>OV884014.1:44779769-45327488 GCA_930367205.1 Acanthosoma haemorrhoidale
AATAATTTGGGGGAAAACACAAATAAGACATTATTTACTTAGGTATTATTAGTCAGGGAGCCAAATTTAATTTATACCTACCTCAAATTTTTTTTTGTTTTATTACCTAGTAATAATTAATTATTAACTCTTAATTATGGTTTGATGGAGTTGAGAATATGCTTTATGTCACCAGTAAGTCAAATAAAACCTCCATATAACAGTTCATGTTTATTGATCAATCAGGGGTCCTGCCATCTCCCAAACAAAAGACATCTTATGAAAAGATGAGTGTTTTTGGTTTTAAAAGAAACCGTTATATAGCTGTTTACTTTGATTCTTAAAATAGAAATACAAATACCATCTTATATCGGTGCAAACAATCTCTTTGGTAGGCTTAAATGATATTTGTTTCATTGATAATAATAAAAACTAATTCAGATAATGTCTCTTAGTAATTAAATATATAATTACTGAATAAAACTATTATTTTCAATTTCCAATAATTACATATATATATTTATCCATAATTGTCTTATCAGGCTCAGGTGTTTGAACTTGAGAGGAGGTTTAAAATACAGAAATACCTGTCTGCACCTGAACGGGAAGTTATGGCCAAAGCTATCAATCTCACCTCAACGCAAGTCAAAATATGGTTCCAAAACAGAAGGTATTTTTTTTATTATATATTTTTGACATCCCGTGTATGTGAGATATATTGATGTTTTATTTGTATATAGAGCATAAATTGTCAATCCAGAAGATGTCTATCTCATATCAGTTCTATCAATAATTGTATAATGTGAAATCTCTGAATATAATCTAAGCTAACCTGCAATATATTATTTCTCATCTAAATTTTATATTCAAGATGTCATCAATTGTCCAAATTAAATTAGATTAAATTAAATTAAATAGTTAAAATTGATATGAGTCTTCATCCAGATCGATGATATATTAATAGGTATCATTTGTTCATAATTTTTCAACAGAGAAAATTAAATTAAAATTAAAATGTGTGGTATTGTTAGTAACTCTACCTCTAGTCATTTTTAAGTTACCCTGGATACACATCAGCTCTTTATGTTATATCAAAGTGCAGATGGTCAAAATCTGACAAAAATCGATTGAGGAGTGTTATCCTGCACTCCTCAATCGATTTATTGTGTATTGCTGTCTATCTTTGCTAGATTGCTGTGACACTTTGTATCCTCTTCTTCTTCCTTCAACAAGGTAAAAAATGTTAGACTCAAATGTTTTGAGGATATTGAGATACCGCTTTGGTGCCTTTTAGGATATTTAATTAACCTCGGTTTCATTGGCTTTAGATATGATTATTGATAAAGCCTAGTCAGTGAATTATTATAGACTTGGCCCACCTTGACATCGGTCCTGCTTTCCAGGAAGGAAGATCTTTAGGTCAAATTTATGTAATTTGGAAAAATAAACCTCGGAATATTACACCTTCCACCCATTAGCTCTACATCAATTCATATTTATTAATATAGAATACATTTATTAGCAGGAAAACCCCATAAAACAAAATTGTCACACAGGAGTCTTGCGAATGCGCAGACAGTGTTCCATGAGCCTTTAGTGGGTTTCAGTAATCAATGGCCATTGAGTGGGTATGTTTTTATGATATATTATCAGATCAGAATGATTGTAAAAGAAAAGTAGTCAGGAAATCGATAAATGTGAATGAGATAATGTTCTTTCAAATAAATATTTGATATCATTTCCCATACTTTACAATATCCTCAAACTAAACACTAAATAAAATTTGAAAAATAAAACACATTCCACACACACATTTTTTTTCCGTGAAAACACCCAATTTATTTTTTGTATTAGTGCTAAATTTGTCAATGACTACTGCTAAATCCTGTATTGTGGCTTTTTCCTCATATCCCAACTTAATTACTATTCATTGCAACAAATTTAACATGGGAGGAGGCAGGAAGTGCAGATGATTTGGAATACAAAAAATTATACCTCTTTGGTATTATAAATGTTTTTGTATTTGCATTAAATTTCACACAAAGATAGCTCTATTTTTTTAAAAATGCAATGAGAGTTGTGTGCAAGTGTGAGTGGATTGGCTATATTTTACACTATACAACTGATGTATGAGTCTTAGGCAATAAAATTACCTTTTAATATTGTATAGTTAGTCAAAACAGAAATATTACATCTTTTTATTGAAATCAGGTACAAAGTGAAACGATTGAGCTCTGAAGGGCAAAAAACTGATGGCTCAGGAGATGGCAACAAGCACCATCAAGAACACTGGTTTCCACAAGATGCTACAGAGTACCCCTTAGCCTCGCAGCAAGCATGCAATTCAACCATGGTGCAATATTACCAACAGCCGGAATTCAATTATCCTATTAATGCATATCCTGATCTACCAGGAACAAACTGGAAGTTAATTTAAAAGATAAAGAAGATAATATAATATAAGACTCTCCTCCTTTGTCTATATGAAAGTCTACATTTCTATCAACGAGCACTTTTGGCAGAAACTGCTGCTGTTTTTAAGTGCTGATAATATCTCTCACCTGGCCAGTGTCGGATTAGCTACTGCTATAAAGAAGACAAGACTTAAAGCATCTGTGATTTAAATTATGTATTTAATGATAATGTATATTTTTTATTAATTTATAATAAATTGTAAATAATTATAAATGTAAATATATTTTTAATATATTCATTTTATGTGAAGAAAATCGATCAAATACAAAAAATATTGATTTTACTCAAACATTAATGTTTTGAAAATGATTTATTGCAGTTTTATGATATCTACAACCAAGAGAAAAAGTAATATACCGATCTCCTAGTAATACCGATACTTATCTTAATACAAGGAGGTCCTTGTAGGAGGTGAAGTGCTTGACTTTTCTGTGGCAATGAGTGTTTTGAGTCTTGCCCTGGGAAGTAATTTTATGTCAGAAGGGGTGGAAAACTTCAACTAGCCAATACCCTAATGCAGACCAGTTTGTGTGTGGCCATACTTGTCCTTGTACAGCACCAATGATAATAGTAAGTTTTGAATATAAAAGCCATAAAAGGCACATAAGAAGTACAGAATAACTTAAAATAGTACAGATATTAGATAACAGTGAGCAGCTGGATTTCTCGCTGAGCCTCTGGTATTTGTCTCAAGAGCTCTGTATAGCATGATTTGCCCATAAATCAGAAATAAGTATAGTGAATTAATATTTTAATTTGTTAATAGTTATGCAAATCACCAACCTCTTATCCCTCAGTATGCCAATATATAAATTAAATTAAAAACACACAAATCAAAGGGGCAGGATCCAGAGAGGTCTGAATTAGGACCAGAGGGTCCGCCTCAGTTTCGAAAACTTAATAAATGATTGTGAAAAAACTACTTGTTAATTTCAACCAAAAATACTTCATTATGTTTGCTAAACCATCTTTAACACTGGAAATCACCTTTTCAACAAATAAAAACCACTTTTCAACATGTAAAAATCGCTAAAATATTTACATTAAAAAAAAAAAAAAAATCTTTTGAAACCAGTGTGAATCATATTAAATAAGAAATATCAAGCTCTCAAAACTTTTTTTTTTTTTAATATCTTCGTAATTCTTTATGCGTTACCATTTTTATTGTGTCCTTAACCATAGAGATAAAATTGTAAGTAGTTATCAAAGTGAGCCCCTCTTTTTTTATGTTCAAATTTTTTTATTCCATACTTCATGTTTTTTTATTCAACTGTTCACGTAAAGCATAATAATATATTTCAATAAATGTATATTGCATACTATTGAATTTCCCATCAATTAATGTGATTAGAAAAGAAAAGGTATGCAAAACAAGTTCTTGTGGAGACAGCAACTGCACTTCAACCCGACCTACCTCCTGCAATGCGTCAATCTGGGGGAAGGATGGCACCCTCATTGCTGATAAAATATGGAATATTTGATTGCGAAATGTTTTTTGTAGGTCTGTAGACCAAATCAACTGTTCCAGATCTATGAATAAATGTATGGTTAAGCAGATACAACATTATTTACATAACAGACAATATAAAAACAAGCAAGGACGTTGGATTTCTGTTTCTGAAAAAAACAATAACAAACCATAAAAATAGAGTAGTTATTAAGATACAATGGAGGATTATATATTGCTTTGTCTCGAGCTGATGATTTATGAGAGCCATTTATAAGTCAGCTCTGCTGTAAGGTGCTATTTAGTCATCTATACACTAAATTATTTTTCATTATTAACAAATTATGGAATTTTTTTTCTTCATTATTCCTTTATTCCTACCTACTAACCTTTCCATACTCACATTCAAAAAGTGTATTGTGTAAAAATATAAATAATATTTACAATGAAAAAAAAATTGGCGCGCATTCCTATAAATCCTAAATAATATGGAAGGAAAATAATATTACTCAGTCTTATATAAAATAGGAAATTATTTTTATTAATTATCATGAATATTATTCCACTTCTTTTTAAATGAAAACTCCTTGGGATCACACATGGTGCCCACTATTATTTATAATTATCATCCAAAGAAAAAATGTACTCCTAACAGATCCTCGTTCCTGCAGGCTAGCTAGGTCAGTTGGTAGAGGCACTGATAGGGTACTGGGAAGGGTCAATGTTTGAGTCCTGATCTTGCAGGTATGTTTTTGGTTTGGCTATAATTATTAATAAAATATGAAATAATCTTTAGCTGAGTGAATTAACACTGAGTTACTTCAGTTTTGATTGGCATATGATTAAATTCAGCTTCACTAGATAATAAAATATGAAACATAAAAAGTAAATAAAAGATGCTTGCATAAGTTATTTTATGATATTTCTTAATTTTATTTCTTTGGGCATCATTTGATTTTCGTTCCCGACATTTTGTCTTCCACTTTCAAGTACTACTTTGAAGCTGTATGCTCGCTTAATATACGGGTAAGTCCACAATAATGGCTTGGAAAATATCTTTGATGCAATGGACAACTTTGGTAAAGAACCACAAAGTGGAATTACATCAGAGAGGCTTTTCCATTCCTTCCATATACAATAACAACTCTATTGACAGTGGTGGCAGAAGTAGTGAAAGTATCATTCCCAAATATCTCTAACTATCAATATCCTCCAATCTTCAGTCTACTATCTGAATGCATGATCGGTTCTTTCCGAATTTTCTAAATAAAACACTGCTGTCCATTGTTTCACTCTTGCTTGCACCACACCTTGGAAGTCATTCCAACTTCAGATGCAACCACCAGGGTGGGACACCAGTACTACCCCTAACCAGAGCTGTTCAGTATTTTAATTGATTTTAGGCTATTATTCAAGGATCGTAACTTTGTTCTAAAGATTTTTTTTATTAGTGGTCAAAAATATAAAAGATAATTTTTTAATTCCAAGACGTGATATTGTCTCGTACAGCGTCAATATGCTTAAAAACGTACATCACATCTTGGAATTAATGTATGCAGTGAGTTGACAATTTGCCAAGTAACGGGACTGAGTATTAACCTTGCGCAGAGGCATTATTGTAACCGATGAAGTTCTACTGAGGTGCAATTATTGCTAGTTGAAAACTTTACCAATACCCCGCTAAGGGACTGTGCAATACCAGTCCTGACGGCAATTTTTGGAAATCCCTCCGGGGATTCATAAGTGCTGTCTACTAGTTAAGTGCACCGAGAATACTTTGGGAAACTGGTGAGGGAATTATCAGGTCACTATCTCCATTCACAGATTAATTCCAATTGATGTAATTAATTAGTCAGTATATTGACGTTAAAATTCCACTTTTTTAATTGAAGGAGGTCTGGAAGAAAGTAATTTCGATTTTTAGGGTCTCACATTATTTACTATACCCAAATTAACTTTAATCAGTCAATTATCTTCCATTCTGTATGATGAACTATTGGCAACTTCATGATCCCGCGCTTATAGAACTTCTATCAGCAAATAACTCAACTAAGTGCGATTTGAGGTCATCGTTATTACTAAAATTTTGTAAACTTAGAAAAAATGATAATCTGAGGGTGCTAGGTCAGGGCTGTATGGAGGAAGCGACTTCACTTCCCGACCAAGCTACAATACTTTCATAAGGGTGGTCTGAAAAGTTTCCGACCTAACAAAGCTTTTATTTCACTAGCTTTTATTTATTTTATTATTATCTTCATGTTGAGGTCGGAAACTTTTCAGACCACCTGTGTACGTGTTGCTAAAGATGTGTGAACTTAGAAAAAATGATAATCTGAGGGTGCTAGGTCAGGGCTGTATGGAGGAAGCAACATCACTTCCCAACCAAGCTACAATACTTTCATAAGGGTGGTCTGAAAAGTTTCCGACCTAACAAAGCTTTTATTTCACTAGCTTTTATTTATTTTATTATCATCTTCATGTCGAGGTCGGAAACTTTTCAGACCACCTGTGTACGTGTTGCTAAAGATGTGTGAGTCCTCCCATTGTCGTGGCGGTCCCCAAATATCGAGCTTTTAAATAAGTCCAAGATGTATTATGGCTTTCATTTGGTCATCGTCAACTTTAGAAGGTCGACCAGAACGTTGGTCATCTTTCAATGAAAAAACTCCAGAACAAAATTTTTTAAACCAATTCTGACACATGCGTTCTATTAAACAATCAACACTATAAACTTCACATATCTCTTTGTGAGCCTCAGCCGCTTTCTTGCCTTTATGAAAATAAAAAAGTAAAATGTGTTGAAAATGCTTGATTTTAAAACTAACAGTTGTAAACAAAATTACAAGGAATTTCTTCCAATAGCAACCTAAAGCTCTCACTACCAAATCTCAAAAGAAATTCTAACATTGACAAAAGAATAAGGAAAACAATATAACACTATTTACTGGTGCAAACCGAAATCAATTTCTTACCAACCCAATATTTAAGTTTCCCACCTAATCTTCAGAAGTATGTTCTTAATAGTAAGCAGGATTGATTTAACCCCTGCTACCACTGAAATTAAAATAATTATTAGTTCAATTACACATTTGGATACTCATAAGAGTTGTTGATGATGTGTAATAGAACTAATTTACTTACTGTTCTATACTAACTAAATTCTCAGGTACATTAAATATATAAACTGGTAACCTGAAACCAAATCTGTACAGGTGTGACAGGCATACTTAGTATTTTCTTCGTTTTTGTCTATATTTGAAATATAGAACATTTTTTATTTGTAGTTGATGCATTCATTTATTAATCCCTAGTCGGATTTCCAAAAATTCTCTTTCATTTGGGCAGGTATTATCCTTCTTGTTGGGCTGATTCAGTTCCATAACTGAACTGAGAAACAAACCTAATTCAATTACTTTTAAAAATTTACCTACTTAAAGCCTTTTATGAAGTGTAGTGATTACTACATTTATGAATTCCTGGATAGATTTCAATTGATTCATTGGATAGGAATCAAATTTGTACCTATGGACATATTATTTTCACGTCTTAGCGAATCTCACAAGTAACTGAAATGGTGTTATTTTATAGAGGCATGGTTAAAAAAAATGAAAATAATGAAGGGGCATAAATAAATGAATGAATTAGTAATTAAAAAGTACTGAGTATGCTAACAAATTATAAATCTAAATGTCCTGATTAATATTATACTTGTGTTGAGTTCATATGGACTATAATTTGTAATAATATAAAGTCATTATAACTGTCATTAAAAATGTATTTAAAATGCTTTTGCTACACCAGTTCCATATAAAGAGATATTCTTGAAATAAATGCTTTTATTTGATGCCCTAGAGATGCTAAAAATAAAAGCAACGACATGAAAAATAAGGAAGTGCCCATTATTAATTACTTGTAATTAAAAAATAAATATTTACTAGTATTATCTAGGATCCAATCAATTAATATCTGGTAACACTGATTAATAATAGATAATTTAGTTTTGGCCTTTAGTGGACTTTAATGAAAAATATATTAAATCTGGCAGTAGAATCATTTTAGAAGTTCTAACAAGACCTCCATAAGTGGGTGAACAAATTTGACTTGAGTTTTTTTTTATGAAGGAAAAACCTTCACTCATATCTCTGCCAATAAAATCACTATAAATTTTTCAATTGTAACACTAATTATATAATTACCATTGCAGTAATTAAGCTATGCTGAGGTAGGGTTATTACGTTGAAGGTAAATTGTGATAGTGACAAATATATAGACTGCAACAGTGCCCGAGCATGTTTGTAATGCCCACCCTTTGGCGGATTCGGCTAGAAATATGGCAATATGACCTTTGTTCAATTAAAAATTTTTATATATTCACAAATATCTTAACATTCAAAGCCCATAAATAAGAAAAAAAACTTTGTGGTGGTATGAGTATTTTTAATTTATCCAATAAATTCAAACTATGCTATTCTGCTCTGAAAATAAAACAATAAAATAATTAACAGTTCTACAAAAGCAGGCTATCATGTCAGGAGCCATCCACTTTTACCTAGGGAAGTGAAATAAATGACATTCTCCATTTAGGGATTTGAACCCAGAACCTTCATATCATGAAACAGTTTAGCTAAGATCATATAAGAGCCCTCCAGTAGGTTCACAATTCGAGTAAATTTATATGTTTATTACTTTACTATCAATTCTATTAAATAAATACATACATTTTTTAAAAACTGAGTTACAAAGTACAAAAACATGATTTTAATAAAATAATAATAATAAAAGTCACCATAAAAATGGATTTTTTGTCTTATTATTGCAATAACATTATTTACAGTTGCAGCTCTTGGTATATCACATATTAGTTACTTAAAATAAAGTATAACCATAAAGTTATTAAAATATTAAATTAATTTGGTTTAATTAGCATAATTCTTTTGGAGGGCATTTCAAAGGAGTTTTCCCATAAGTAAATGTAGTGGCCTTGAATTGTTCTAATTCCTCTACAGTTAAATCAGCTTCTTGTGAATATACCAAATGTTTACCACTTGTTTTAGCAACAGACAATGGATTGGCATCAGCAAAGCTGAACTGAGTAGATGATTGGGAAGCTTGTTTAGCAGTCATGTCACTATCATTAAGTTTTGGTTGAATAGAGTTGCCAAAAATGTTTTGTTTAAATACAGGACTATCTTGCATAGGTTCTCCAAACACGGAAGTTTTCTCTCCAAATGATGGCCGCAAATCCTGTCCAAAAAAGTTAGCATTAAATTGAGACTGAGAACTATTCGATGAGACTGCAGTACTACCTTCGTTAAGTGCCTGGGCAAAAATGTTACTAGTAAAAGCTGAAGATTGTTGATTCCCTTGAAAAGCAGGATGTTTGCTAAGCGTAAATGAACTATTGTTTTGTGGTACTGAAGAGAAAAATCCTGAAGCTGGAGCTGTATTTTGTGGCCTTGAAGAAAATGGTGAATATGAGCCAACATTAGGTGCTCCAGAATTAACTTTGTTAGCACTCGATTGAGTAAATTCCTTAACTTTTGAAGGCCCATCTCTTAAATATGAACTTAAAACTTCACGAGCCGCTGGTGTTTTATCTAAAAAGCTCTGTTTCAGTCTTGCAGCATGTGTTTTTAAATTGTTAACATCTGAGATGTAGACTTGGGGATTGTTAGTGAACTGAGCTTGATAGGCTTTCAACCTCAACTCTTCAGGTGAAAAATCTTCAAAACCTTCAACATTTCCAAATGAAGGTACGTAAGAGTAGCAAGAAACAGGCCACACTCCACCAGGTGCATTGATATCTTTATTAATTTCTTTCAGGTGATGATTTAAGTCTGGATCTTCTTTAGGAGTATGTTTAGAGACATATTTACTTCTCTGAAGAACAGAAACTCCAGAGGGTTTTCTTCTGGTGTCATATTGTTCTTCAAAAACATGCTCATTTCTGCAATCAGTCCCAAATCGGCAAGTATTTTTTAGAAAATATTGACAAATCGTCATTGTTTGTTGACAAAACTAGAAGGCTATATACATTAAGGTTATGTTCCATTAAACACAGCGACAGCTTACAAGTATCGATTGTTTTCTCTTTAAGCGTGGAGTCTTATTGTTGTAGATTTGTCCAATTCGCAGTAAATTATGTTAGTTCATGAATGGTTCTCTAAAAAACTTCTTAACCAGTGAAAATGTTCGGAATATAATTGGCACTGATATATTTTCTTCAGTGCCCTACAAAAAATGATTCAATGATTGAAATTCAATTTAAACACCATTTTTTAGGGGGGTTGCGGAAATATTAAATAGGGTACAAAAACTGTTACCTTATATACACGTGAAAACGTCTTATTGTTTTATAACTTAATAGTTGTTAATTGTTCATTCTAAGGGATAAGTTTATCCGAAAATAACAACATATCTTAGATGGCAACCAAATTCATTATTTCTAAGTACCACTTGTGTTTGTAATAGTTTTAATTCTTGTTGAAATTTAAGAATAGGTTATTCATTTTATATCATCAAAATAAATCATACAGTATGAATTATTTGAATTGATCGTTAATTTGTTTCAATTTTAAACAGTTAGTAAACTTAAGAACTACCAAGGTGAGTTTCATTTTAAATTATTCCCAACTTACACATTCAAAGGGAGATCTATAAAATGGGGTTGAAATTGGACTTATAGGGCATGAGGATGTCATGATTCATCTCAGTGACCCCCAAAACTCATTCAACACTAATATCACCGGTTTTTGCTTATTCCCCCCCCCCAAAGAGGTGTTAGGGTTGTCTTATGCACACAGTATTGTTTCTAGATTAAGTCGTCGTGCACCAAGGTTAGTGTATATTGCTCCAGACATTCCATAATTATACCAGAATACACAGACACAAACACACAGCTGAATCACCTGAAAAAATTTAAAAAAACTTTATAAAATAGTGAAAATAATTTGAATGGAGCACGACCGAATGGTTCAAATTAATATTAAATGAATTTCAGTATTGTCTGTTGAGTAGAAAGAGAACTAGCTCCAGTACAGGTTGGCAAGAGAGACATGTGGAGCGCTACCTGTTGGTTAGTAGTTGGAATTAAACACCAAAAAATTCTATATTCATTGGACCATGGCGCTATCTCTCTATGAAAGAACAAAGTCAGGTACCACTTAGGAAATTAGCTCCTGCAGGATCCTGATGACCTGGTACTAAATAAAAATTTCTACCAGAAAGACTGGCCCTTGACAAACCCGGTGTTTAACAAGATAACCCCTGCTCCTTTCCAATCCATGGCAGGATGCTGTCTCAGCAGCAATGCTTTTAGTCTTCTTAGGTTCTAGTTTTAGGTTATAGTTTGTAGTTCCGTCATTGTAATCTGAAGGTGAGCCCCATCACCTAGTCCTGTACACAGTGATTTGTAATTTTAACTTCAAATAGAAAATTGTTATTGTAATACTACCTTCCTTCGAATGCATCTGCCTATGCAGTAAGAGGAGAAATTTGTTTATCGAAAATTTGTAAATTGTAAAACTTATTGATCAATAAAGATATTTTGGGAAAAAAAAAAAAAAAAAGACTGGTGTGTCATGGGTGGGTGAGTTCCTCCACCGGAGATGCATCAAGTTTTTTACCTTGTTGCAACCCCAGTGTTAAAGACTTATGACCCCACCACCCTTCCCACATCAATGGCAACAGACAGTCGGGAGTTAGTTTTAATTTTATGCCAAATAAGGTGTGCCCCATCACTTTTAATAAATTCAATCCATTCATGTATAATTTACATCATTATGCTTTTATACAATGCAGATCACTATTTTGTATACTAGAATTTGTATTAAATGATGTCAAGCTACAGGAAATACAATGAAGAAATAGATTCGTTTGTAGAATCCATATTTTGAACATATATAAGTTTGTAACAAGGGGATATGAAAAAAAAAAAAAACTGGCCCTGCTAAGATCAGTTAGTTCTTTCATTACTCAATAGAGCGCACTGCGGTACAATAAATATGTAATTTTTGCTGCTTACGTTTAATTTTTTTTTTCAGAAATTTCTAATTGTTTGGCATTGCACTTTTGATTTTTCACAGGAACACTTCATTAACCCTTTACCACCAATTAAAGATAATTTTCTTGTAATTTCCCTTCTTTTTGTCATAAATAGCGTAGAATTTTTAACCCATCTCTTTATTCTCTGGTAGATTCCATCCCAAGAACAACAAAAAAATTCTTTTTCACAAATTCCTCCCCATCTGGTCCAACTAACAATCCAGGTGTTCCAGCTGTCAAATAGATGTCCTCTCATTGTTGGTAAAGAAGTGAATTCAGCAACTCCTAAATCCTCTGAAGTAAAAGTGAAGCCACTGAGATGACGTTTAAGAAACTGATCCAGGCTCTCTTCAATAACAAGCTTTTCAAGGATATCTGTTGGAATATGAGCAGATTGGAGACCTGTTTTTGGCTCTATTTCAAATAAGGCTTTGTATGGTGATGGTTTAATGGTACAGTGAAAAGAGGAGTTCTTCTGAAATTGAACAAAGTAACACCCATACCCAGTTTTTTGTGATATTGTCAATTACCCAAGTATATAGCTTCTACATCGTGATTGTATCACTCATCCTTGGTTTGCTGGATGTCTAGGACTACATTTTTTTTTTTGTATGTTGTCCATATGACAGTTAATTCTTGTTTGACAACAGCTGTAAACATACAGCCATTATTACTTTATAGTATGTGAGGAAAACCACCTTCTAGAAAAAATTTTTAGTAGTTCCATTGCTTCTTCACCTGCTCTTTTCGAAGTCAACAGATAAGACAAAGAAAGCTGTATTTTTGGTCGCATGATGCAATAGCCCTTTATAATTTCATTCTGGGGAGTAGTGAGGTGGAGTGGGCTGTGCATTAATTTCACAAAATCAGTTGAGGGATTTGAACATGGTAAATAATGTTCCCACCATATTAAATTAAAATGTAATTGATAAATTTTAAAATTAACAAATAATATTAAGATAGTCATGCGTTACTGCAACATTTTATCTATATTTTTAATTGATGTAAACATTAGTTGTTTTGTGCAAGTATTGGCTGGGAGTGCTCAATCGACTCAGTTAAGGGTTGTGAGTGAGGCTTATTAGGTAATGATGATGGATCAAATCCTGATGATCCATCTTTTTTTTTGTGGATTTGGGGTTATTTGATGCAATATTATTAAATATAACAAATAAATAAAATAGTATTAATAATTTTGATTGATATGTTTAATATTCTATTTGATTTCTTAAAAGGTTAATTTTTTTTTGTTTTAATAATGTAAATTTGTTTTTATTTTATTTCATAAACTTTCAAATCAGGATATGATGAGAAACAAGCATCCTAGTAAAGGATTCTGCGAAACTCCTACACACTGTTACTAATATTGTTATTTTATTTGTAACTGTAATTACAAAATAAACTAATTTGTAAAATTGAATCCCAAAATTAAAATTAATCTCTACTCTTTAAAACTATGATTTGTTTTGTAAAATAATATTTATTGTACTTTATATTCCCTTTGAACTTATTACTTTGCTTCTATCCCTATTATTTAGGAATAATAGGGTAGTTTATGCTATTCATTGGTGAATCCATGTATGAATGAAAAAGGTGAAAGAGAGATAGAAGTTATTTCCATACCTCAAGCTCTTCACATTGTTGGAAGGTATAAAGCTCAGTTTGAAAAAGTTAGTTCATCGGTCACAATCATTTATTGTGTCGTTTTAACGTTGTTTTTTATTAATCTTGTATATTATTTGGAAAAAAATATGTTACAACATTCAAGCTATAAGATTTAATATTGTTTCAAAACTTGATGAGCCAACCTTGTGAACCCATAACAAAACCTGGACTAAATTCTACTGCAGAGCGAATAGAACTATACATCTATCACTTACCTCATTCTACCCTGTCGAATTTGATTGTCAGTTATACATTTTTTATATTCATATATGTATACCACATATGAATATAATAATTAAATTAACTTATTTTATATTTGTAAAGGGTATTTGAAGAAATGTGCACAGTGGATGACTCGTTACACTTCATGTGCAACTTAAAAGATTTCAAGGTCATGGTTGACATGATCACACATGTACCTTTGCCACTTGGGACTAAATAGGTTTTCTGTTGTGCTCCAATAAATAGGAAGATGCTATTTGTTTCCTCTATGTCCTTCAAAGTATGAATCTCTTAGTAGTCAATTCTCTATATATCATTTATCTTGTGGAACTACTAAGGGTTTCAAAGATCTTATTAATTACTGCAACTTGATTGATGTTCCTAAGTTTTATTAAATTATTTTTATTAGAACATATTTAAAAGAAATTTCTCTAATAATTACGGGCCTATATACTTCCAACATAATATAATTATTCTTAATTAGCATGACAAGATCTTCAATTTGATACCCTACACAATATACGAGGACAAAAATTCTTTTTTCATTTCAGTGTAATTAACTGTTTAATGACACTTATTTTTTTTATTGTTAGCACAATTTGTGGCCTGGGTTTATTTGCATATTTTTTAAATATGAAAATTTAGTAATTCTATTTTTAAAAAGAAAAAATATATACTTTGATTGTCACTGCTACATAAACTCCTTCATCACTTCATTTTTCATAGCCTGCTATAGCTTGCTAGAGGTTGTTGATATTGCTAATAACAACACTATAGCAAGAGAAGCTGTTACCAGATACTAACACTACACATTTTTAAACCTAGAACCTAAGACTAAAGCGTTCCAGCCGCGACAGTGTCCTGCCATCAATGGGGGAACGGTTATATCCAAGACAATGCGAGACCACATACCCCTGCTATTGTCACTCCCTACTTTTAAATATATTAGTTATATAGTTAGCCATCCACTGTGCAAATTTCTTCAAATACCCTTTACAAATATAAAATAAGTTAATTTAATTATTATATTCATATGTGGTATACATATATGAATATAAAAAATGTATAACTGACAATCAAATTCGACAGGGTAGAATGAGGTAAGTGATAGACGTATAGTTCTAGTTGCTCTACGGTAGAATATAGTCCAGCTTTTGTTATGGGTTCATGAAGTTGGCTCATCTCTAATATTTTTCTTTAGATATTTATAATAAAAACTATTTTTGGTAACATGATCAACATTAGAAGGCTAAGTAATGTTACAAACAGTTTTAATGTATTGCAAACACAGAATTAATTAGTAAAAAATGTGTAGTGTTAGTATCTGGTAACAGCTTCTCTTGCTTGTCTAACAGTTTCAAGTTGCCTCGGCATTGATTGGATGACAAGGGCGATGTCCTCTTGAGGAAAGTTCTCCCATTCTTTCAATAATGCGTTTTGAAGTTCAACAAGTGTGGTTCATGATTCATCATGATCAGTCATTGGTGTATGATTCAGAGGTATGATAGACCTCTTCAGCATGTCCCGCCCATGTTCAATCAGATTAAGGTCCGGACTTCTTGCAGGAAAGTGCAGAAGATTAATGCCTACTTCCTGGAAGTAGGGAGTGACAATAGCAGGGGTATGTGGTCTCGCATTGTCTTGGATATAACCGTTCCCCCATCGATGGCAGGACGCTGTCGTGCCTGGAACGCTTTAGTCTTAGGTTCTAAGTTTAGGTTTTAGTTTGTAAGTTTTTCTCCCACATTTTCAGACTGAAGGTGAGCCCCATCACCTAGCATTATATTCATGGTATTGACCTCTTAACTTCAATCTGATTGTATGTAACCCAACCTCCTTCAAATGCATCTGCGTATAGCAGAAAGAGGAGAAATTATTTTGTTCATTGATTTTGTCATATTTTCACATTGTATAATTTAAAGGGGTTTAGAAAAAAAAAATTGATATAAAGAAAATTTTCACCAATAGATGGTGCAAATAGAACAACATATTGCTCCAGGATGTCCGTCATATACCTCTATGCAGTAAGTGAGCCTTTGTTTATTGTGTGTAACTCCGTGTTCTAAACTTATGCCAGCCCACACTTGGTTACCACCACCAGGCTTGTTAACAGTATAGCTTTCGATTGGTTACTGGTATCAATTACTGTTTCCTCATGTTGGCAGAGTCTAATATTTCAACCTTTTGGTTTTGTTTTTTTTAATGATCTAGTCTATTTTATTTCAATGCTCTCCACCTTATTGGGCTTTATTTCAGAGCTTAAAGATGACTGCCTAGGGCAGTAGAAAGAGTTAACTTATTGAGAATATACATATCAACTACATTATTTACAATTTGTTTATTTAAAAAAACAAAACAATTTTCTGTAATTGATTTGGTTTAACAGATATCATGAAGTATTTTTGTTTTAAAATACCAAGTAGTTATTCATCATCTTTTTGTTCATATTGGAGACAACTCTGGTATAGGCCCCTTGGCTCAATCCAGATATTTTTTCTTTACATTCTTAATTCCTTCAATCTGTTTACAATATTTAAAAAATAAAATTCAAAATAAGATGTATCGAAATTATAATTTGGAAAAATAAGCTTCTTACCTATTTTCTCTATATCAAATTTTTTGACTATTAACTACAGACTCCCTAAGTTCTATTCCCTGTTTTTCCTCTTAATATTTTCAGGCCCCATGAGGGGAATGAGCTACTTCTTTTCTTGAACAAAGGAGTTGGTTTGGAAAACCAAAATAATGTTTCTTTTGTTTCTTCCTATCGCCAACTCTTTTCTTCTTGGCTCCCACCACCTAGTAAGGGCTTAACTAGTGCTATCACTTCTGAGGTGTTACCCTATGATTTTTTATGCCAATTTTTTTTTTTTATTAGAATACCCATAGAATACATATATACATTCATTCTGATATGGTGATAATTAAAAAAATGGCTGGGCCATTTATCCTTGGATCTACTTGTAAAAATATATAGTTCATCAAAAAAAAAAGAATATCCTTACATACTTATTCATTTTTATTATTAAAACAATATTTAAATAAATGTTTTGTTGGTTCAAGTCTGGGCACAGCAAGGATATATCAATAAGCAGCACTGGAAGGTTTTCTAAGGGGAAGGAGAAGCCTCACAACTGACTGACTTAGAGACTTAGTTAGTTGTTTTGTTAATAAAATATAGGAAATTTATTGTAAATATATTTTTTTTACTTACAAAATAGGCTGTTTTTTGTTTTTTAAATTAAAGCTCCCATTCTATTTTTATTTAATTTATTTGAAAAATTGTAACAATGAAAAAATACTTTTATTAGAAGCAGCACTTCAAGATGGTGTTATATTCTAGAAAAAAATAAAAATGAATTGATTAGCAGATGGAAAATGTTTTTTAAATTCTAATACTTATGTTTCATTGGTACTTACGAGTCGTAAGCCAGAGCAACAAAATGAAAAGTAATTACTTCTCTGAGCCCTGAGCTCTAGCCATTGCGTCTGGTTAGGTACATACATTTCGGGGGGCATCCTCGTTGGAGATGTTTCTGTTTCGTCTGAAATTAAAAAAAATGAATCATTATGATAAGCAATATCTAATAGCCATTCATCAAAAAAAAATTATCTATAATGTTGTGATATTTTAATATGATGATTTTTAATGATGTTTGTTTAAATAAACTCGGAATTAGCGAGCATTGAATAATGTAATAACGATCCGTGGTTCATCTCTGTGAAAGTATGAACGTTTTTTATTGTCGTCATATTAATTATTAATATTTATAATAAAAATAATATCATAACTAATGTAAACATTTATTTTATAAACTACGTAAATTAAGCAAAGTATAAACATTCAAAACAACTGGCATTAAATAACGAGTTGAAAGTCAAGAAGGCAGCGGAGAGATGCAGATATATACAAGCCGACAAAGAACCAAGGGGCATTCGTTCATCAGAAGGAGGCAGAGAAGGAAGCCCCTGGCTACCTGTAGCCACCAACCCACGCTAGCAGCCTCGTGGTGGTGTATCACTTTCACTCAGCACGAAGACAAAGGACGCGCAAGTAAGACGATTCGGATCAAGCAAATGAAGATTACCACCGAAGAGAAGAACACAGAGAAACACTGGCCAGTATAATTACGTAAATTTAGATTTAATATTATACTTTAATTACGTACGTATTTATTTTTTGTATATCAATTTTTATATATTCAATGTGTTTAAATAAAACCAATATTCCTTTTGCCAGAAGTTTCCTATATAATTATTAACAGAACCCTGATATAACGTTAAAGTTATAAATATAAAGTTTTTTTAAATTATATGAAAGAATATATAATTAAAATATTATTAATAAATAACAAATATTAGAATAATATATATTGTAATATTACCTTTCAATAGCTAACAATAACAAAATTAATTTAACTTATGATTTATTATTTCTAAACTCAGGGAGGTCCTTGACAACCAAACATTTAACATAATATAAATAAATAAAATGTAAGGCATATACTTTTTTGAGTTCTTCACAATTTTCCGTCTCAGTTCGTTTTGTTCCAGCCCAAGTAGTGTTTTGTTGATCCTGATGTTTAAAATTATAATGCTGCCTCAATGGTTTTCCATAGATTCTTCATTCTTCATATATTAACATATATACCTTGACGAGTAATTTTTTTTACGTATAAGTATGAGTAAATACGAGGGAATATGAAGAAATGATATATGAAGAAGGAGAAGGCCCTCACGACAAATATCTCTGACTGTCTGCAAACTCGACAACACTCTTCTCAAGCAATTCTAAACAACTGAACTCATGATATCTCTCCTTGCCAATTTACTGCCCACACTCCCTTGCTGTTCCTTTTACTGGCACACTCCCCCTTTTTTTGCACTTACTTGAATTTAAACTATTTATAATTTATTTTCCTTTGTCTAAAATTTTCCTTAAAAAAAATAACATTACAAAAAAAATATATATATATATATATAAACTATCTTAGATGCTAAGAAATTCTTTTGTAGGTTTCTGAATAATTTTCAGCAATAATACAGTTTTAACTAATGTGAAAGGATATTATGGAGATTTTAAAATATTAGAATATTATACAGTCTTAATGTATTGGCACTTATACATGGTATTTTGTAGGAAAATGTTTTTCTGAAATGGGATTAATCTCAACTATAAATATTAATTTGAATCAAAGTTAAAAACCATTCTCTTGTTTGTATTTAGCATAAGAAGAGTACATTAGAAGGTAAGAGAGTGAATAAGTTCAAAATATGAAAATGTTAACTGAATCACCCTTTGGAAAGTCCCAGGTAAAGGAAGATAAAGCTGATATAGTAGAGAAGAGATGAATTGAAATGCCTCGTCTCTAAGTCACTAAATACATTGGTTCAAAAGCAATTTTATATTATGGCCTTACTCATTATAGAGTTATTATGAACAATTGGTATAGTAAAGAATTAGATATACAAGACAGGGATATTTTAATTATGGTAAGTTTACCGAATTTCAATGATTATTGTATTGCAATTCTGAAGTAAAGGACGACTATTAAAAAACATGCTAAAAACCCCTGAGGCATTATTTTATAGAATTATTATTTGTTATTCTAAAAAATTGTGAGTAAAACTATTTTTTTTTAATTTTGTTATTTTGATGTTTATGCTCCTTTCCTTTAAAATGTCCAATTTTCTGTACATTTTGGGTCACGAAAAGTAGATATTTTAAAATCCAGTATAATAACTATTGATTATTCTAGTTAGCATAGAGCATAGATGCCTGATGTTATGTAATTTAAAAATTGACCACAAAAAAATCTTTTAAAATCAGCTCAAATGATATAACTTTATTGTTGGTGTTCAAAACTTTATTTTCTAGTATTTAAATTTCACTTCTGCTATCATAGATTAATACAGATGAATGACGAGCAAATGCACCCATTCAAAAGTTATATTATATATATATAAAGGTAGGGCTTCCTTTCCTTTGAGGGTGGGTAATCATTTAATTCTGTTTTATTTGATCCAAAGATGTAGATTTTCATAATATAACCATATTACAAGGTTACCTTGATATTTTCTGATTGTTTTGTCGATCATTGGTATTCTGTGCCCTGGGTGGGACAGCAATAGCCTCCCTACTCCCTCACACCTCCTTAACATCTCAGTCGAGAGAAGATTTGGTGTAGCTTCTACTCTTTCCATTAACCAAGTAGGTACTGCTCCAAAGTCAGCCAGAAGTTGAAGTGCACCCCATTCTCTAAAAGCAGGAATTTTTTATCGCGAATATCTGCAAAATTGTAAACTTTCTTTCCTTAAAAACTTAGTAGTATTGATTAAAGAAGGCTTGAAAATAAGTAAGAAATAATTTTTTGGAAATAAACCTACTCTTTTTTTTTAACCGAGGTTCAGTAACCTCAATATGTAAACAATTTTTTTTCCTACTGACTAAAATTTGTTTACATTAAACATGAACTAAATTATATTTTTGGATTATATGTAAGCAAAATAAAAGTACATGTAAGAGGATTAATAGGCAGTATCTTGAGATAGTGGAGTGTGGCCAAGATAGTTTCCTTATTTGTAAAATTAGATTATAAAAGAGTATGTCTCTCTTTTGCCAAAAAATACTTCAATTAGATAAAATAAAGAAATTGTAAATATCAAAATTATTGACAAAAAGATACTTGAAATTGACCGGAATGATCTTAAACATGTATGTGATTTCTATCATTGGCTCGCAAAACTTTATTTTATTGAATGTCTTTAAAGTTCACTTTGTTTTCTTATCCATGAAGAAAAACCAGAACTAACAGACAAAGGAAGATGAGCCCTGTACCTGTTTGAAAGTAGAGCCTCTTCATTCTACTCAATTAATTGGTTACTTTACTATATAAACCTGGTCCTATATGGTGTTTTAGTTTGTGTTCTCTGCATGATATTAAACCCTTCCTTCTTATCCTTATTGTGAGCACATAGGGTTATAATGAAATAACCCAAAAAAAGAAATATGTATATTTATTTTATTAATTTCATATGAATGTCAATGTTAAAGCACCAATTAATTTGTTTGTCAGGAATCGAGAAATTATGAAATAATAGTTATTTTACAACAACAGCATAGATATGCTTTGGGAATGAGAGCTGACTGTGATAAAGACAGCAGTGGGACATTATGAAACAATAATAACTCACATTACAATATAATTTGTCAGCAAATATACTTAAATTACCGATTAAACCAAATTTTTACTTGTAATTTATGTTGTTGTTTTTTTAATTTATTGTTTATTTAACTCTTTAATTACATTAACTTTCAATCTGAGCTAAGTAGAGGGTAAAATGAAAACAAAACTTGCCACCTCCTAGAAAATATTTCCTGTTCAGCTCATGAACATAGGTTGAAGTTTGCTTGGAATGGAATGGCACAAGTTTGATTCTCAGTTTGGAGAGTTAGATTATATTTAAAAGTGACTACACACAATAATTCCAAATTCCAAATATTGAGAAGGGAGATTGGTTTTAAATAATCCAATATATCTGCTCTAAATTGGAGCTCACAAGAATGTGGAACCAAAAGAAAAATAATGATAAAAATAAATCATTAGTGCAACACCTAAAAAGAAATAAGGGTGACTGAGATTGCCACCATTTGTTAGGAGGCACTAAGATACTAATTGATTGGCACTATTCGCCATTTTTGTATTCAAGTAGCTATTAATTTTTTTTTTTGAGGTGAGCAAAACCTCTACTTCACCCAAAAAACCCAATAGGGGAGCCAGGAAGCTGGGTATTTACTTTATTTGCATCATCACAGCAGGAAGATTCTCTTATATTTAGAAAATGATAACTACTGTATGAAAATTGATCTAATAATAAAAGAAATAAATTGCTAATATTTTTGTTACCAAACATTTTAATTTGTTATTTTATGAATTAAAATAATTACATTATATTAAAAGAAAACTTACGTGAATTTTATTTTATTTTTATAAATATGATCCAACCAAGCTTCACACATAATGTCAAGCACCAGACAAGATACCTTTTGCTGTACTGGAGTTTCCAATGTTTTTGTAGCGTTAACGACTGGTTTCAGGATTTCATCTATACCATCAAACATAATATAATGAAAATTATTATTTCCTGTGGTTCATTCATGAATTTAATCACTTTAAACCACCTAGATAGTCTTCCACATATTTGCTTGCATATTGTGGAATTTCGTCAAATTGTTGCTTCCAGTATTTTGGCGGTGGGAACATGAGTTTTAAATTCGCAAGGCTAAAAATTCGGCAAACATCGGCAAGGACTTCAATGCTTTGTGTTGGTACTGCCTTGAACAATATCACAAATTTTAATCACTTAGGGAAAATTCACAAGGAACACATGCCAAATGAATATTGCTACCTGTAGCTGTTCAACATTCGCGTTCACTTCAGAAATCAATTTTGCTCTCATCTTACCGCACACCATAACATGGACGCTGCATTCTGGACCAAGCAAGTCGTTCTGGTTGGCAAACTTAAATTAAAATTATTTCAATTATCACGTATATTCAGAACCCTATATCAATTAATTAAAAATGTACATACATGTCTGTTTGTGAGTTCTTTGAGGGAAGCAGCAACATCAATTTGGGTAACTCTAAAAAATTGGTCCATTTTCCACATGCTGGAGAGTTGTCTGGCTTTTCCTTGGGCCCAAAGTCTGCAGGTGTGGATCTAGATCAACATTTGTTTTCATTTTCTCATAATGACCCAACCATACAACTAACTACTTTGCTAAATAAACAATACTATAGATCATACTGTATGATCTAGCCGGTGTAGAATCGGTATTTGCTCGGTGAGAGGAAGTTCTTCCAAAGCCGCAACTGTCCAATTAGAACCCTCACAGCTATTGCTGAGAGTCACTAGCTCAGAGAACATTTCACTAAATAGTAAACCAGCGTAGCTCCCCTGAAATCATTCATAAACAGTTTGAAGTTTGTTAAAATTTAATCAAAATTATTCAAGAGTATTCTTTGTACATTTTCATAGTTGTTACTGGTGTATTTACTGTTTTGATAACCAGCTGCCACCATAGCTTTTCTGAACATGTAATCCCAGGTCACTGTTGATATGTGGAGACACAAACCATCCACAAGACTCTGAAGTGCAGGTTTTAGAATATGAGGTAAATTTGCTAAAATCATTTTAACTTAATGAAATGGGTGTGACTAGACTAGGTTAGCAATCCTAAGTGTGATTATTAATCTTACGATTAGAAGCAAGTTTTCTGACCCATGATGCCCATTCATTGCATGCTTCTCCTTGGAATCCTATTCCTCTCCAAATTAATTTATATTCGGCGTAAGTTCCGACTAAACCCCAGAGAACTTCCTGATAGTATGCCAGAACTTTTTGTCTGGCTTTTGTGCTCATTCTCATATCACCTATACATTCAAATACTTTCAATTCTCTATTTTTTGAATCAGGCAATTTACAGCAAAGGTAAGGTTTGTCACCTTAAGCAATTGTAGAATAGTATATAGTAATAATGCTTAATAAGAATCTAGTTTTATCATGAGTATAATAAGTATATAATAAAATAAGTTAAACAGTGTTATTTGATAGTTTGGATTTAGTTAATTTTTCTAGGTTCTTATTTATTTTGGGGCTTTTGAAAGTTTTTTCATTAGTAGAATGACAGTTAGTAGTAAATTTCATGTGTAGTTATTGATATTGATCACAAATAGTTGTGTTTCCTGTAGGATGATGAATCTTATATTAGGTCTTCCCAAAACTGTTTTTTGTCTGTTAGTGAAGAATGTGCATTACTTTACTTCAGAGTTGGGAAATTCACAATTGTAAAACAATGGAATTATATTTCACAACAATTATAAATTTGTTCAACCAATAATTAGGTAATTTAAGTACTTTAAAAATGATAGATTACAATTTAATGTGGGTTAATTACAAATTACAGGTAATTCTTAATTGTTTTTGATATTTAAAGTTCAATTATAATTCTCCCAACTCTGGTTTACTCTATTTTTAGTTTCAGTAAAGTTTGCAATAAAATCATATTGTTTGTTCAGAAGCATATCAGCATATTCTTTTTATTTTAAATACATTGAAGAGCAGTGTACTCGAGATGGTGCCCAATGGCACCAAATTATCATTTGTTAATTACATATCAACAACCTGATTCTTACTTAGAATAAATAGTCTTCTGTAATATTATAGTCTATACCAGGTACAAAAGGTAATAAGGTGTGTTGGTTCAAAACACCTAGTAGTACAAACATTGGTTTCAGACTCTGAGACTGCAGTTTGAAAATAATGGATTAAATTTCCACTGATGACAGTATTAATTTATTCTTCTAAAACCTAACTGAAATAGCTTCAAAAATTTCCATCTCTTAAGAGGTTTGGTAGTTTCACTTTTTCAAATATTTTAGAGAATTTGTTAAGTCCCGATTGTTTAGCTAAGCTTTCCTTCACCATTGAATGCATTAGTAATTTCATTTTTCCAGTGCTTCAGGAACTTTTGATGAATCAATCCCCACTGTGTTTTCTCCAAAGAACTGAATAGTATCTGAGTACTGAATAGTATACTGAGTATACTGAATAGTAGGTGAGATTTGGTAGGAAACCATTCCTATAAATTTAGAGGGGTGATAATAAGAAAGGGTAAAATATATGACACATTACTTTCCCCAAGCTATTTATACAAAATTGTATGTGAACCAGACAAACAAAAATAGGAATTAAGAGGAGTTCATTGCTGTTGTTTACGAGGATAAATCCTTTCTGTCACCAACACTTGTTGATGACCACTTGTTTACCGTAAATTAAGGTGAACAATTGGCTAAAGTTGTGGGAGAAGGAATGAAAAACAAATTGATGTTGGAACCCATCCTATATGTTTTGAATGGGGTGCTGATCTCTACCCATACAATATTTATATTTATTTAGAAGCCATACATTTAAACTGATTTTAAATTAGGTTAAAATTAAAATAAACACGGTTAAAATTACTTTTTAGTTTGTATTTAAAATAGTTATACATTGTGAGGATAAGAGAGTGAATAAGTTTGGATTATAAAATTGTGGGCTGTTTAAGAACTGATTTATCCTTCACAAAATCCTGGGTAAATACAAGACAATTTAGTTGGGTAAAGTTAGCAATTTCATAGTTGTCCTGAGGAGAGTGAAGGTAGAGAAAAGACCGGTTGGGAAAGCACCTGAAAAGACCACTGCATTCAGTTTTATAAATCGGCCAGTAAATAGAAATTTTGATAGAGTAAATCAACCTAAAAGATCATAAAACATTGTAACTTAGTCTGTTTCTAGTGGATTTGATTTATTATTGTATTATCTCAACATTTTTCTGACTGTGGTGTTCAATTTTATATATAGGTGAATATTTTCACCTATTGTCCTGAGTGTTTTCAACAATAAATTGTGATTTAAAAATGCAGAGGAGCATGGATCACTCAATGAATGCTAGCTGGCACAAACAATATTGTGGGTAGAGGAGTATTTTAACTTATCTACATATATCTTCATTATTTACTTTGAGTGTTACATTTTCAAAACACACAGAAGAGAACTTCTGAGTAATAAGTAAAATAATTTATTAGAATAAAACATTGTCTAAGCATGTTTGATCTCTTACTAAGGGATCCTGAGCTGCTGAAAGTGATCGTGTATAATAAACTACTGATTAATGGGCAGATTGTTGTTGTTTATGAGCAAACAAGTATATGAAATGTTTTTTTGAAGATAGTTAAGACAAACCTTTAGTTCTAGATTCTTTCATAGAGTAAGGACCAAGGCGACTTGGTGTTTCTTTAGCCATGGTGTCAAACAAAGGTTTTAGCTTGTGGCTTTCGAGGGTTAATAGGCCAGTCAACATAGCTATTTTAGGAGATTCCTCATCTGTTTTATCTTTCTTATTATTCTGAAATTCTCCATGTATTGGTGATAGGTTTTCAGTCAGAGCCCTATTAGATATATTTATTTCATAAGTTAATTACCAATTGCAGTAAGTACCTTTATAAAACTAAACTATTTGTTACCTATACACCTCCATGCTGGAATTATCAGAAGATGGATAATCTGATTCTGCTTTTTCAGATTCCCCCTTCAAATTCATCAAAATATATATCAATTGTTGTCCACAATGTTCAGCTCTTATGTGAGCAATAATCTGTAATTTGTATTTATGGTTTTTATAATTAAACTCATTATCAAACTAAGTTAATTACTGAATTTGATCTTAAACCTGAAGAATTTTTGTCAGCGATAATTTCCTCATAGGATGAAGCATTGAAGGACAGCTGTTTCGAACAACTGACATGCACTGAGTTTCTGTTTCATTGCCAAGAGAAAGTAGGGTGTCGAATAAAACTATCATTCTTAAAAATAAATTAACTTATGAGTAAAAGATTGTTCATGCCTAGTTATAAAAAAAAAAATCAATAGCTCATCTTCCTCACCTTAATATGTATACTAACTGAACTTGGTCTTCAAAATATTTGGACAACGTTGATGTGATTACTTGATGTAAAAGGTACATTATGGATAATCGTTTTTCTTTTATGTGTTCCATCCAATGCTTACATTTATGATTAGAAGCTATTGGTAATCTGTGGTCCCCAGATACTTTTGTAAATAGTTTACCGATATTGTCTAAGCCTTCTGAAATGGTTTCAAGCTCCTGTGGAAATACTAAAATTTAGTACCGTCAAGTGGATTGAAAGTATCTATACTATTTTGTTGAACACTGTTTCATTATAGGTTACGACTGTGTACTTCCTTGTTTTTTAATCCTGAAAATTTCAAATTTTGAGGATTCAGTGGGTCAGTGTTGTTATCAATTTTTTAAACAGCAGTACGCACCCCAATTTTCACACTGAGTATTGTCTCATCAGATTCTCATATTAAATAATATATGTTCTGCCAGGAGTAAGCTAGAAAGAACAGTATTCATCCTAAAAAAAATATTCAACCTCACTTTTGCATATCATAGAGAAGGTAACTGAGTAGGTAACTGAGTCACTTAACCCAAAACGCATGACCATAGTGTTAGCTAAGCAAACATATAAACCCAAAAGTAATTGGATAACATTAAACAAATTACTAATGTTCACAACCCAATATTATTTCAATACTGCAAAACCAAAAATCCACCATTTATCTTCTGAAGTGCATTATGCATTATCAGGGAAAATCATAATATATATTTTATTTAATCCCCTGATCTTCTCCATCATAAATTATTCCCCCATCGTCAATCTCTTTAACACTGAAATATTTAAATACTTAAATTGAACTAGTTTTTATTTTGTTAAACTAAATGTTAATTTTGTAGTTAACCGAGTCACTTAACATAAATAAATTTATGTCTATTTCCAATGAACATAACTGATGCACATGTCGTTATCGCCATAACGCAACAATGCATATAAATGAAATGCTTACATCAAGCAGAGGAAAATAATGTGAGCATTCTGAATCATTTCTTTGTTTACCTGATAATTTAAATATCCCATCAACAAAGGCATGTTTATTTTATAAAAATTACAAAATAAGTTTTATTTTTTCAACTTAAAACAAAAAAAAATGTATCAAAATGTTATTAAAAGTAATAAACGATAGTACTTACAAATAATGTCTTTAGCTCCATTAGTCTGTGGTTATATACGTTATTTGCTCAATCATAGTAATATTAATTTTATAATGGTACATGCACGTCTCAACCTATTGCCCCACTGATAAGAAAATGATACTACAACTAATAATAATAATTTTAATTTATATAAATAATACATTAATTTATCACTTTAAAAACTTGCTGAGAAATTGCCCTTTATACCACCTAACATTCATTTCTGAATGAGAATATATATATTTTATTATAATACTGAAATAGGTAATTTCTTAATTTAGCCCAACATTGACAAATTTTTTTTTAGCTATAACTTGTCTAACAGAGTAATATCTATAGAAGCAGACATTTATGTTATATATAATAAATTTACAGCGCTTTACTGTAAAAAATCAATCTAATCACTGTAGGCAACAATAGACCTAAAGTTTCTATGATAAGCTTATTCAAATGAAAAAAAAATTGACATGTACGCCCACATTAACTACGTCATTAAATTCAATAAGGAATACAATAACTTTATTTTTTCAAAATTTAATTACTTATCCATAATAATGTTAGTATCTTACTTGATAATTTTCATCTTTGTCATAAAGCATATTTCCTAATTTTTCTTCGAAACTTAATGAAAGCAAGTTGAGTTTTTTGCAATTTGTTACATACTCCTGAATGGCTGTATCTTCTATGGGCATCCATTTTGAGATGTTCATAATTTAAAGTACCCTAAATATGAGGGATTCTCCACAATTTTGCTTTCTTCATTTTATTTGATGAATATAATGACTCCATTCCTGGAACGAGAACAAAGTTAACAACACTTAAAAATTATTTTTATTAATTATCATGAATATTGTTCCACTTCTTCTTAAATGAAAACTCCTTAGGATCATACATGGTGCCCACTATTATTTATAATGATCATCCAAAGAAAAAATGTACTCTTAACAGATCCTCGTTCTTGCAGGCTAGGTCAGTTGGTAGAGGCACTGATAGGGTACTGGGAAGGCTCAATGTTTGAATCCTGATCTTGCAGGTATGTTTTTGGTTTGGCTATAATTATTAATAAAATATGAAATAATCTTTAGCTGAGTGAATTAACACTGAGTTACTTCAGTTTTGGTTGGCATATGACTAAATTCAGCTTCACTAGATAATAAAATATGAAACATAAAAAGTAAATAAAAGATGCTTGCATAAGATATTTTATGATATTTCTTTGGGCATCATTTGATTTTTGTTCCCGACATTTTGTCTTCCACTTTCAAGTATTACTTTGAAGCTGTATGCTCGCTTAATATGTGGATAAGTCCACAATAATGGCTTGGAAAATATCTTTGATGCAATGGACAACTTTGGTAAAGAACCACAAAGTAGAATTACATCAGAGCGGCTTTTCCATTACTTCCATATACAATAACAACTCTATTGACAGTGGTGGCAGAAGTAGTGAAAGTATCTGTCCCAAATATCTCTAAATATCAATATCCTCCAATCTTCAGTCTACTATCTGAATGCATGATCGGTTCTTTCCGAATTTTCTTGGTGTCCATTGTTTCACTCTTGTTTGGACCACACCTTGGAAGTCATTCCAGCTTCAGATGCAAACACCAGGGTGGGAAACCGGTAGGCGCTACCCCTAACCAGAGTTGTTCAGTATTTTAATTGATTTAGGCTATTATTCAAGGATTGTAACTTTGTTTTTTTATTTTTATTTTTTTTTAGTGGATGAATGCAGTGAGTCGACAACTGGCAATTAACGGTGTTCTATCCTAACCTTGCGCAGTGGCAATATTGTAACCGATGAAGTTCTACTGAGGTGCAATTATTGCTAGTTGAAAACTTTACCAATACCCCGCTAAGGGACTGTGCAATACCAGTCCTGATGGCAATTTTTGCAAATCCCTCCGGGGATTCATTAGTATCGAATAACGAGTTAAAGAGTAATCCGGATATCTGGGTAGTACTAACTGGTGAGGGATTTATCAGGAAACTACCCCAATTCGCAGATTAATTCCGATTAATTAAGTAATTAATTAGTTGGGTTAATTTTTGTCTATCTAACTCACCAAATGTTCTGTATTAAATTCTCAGATACATCTAGTATATAATCCGGTAACCTGAAACAAAATTTATGCAGGTGCGACAGGCACGCTTAGTATTTTCTTCGTTTTTTCCTGTATTTGAAGTATAGAAGAACATTTTTTGTTGATGCATTCATTTACTAACCCCTAGTCGGATTTCCAAAACTTCTCTCTCATTTGGGCAGGTATTATCCTTCTTGTTGGGCTGATTCAGTTCCATAACAGAACTGAGAAACAAACCTAATTCAAGATTACTTTTAAAACTTTACGGACTTAAAGCCTTTTATTAAGTGTAGTGATTACTACATTTATGAATTCCTGGATAGATTTCATTTGACTCATTGGATAGGTATCAAATTTGTACCTATGGATGTATTATTTCCATGTCTTAGCGAATCTTACATGTAACTCAAGTACTGTTATTTTTTAGAGGCATGGTAGTTTGATGCCCTGATTAAAAAAAATGAAAATAATGAAGGGGCATAAATAAATGAATGAATTAGTAATTAAAAAGTACTGAGTATGCTAACAAATTATAAATCTAAATGTCCTGATTAGTATTATACTTGTGTTGAGTTCATATGGACTATAATTTGTAATATTATAAAGTCATTATAACTGTCATCAAAAATCTATTTACAATGCTTTTGCTACACCAGCTCCATATAAAGAGATATTTTTCAAATAAATGCTTTTATTTGATCCCCTAGAGATGCTAAAAATAAAAGCAACCACATGAAAAATAAGGAAGTGCCTATTATTAATTAATTACTTGATTGTAATTTACTACGTAAATGATTGATCAAATTTAACTTGAGTTTTTTTGTTGTTTTTTATGAAGGAAAAACCTTCACTCATCTCTCTGCCAATAAAATTATTAACAATTTTTCAATTGTAACACTAATTATATAATTACCATTGCAGTAATTAAGCTATGCTGAGGTAGGGTTATCACGTTGAAGGTGCATTGTGATAGTGACAAATATATAGACTGCAACAGTGCCCGAGCATGTTTGTAATGTCCACCCTTTGGCAGAGTCGGCTAGAAATATGGCAATATGACCTTTGTTGAATTAAAAATGTTTATATATTCACAAATATCTTAACATTGATGCCCCATAAAAAAAAACTTTGTGGTGGTATGAATATTTTTAATTGATCCAATAAATTCAAACTATGCTATTCTCCTTTTAAAATAAAACAATAAAATAAATAACAGTTCTATAAAAGCAGGCTATCCTGTCAGGAGCCACCCACTTTTACCTAGGGAAGTGAAATAAATGCCACCACCCATTTAGGGATTTTCATATCATGAAACAGTTTTGCTAAGATCATATAAGAGCCCTCCAGTAGGTCCACAACTACGAGCAAATTTGCATATTTATTACTTTACTATCAATTCTAATAAATAAATACATACATTTTTTAAAAACTGAGTTACAAAGTACAAAAACATGATTTTAATAAAATAATAATAAAAGTCACCATAAAAATGGATTTTTTGATTTATTATTGCAATAACATTATTTACAGTTGCATTACTCAGTCCTTGGTATATCACATATTAGTGTAGGGTATATCACATACTTAAAATAAAGTATAACCATAAAGTTATTAAAATATTAAATTAATTTGGTTTAATTAGCATAATTCTTTTGGAGGGCATTTTAAAGGAGTTTTCCCATTAGTAAATGTAGTGGCCTTGAATTGTTCTAATTCCTCTACAGTTAAATCAGCTTCTTGTAAATATACCAAATGTTTACCACTTATTTTAGCAACAGACAATGGATTGGGATCAGCAAAGCTGAACTGAGTAGATGATTGGGAAGCTTGTTTAGCAGTCATGTCACTATCATTAAGTTTTGGTTGAATAGAGTTGCCAAAAATGTTTTGTTTGAATACAGGACTATCTTGCATAGGTTCTCCAAACACGGAAGTTTTCTCTCCAAATGATGGCCGCAAAGCCTGTCCAAAAAAGTTAGCATTAAATTGAGACTGAGAAATATTCGATGAGACTACAGTACTACCTTCGTTAAGTGCTTGGGCAAAAATGTTACTAGTAAAAGCTGAAGATTGTTGATCCCCTTGAAAAGCAGGATGTTTGCTAAGCGTAAATGAACTATTGTTTTGTGGTACTGAAGAAAAAAATACTGAAGCTGGAGCTGTATTTTGTGGCCTTGAAGAAAATGGTGAATATGAGCCAACATTAGGTGCTCCAGAATTAACTTTATTAGCACCTGATTGAGTAAATTCCTTAACTTTTGAAGGCCCATCTCTTAAATATGAACTTAAAACTTCAAGAGCCGCTGGTGTTTTATCTAAAAAGCTCTGTTTCAGTCTTGCGGCATGTGTTTTTAAATTGGTAACATCTGAGATGTAGACTTGGGGATTGTTAGTGAACTGAGCTTGATAGGCTTTCAACCTCATCTCTTCAGGTGAACAATCTTCAAAACCTTCAACATTTCCAAATGAAGGTACGTAAGAGTAGCAAGAAACAGGCCACACTCCACCAGGTGCATTGATATCTTTATTAATTTCTTTCAGGTGATGATTTAAGTCTGGATCTTCTTTAAGAGTATGTTTAGAGACATATTTACTATTCTGAAGAACAGAAACTCCACAGGGTTTTCTTCTGGTGTCATATTGATCTTCAAAAACATGCTCATGTCTGCAATTACTCCCAAATCGGCAAGTATTTGATTGAAAAAATTTACAAATCGCCATTGATTGTTAGGACAGAACTAGAAGGCTATATATATTAAGGTTATGTTCCATTAAACGTAGCGACAGCTACTAATATCGATTGTTTTCTCTTTAAGCATGGAGTCTTATTGTTGTAGATTTGTCCAATTCATTTAAACGCAGTAAATTATGCCAATTCATGAATGGTTCTCTAAAAAACTTCTTAACCAGTGAAAAAGTTCTGAATATAATTGGCACTGATATATTTTCTTCAGTGCCCTATAAAAAATGATTCAATGATTGAAATTCAATTTAAATACCATTTTTTAGGGGGGTCGCGGAAATATTCAATGGGGTACAAAAACTGTTACCTTATATACACGTTAAAACGTCTTATTGTTTTATAACTTAATAATTGTTAATTGTTCATTCTAAGGAATAATTTTATCCGAAAATAACAACATATCTTAGATGGCAACCAAATTCATTATTTTTAAGTACCACTTGTGTTTTTAATAGTTTTAATTCTTGTTGAAATTTAAGAATAGGTTATTCATTTTATATTATCAGAATAAATCATACAGCATGAATTATTTGAATTGATAGTTAATTTGTTTAAATTTTAAATCAGTTAGTAAACTTAAGAACTACCAAGGTAAGTGTCATTTTAAATTATTCCCAACTTACACATTCAAAGGGAGATCTGTCCCCTCGTCTTGATGGGGTTGGAATTGGACTTATAGGGCATGAGGATGTAATGGTTCATCTCAGTGACCCCCAAAACTCATTCAACACTAATATCACCGGTTTTTGCTTATCCCCCCTCCAAAGAGGTGTTAGGGTTGTCTTATGCACACAGTATTGTTTCTAGATTAAGTCGTTTGTTCACCAAGGTTAGTGTATATTGCTCCAAACATTCCATAATTATACCAGAATACACAGAGAAACACCTAAAAAAATAAAAAAAAACTTTACAAAATAGTGAAAATAATTTGAATGGAGCACGACCGAGTGGTTCAAATTAACATTTAATGAATTGCAGTATTGTCTGTTGAGTAGAAAGAGAAATAGCTCCAGTACAGGTTGGCAAGAGAGACAGAGATATTCAAAGTGAGAGGAGAGTATTTCATTAAATATATTGACGTGGAGCGCTACCTGTTGGTTAGTAGTTGAAACTAAACACCAAAAAATTCTATATTCATTGGACTATGGCGCTATCTCTCTATGAAAGAACAAAGCCAGGTACCGACTTAAGAAATTAGCTCCTGCTTAGATATTGTAGTTTTGACAGACACTAGGGTATGTGCACAATCGTTCCACATTAAAGGTTATTCAACTGCCATTGAAAGGGTTAACGGTTACGGAGGCGTTTTAATTGCTTTACGCCTTGGTATCAATTGGAAGAAAGTGGCTTCACCACTGACTACAACTGATCCCAAGCTTCACCACTTGACAGTTAAGGTAAATTTGGGGAGACCCATTTACCTTACCACCCTATACAGAAGACCGTGCGCGTCTCTGCAGCAGTACTCAGCCTTGCTACACGCATGTGCGCAGAGATCTAACCACTGGGTGGTGGGAGATCTCAACGCAAAACATACCATGTGGTATAACACCGTAACAAACAAGGCTGGGAGACTCCTGTTGAGAACGCCGTTTACGGTCGTTCACCCCCAGACTTTTACTTTTCGACATAGAGGTAACCCACAAGCTACCTCAACGATTGACTTAATACTGACAAAACAACCCCACCGTATCACTAGTTCCACCGCCCTTGACTTTATTACCTCTGACCACAGGCCAGTACTGTATGCAGTGGGTGGTAAAGTGGCGACCCCTCGCACCAAGAGATACGACTACCGTCGTGCCGACTGGGATCTGTACCGGTCGCAGATTTACCATAACCTGCATACGGTGCCAGTTCTCCGCACGAAAGAGGAAGTAGATCTTCAACTATCTTTCATAACTGATGTGATCATAGACGCAGCAAACACTGCGATCCCGAAGTACACTCCCATGCCACCGTCTCTGCGACCACCTCCAGACCACATTCTTAAAATTATTGCCTTGCGCCATACTTGGAAGAATAGATGGCACAGGACGAGAGATCAGCAAGCCAAGATCGTTGTGAATTCTCTCACAACGCAAATCCGGGGCTTGATGAAACTCTGGAAAACAGCCCAGTGGCATGAGAAACTTCGTAGCACTCACGGAGATCACAGAAAGTTTTGGAAGTTGTTGAAGACTACAAAAGGCAAGACAGCCACTGTCCGTCTTCACGAAGGCGACAATGTTCTGACTGCTGAGCAGCAGGCAACAAAACTGGCCGACCATTACGCTAGGGATATTACGGCTAGGACGGGATACTACCACATGCCTCCTCCGGTAGATGCTGAACAGAACCACATGTTTGTATCACCGAAGCAGCTCAAGGCGATTCTTCGCCGGTGTCAGGGAAACCGAGCACCAGGGCACGACGGGATACAAACAGTGCTGCTCAAACAAATGCCGAGGAGAGGGATAGTACAACTAGCAAACTTATACAACTCTTGTATAAGATTGCGGTACTTTCCTGACACATGGAAACAAGCCATCTTGTTTCCATTACTAAAGCCAGCCAAGAGTGGAGATCACCCAGCCCACTACCGCCCGATCAGTCTGCTACCACAAATGGGGATAATCTTTAATAAAATTCTTTTGAATTATCTCAAAGATTACTGCTCGGAAAATGACATCATTCCGCCAGAGCAGACTGGATTCCAATCCAGTATGAGCGCAGAGCACCCCCTTCTGAAGGTGCAGTCAGAAGTTAGCCATAACATGAATAGAAACATAGCCACGGCTATGATTTCCATTGATTGCACCCAAGCATTTGACTCGGTGTCTCACGGGACACTGTGTCAAATGCCCTGCGACCGGGAATGCCCGGAACAACTGTATTCAATTCTGGCTAGCTTCCTGAAAAACAGATCGCTGCGGGTTAGGGTGGGTGATAGCTTCTCCGAAGCTGTGCCACTGACCTGTGGAGTACCCCAAGGAGCCGTCTTATCCCCTGTACTATTCAACGTATACACGTCTGAGATTGTCGGAGCCCGGTACAAAAATACCACAGTTACTGATTTCGCAGATGACATAGCGGTGTAAAGCAGCAGCATGAGTGCCAAGGTAGCTCTAAGACAGGCTGAAGCAGCCTGTAACCAGATCAGTGAGAGATTGGGGAGACTCAATATCTCTGTAAACGCGGGTAAGACTGACTGTGTAATTTTCTCTTTTCAAAAGGGAAAAAGCCCGCTCCCTACTAGTTACATAGTAGGAACGGAGGAAAATTAACCAGCCAACAACCTACTATATCTGGGAATTAAAATGGACAGACACCTCCATTTTAGTAACCATTTTGCGAAGAAGTTGAAGCATACACGCATGAAGTCTTACCGGCTTACGCACTTATTGACTTCCCCCAATCTATCACTACGTCTCAAGCTACTGATTTACAAGAGCATACTCAGGCCTACTCTGCTGTATGGTGCACCGCTATTTCGTTATCTGACGTATACGACAGCTAAGAAACTCCAACAATTCCAAAACGGTATACTGATGAAAGTGGTCAGAGGTACTTCATTTGAGCAGCGAAGAAACAGTGATCTGCATGAGATATTTGAGCTGCCTACGGTGGATGAATTCATCCAGTTTGCAATACCAGTCCTGATGACAATTTTTGCAAATCCCTCCGGGGATTCATTAGTATCGAATAACGAGTTAAAGAGTAATCTGGATATCTGGGTAGTACTAACTGGTGAGGGATTTATCAGGAAACTACCCCAATTCGCAGATTAATACCGATTGATAAGTAATTAATTAGTTGGGTTAATTGGCGTTAAAATTCCACTTTTTTGTCTATCTAACTCACCAAATGTTCTGTATTAAATTCTCAGATACATCTAGTATATAAACCGGTAACCTGAAACAAAATTTGTGGAGGTGCGACAGGCACACTTAGTATTTTCTCTGTTTTTTCCTGTATTTGAAGTATAGAAGAACATATTTTGTTAATGCATTCATTTACTAACCCTTAGTGGGATTTCCAAAACTTCTCTCTCATTAGGGCAGGTATTATCCTTCTTGTTGGGCTGATTCAGTTCCATAACTGAACTGAGAAACAAACCTAATTCTAGATTACTTTTAAAACTTTACCTACATAAAGCCTTTTATGAAGTGTAGTGATTACTACATTTATGAATTCCTGGATAGATTTCATTTGACTCATTGGATAGGTATCAAATTTATACCTATGGATGTATTATTTCCATGTCTTAGCGAATCTTACATGTAACTCAAGTACTGTTATTTTTTAGAGGCATGGTAGTTTGATGCCCTGATTAAAAAAAATGAAAATAATGAAGGGGCATAAATAAATGAATGAATTAGTAATTAAAAAGTACTGAGTATGCTAACAAATTATAAATCTAAATGTCCTGATTAATATTATACTTGTGATGAGTTCAAATGGACTATAATTTGTAATAATATAAAGTCATTATAACTGTCATCAAAAATGTATTTACAATGCTTTTGCTACACCAGCTCCATATAAACAGATATTCTTGAAATAAATGCTTTTATTTGATGCCCTAGGATGATCAAGTATCATCGTAAATGATTGATCAAATTTAACTTGAGTTTTTTTGTTGTTTTTTATGAAGGAAAAACCTTCACTCGTATCTCTGCCAATAAAATTATTAACAATTTTTCAATTGTAACACTAATTATATAATTACCATTGCAGTAATTAAGCTATGCTGAGGTAGGGTTATTATGTTGAAGGTACATTGTGATAGTGACAAATATATAGACGGCAAGAGTGCCCGAGCATGTTTGTAATACCCACCCTTTGGCGGATTCGGCTAGAAATATGGCAATATGACCTTTGTTCAATTAAAAATGTATATATTTCCACAAATATCTTAACATTGATGCCCCATAAAAAAAAACTTTGTGGTGGTATGAGTATTTTTAATTGATCCAATAAATTCAAACTATGCTATTCTCCTTTTAAAATAAAACAATAAAATAAATAACAGTTCTATAAAAGCAGGCTATCCTGTCAGGAGCCACCCACTTTTACCTAGGGAAGTGAAATAAATGCCACCACCCATTTAGGGATTTTCATATCATGAAACAGTTTTGCTAAGATCATATAAGAGCCCTCCAGTAGGTCCACAACTACGAGCAAATTTGCATATTTATTACTTTACTATCAATTCTAATAAATAAATACATACATTCTAAAAAAACTGAGTTACAAAGTACAAAAACATGAGATTAATAAAAGACTAGTAGCCATAAAAATGACTTTTTTGGCTTATTATTGCAATAACATAATTAATATATGATTATATGACAATAACATGAGTAATGAGTTGCATTACTCAGTCCTTGGTATATCACATATTAGTTACTTAAAATAAAGTATAACCATAAAGTTATTAAAATATTAAATTAATTTGGTTTAATTAGCATAATTCTTTTGGAGGGCATTTCAAAGGAGTTTTCCCATAAGTAAATGTAGTGGCCTTGAATTGTTCTAATTCCTCTACAGTTAAATCAGCTTCTTGTGAATATACCAAATGTTTACCACTTGTTTTAGTAACAGACAATAGATTGGTGTCAGGAAAGCTGGACTGAGTAGATGATTGGGAAGCTCGTTTAGTAGTCATATTACTATCATTAAGTTTGGTTGAATAGAGTTGATGTTTTGTTTAAATACAGGACTATCAGGACAAGCAGGCACCAATGACCACAGCTAAGAATGAAAAACAGCTATAATGTTTGTTTGTTTAATGTATTTTTTTTCTGTAAATATAATTAATTAATTAAATCATCAAGCATGAGTTCATAAGTGGTAAATTATTTCATTTCTATAAATTAAAGCTAACTAATTAGATTCCTACTTGAGTTAGAAAAAAAGTATGTTAGTGTTCTAAGTAGTAACTTATAATGTGACAACAGAACTGTTTATGGGGGGGGGGAACACTAAAATTATTTTCATATTGGATGGAAAAATTATTTATTTTGTAATATTGTAACATAATTTCAATGCAAACACATTGAATTTTGAAATAATGTGTCGAAAACACTAAGCCATGATCATTAATTGTGGACTTCTTGAATTTTATTATTTTTCTGTACTACCTACTGCAAATATACAAGTATACTCTGTGTTCTTGATGTTTTTAAAAGGGGAAGTTTTCATTCAATGACTAGACTTCTAATTGAATCATTCGATTTTCCATGTCAAAATTGCAATGGAAACTAAGATAATTTTGTAATATAATTTTCTTAGAAAACTGACCTAACTTGTGGTTTATTATAACGTTAGAAATTATTAAATTTGGAAGTTGATATTTTATTCTGGCTTTTCAGGGTAACAAGGCATTTTTTAATGGCCATTTTTTTTTGCAGGTAAGTCATTGATTCAAGTAAATCTTTCGCTGCTCTATTTGTCTAAAGTTTGAACGAATGTGGGTGAAATCCATGCTAAAATACATTTCTCCCACTAAAACAAATTAAAAACCGCCAAATCCGGTTATTCAGTAGTTTATATACAGCTATCATCCAAGCAGAGGTAGTCCTATGTAATAATCAGAAAAGTTATGTTGATTACATTCCCATTCTTACTCATCAGATCATTAACTGATAGAAAATGTTCCAAAGCTGTAGTGATTAATTAGTGGTAAATATTGATACTCTCTTAATTAAATAACAGCCCTTAAATGAGATGATGACATACTGTTAATGAACCAGTAATAACGTCTGTTATTTCAAGTGATAGTGAATAATGATAATATTTATGTAATATCACATGCGATACTCTTCAAATCCTTTGTTTGTGTGCAACCAATTAATGATTAATAATATAATTTTATCAAACAATTCCTAAATTTGGGAAATAAGTAATTATAGCAATATCTCAGTGATAAGATACACCCATTAGTTACCTAAACCTATACGACTGTTGTGTTACCTCAGCCACGTATTCGCCAGACACGGCTCGCTGCGACTTCTTTTTGTTCCCGAAGTTGAAAAAAAACATTGAAAAGGACGACGTTTTGACACCATTTATGAGATAAAAATAGAATCGCTGAAGGAGCTTAGAGCTATACCGAAAAGTGAGTTTGAAAAGTGCTTTAAAGATTGCAAAAAGCGCCGACATAAGTGTATTATATCTGAGGGGGATTAATTTGAAAGGCTCAAAATTGCTATAGATGAATAAATAAAGATAAAGATAAATTCTCGTTACTTTTTGATCAAACCTCGTACTACTTTACTAAGCTTCACTCAGGCATCTTGTACAACTACAATTTTTGAGATTTGCAGATACATTAGTAATATAGTTTGAATGTGTCTATTATGGAAGAATTTAATTTTTATTTTGTAAATATGTTTATTCAGTTTGTAAACTAGGTTATTTATTTTTCCTGCTATTTTTTTTTTTGTAACTATAACCTTATGACAAAGCTATACAAAATATAACATGAAAAGGAATACTAAACATGTAATTCTCAAATAAAATCGTTAGTTTTTTTCTATCCGTCTATCTTGTGTAACAATCAATGATATCTAAAATAAGAACAAAATACAGTTCCAGTAAGCTTAATCTACAGCGGCCTAGTTCTTGCATGAGGCGCTCCAATTTCAGCTTGACAGGCCGTTAGTTGCGTGTCCACTGGCGTGTTTTGATACAATAACGTTTCCTCTGACACATCCGCATCATTGATTGTCGCAGACCAGCTGTTCTTCGGCCCTGGGTGACAGCGATAGCTTCACCATAGACAATTCTCTGAGTCATTTATTCAGATTGAATGTAATCCTGCTCATGCAAAAGCAAACGTGTTATAACAATCCTGCATGCATTTACGAAGAACAAACTATCAATATTATTTTGAGTTAGTCGAAACTTCTTTATGTGACAAAATTACAATCTGCTTTATTGGGCAATAAGTAATTGTGATAAATGTTCTCATTCATGCCATATTTACTTGTATATAATTTTCATTTACTCCCTCATTCACACAGTTTTTACAAACGGCCCAGAGACCTCCCAAATCCAGATGGTTGTCATACGATAGGTTGTCGTGCGAAAGAGGAAACGGAGTCTTGGGAAGTACCCCACGCTCCTCCGTCTGCCGCGTCACCGGAAACGAGCCAGTGGAGGCTGAACAAGAGCGCGAGAGTCACAGACGCTCAGGACATGATTGGAGAAACTGGCCATTGCCAGGGCTCCCATTGTCACGTATTTATAGCAGGTCACGAGGCCACTGCCGCTTTAGTCTCCGAGAAGGATTATAGAGATGAGAGGCGCAGTGTAATGACTGTGATAGGGGATTAGGGTAGTTATATAGGTTACTATGGAATTTCATGAGCTTGTAAGGGACAAGCTCAAAAATTTAGGGTATATTAAGATCGTTATAAGGATTTTGTTGCTGACGTAATAACGGGCATTAACTATTGTTATCAGGACTTTTGATGGAAAGGATTGGATACGCTTGATGCTCGACTTTTTCACTGTCCCCCCATAGCTGTGGGCTATAAGTTTATGACCTGGACAATCGTTTCATGACTGTCTTACTATCTGACTCCATTTTTATTAGGTATGTATTGTATTGCTATCACCCGTAGCTCTTTTCCATATGTCCAGATTGGCTTTCGTATAACTTTGTAAATGATTAATTTATTTTCTATTGAGCGATGGGATGTCTTTCGAAGTAGATTTTATCAATACTTCTCTCTTCCACGGCAGAGTGGTCATGTATACTGGATTTATCAGATTAAGTGCTTCTGTATGGACGTATTTATAGTGGCTATTACTCTGAACTTGACTGTACGCTTTTGGTCATTAATGAGAAAAGTTTGGAAAACTCATAACGACCTTTCAGAGAAATGGAAGAACAAGACTTGGTCAGTCGATGGGGAGTAGTGGGTGCTCTATGCTTTCCTTTTGAGGTTGACGGGCCAAAAAAATGGTTACTGTGCACCCTTCACCCCCCCCCCATAACTTCTCAAAACTGCAGTAGCAAATATCGGAAGTGACATCTCTACAGAAGCTAGCGTGAAAGTTTAAGTAATCAATATTTCTAGGAGTAAGGGGACATTGCTTTTGGAAGTACGCTGTTTAATGGCTGACAAACATTAGCGCCACGTTGAGGAAAACTGGGTCGTAAATAGTTGCATCAGTTTACGGCCAGCTTGACCTAGTTTCCTTTTCTAGGGCGTTTTTCGTGGAGTTACGAAGGAGAGTAACTACCTCCGCGATGTCGGGGAAGATTAACTTTCTTCAAGGGTGCCCATGCGATCCTTTGATTTCCCCTCTTCCTGTATTAAGGGGGATCATGTCCCTTAGATTATTCACTTTATCCTTAACGTAACCCCTACGTCCTACATTAATCTCTGGAGACCTTAAGCAGTCTGATTTTACTGATATAGCGGCGGTTCCAGCTCTCAACCAATGACCATTTTGGAGAAGTCTTGATACATTGGAAATATGTCAACCTGGGCATGGACTAACCCTCCACATATAACGATAATGTGAAGGGAAGAAGAAGAAGGAAGGTCTCTCATGACAGAAGGTCTTTCAGCAAATGATCTCATAACTTTCTTGCACATAACTTAAGTCTTTGTTGCTAAGCGTAAATGAACTATTTGTGGCGCTGAAGAGGCAACTTATAGTTAGGTGCTCCAGAATTAACTTTATGAGTACTTATTCCGTAAATTCCTTAACTTTTGAAGGCCCATCTCTTAAATATCCTTATCTATTTTATATGTTTCTTCATTAGGCCTATATAGCAATGGCAAGTTTTACATTTACTTGTAGTTAAAAAATAAATATTTTCCTGTCTTATAAAATAAGATGTCAAATTAAATATCTATTCAATGTACATTTTAGTATTTTGTGTTCGAGTTTCTCGCAACCGTGATGACTTAACGTAACGTAAGTCTTTGTTAAGCTAAAGTGAAGTGGATGTACTTCTTCGCTGGGGCAAGTGTGCCATTGGATTATTTTCTTTTTGCTGGATTGGACGTAAATCCTCTAAGTACGTTCCTCGTGTTATAATACTCCACTCTCCTCGTACTAGTTTAAGGCATAATAATATGAAACATGTTTATTGAAACATATATTGTATGTATACATCGATCATGCTAATATTTCTAATATCAGCTCACCCCCAGTGATTCAATGCTATAAATAAAATAATTAGTACCTATTAATACATTTAAAAAAATGAAAAGTTTAGTCAGAAGCAGAGCGAAATATCAATGTTTGTATCTACACCAGTAACCTTTAATAAGAGGTGTAGCGACTGCTAACTATATATGTAAATTACCCTACACTCTGGTTCATAATGTATTATAATAGAAAATGTCATGTAACTTCATTATGTAACTTCTGGTAATAAATCATAGAGAGGTCGGAAGTCGTAGACAGGTAACTAAAAGAGGGTGCGGCAATAAACCAAGAGAATTAGCCACCTGGTACCATAAAACCTGGGCAAAGGACACTTACCCCTATTAAAACACACTCTTTTACCCCAACGGTCAACAAACTAAAAGGGAGTGACTACCTGTGTATCGTAAAACTTACTCCGGGCAATTACCTAGCCTTCCACGAGGGAGGGGGTTATCATATTTATATCAGTAAATTTCACTCTTCACTCTACTCTTTCTCTGCTGTCCTAGGAGTCGACACTCTGTCTCTCAGTCTTCCGAGTAACTCGACACCGGGGGCACTTGGCCCCTGGTAGGCCCACTCTTCATTCTCTTCTAGTTTCTACATACCGATAGCCGCTATCACCGTCGCGATATGCCTACTCAGCCTTCCGCTACTATACGACGGCACTTCGCCTCACAGCCTATAGCAGACCCCTGACGACTTGTACTTATTACGCTGCCGATCTCTCGCCCGAACTTTGAAAACTGGTCTTATTCTTTATGAACCTCTGAACCTCATCCTGAACACAGTGTCTTGTCGGGACACATCCCTATCAATAAATGGAGTCAGATATTAACGCCTACATGGAACATGGTCCATGTTATTAACTACAACAATCCGACAATTGTTGACCTCAGACACTTGTTCACCTTTTCCGACAATTGTGCACCGCCGACAATTGTTCAACCAATATCCCGACAAGAGGTGAAAATAATCTGCCTCTAACACCCCGTGGTAATTAGATAAGAAATCCCGACACGAACCCTCTTCTCGCCTGTTTGTTCGATACTGGCTTCATTTTCGAAGTGATTACTGCCGGTTTGTTGAGAGTCAACAAAATTCATACAGACTTAATTTAAGTTAATTAAAAAATTAATAGTAGTAGTATATTTTTTTCAATTTTTTGCTACGTTTATGCAATTTGATTACATATTTTGGACGGAGATGCTTTACTTTAGAAACGGGCAATTTTCTAGGGCTCTTCTGTTCGTCTGTACAGTGTATAATAAATGCAAAATATTGATCTTTTATTCTACAACATTACATTACTTTGTTTAACTGTTTATTATGACCCAAAACGTAAAATATCATAAATAATAACAGCTTGAAAACTGTTTTAAGAAAGAAACGTTCTGCTTTCCCGTCAGATAATTGCAAGCTAGAGATGGTATTGCATGCAGAATTTAATTACACTCTCCATCAAACAAATTGCAACATCTATAAATTTTTTTTTACTTTTGAAGCCTAACCCATGTTTTACTTATAGTAATAGGATTAGTTAAATGAGAGACATTTGGGGTTATTCAGATCATCGTTACAAAATATTTATCAACAAACGAAGGATTAAATGTTTTTCTTGATTGATTTCTGTAGCGGCCGCTAACTACATAAGATAAATCACCCTATACTCTATTGTATATATATTGTAAATTAATTTAAACAAATGTAAATAACATAAATAAGTCATTGTAAATGTGTAAACAATAAAGAAGTCAGAGCTGCAAGCTGGGTAACCGCTACCCCACATCAGGTAGAAAACGACCCTGCCAGGTCAGCTCTTCGGCTGCCTACACAAAGCCCGACCACATACTTGGATCTTATTGGATACAAGTACGAGGGTAATGATTGGGCCTAACGAGCCACCATTAACTATAAATAGAGGCAGATCTCGGGCTGTAATTCATTCTCCTCCTAGTGAAGCTACTTGACTTGTAGCTGCGACGGTATTCAAGAATTCGGTCTTCTTCCTTATGAAAAACCTCAGCATCTCATTCTCTCCTCGCCTCCCTACGTTTTAGTCCGGCGTTGTCAGACCCCACACCTTCCTAGTGGGAATCTCTGCCTTCGTCTCGCTAAATCTACCACCTCCTTGGGAGCGACCTCTTCCTAGTGGACAACGGTTGTCATGGCCCTGCAAACTTACCAAGCAGGGTCTCCCACTACGATTCAGTCTGCCTCTCTCTGGTTCACACTCGCCTTTGGAATCCGGACGGATTTCGCCTACCCTCAGATACCGAGTGTGAATTCGTGGTCATTCCAAGACCACACAAACTACCTACCTACCTACCCTATACCTCTTCTCCTTAACATAGTGCACTGTCGGGGCACATACCTATCAAAAAATGCAGTCAGATAGTAAAGCCGTCATGAAACGATTGTCCAGATTATAAACTCAAACAACCCTCACTTTGTCACCAGGGCTAGGGTAACTAGGCACCCTCCTCGTGACGACCCGACTATTTCAATAACACTTTCAGTCTTTTTTTTTACCTCTAGTTTGCCACATACATTAATTTATCTCTTACCACTCTATTCTGTTGTATTTAGACGTTTAAGCCGCGATGATTCAGTAAGAATAATTATTCTTCACGAAAAACGAAAATCTTTGTGTAACATCGCTAATCACCTTGAAGTTCATTACTTCAAGGGTCATAAAAGGTCCGTTCAAAAGACATAAAAGAAGATCGGGAGTAACTCAAGACGCGTCGGGGGGCCAAAAGTCACCGATCCCACTGACGACCCACATTCATTAGAATGCGAGGCACTTACTTGAGATGCGCGTAGCGAGTTGGTACCAATCTGAGGAAGGCCCTTGAGTGCTTTAAGGTATATGGAAATGATGTTACAAGATCATGTAGTGCCTTATATGCCTTTCATTGGCTCTGAATCGTTGATTGCATGATAATGCCTGCCTACATAAGGTGACATTTCTGAGTACTGAGTACTGGGTAGGCATCCGTAACCTACAGTGGCCAGCAAGAAGTTCAGACCTTAACACAATCGAACATGTGAGAAACAAGAAAAGCTCGGTCCCGGGATCCTCCTCCTATTACGTTTGAAATGCTCGGACGGGATTGGAGGAGTAGGACATAATGATAACACTATGAGTATGTCTAAGCGTATGGAAGCTGTTACTAAAGCCAGAGTAGGCAATAGTTCTTATTAAATGTTATTATAAATCAGCCCATAAAATTTTAGTTTTGTTAAAAAAAAGATTTTTTATTTTTGTAAATAAATATTTTATTTTTATTAATCATATATTCAATAAACAATTTTTCTAAATAAAATATTATTTAGAATTTATGAGGTTTTTTTAAAATTTAAAACCTGCTGTTCTCGTGAAATTCAAAAATTCTTAGGCAATCGATTATTTTGACGGGGAGTTAGCCTTCAAAAAAATTAATTTCTAATTTTTGCTAATTCACGTAAAAATAACACTGCAGCAGTAAAAACTATAGAAATGTCTTTATTGTGATAAAATTACAATCTGACTTATTGGGCAATAAGTAATTGTGATAAATGTTCTCATTCATACCATATTTACAACTTTCATTCTCTCGCTCATTCATACCGTATTTACAAACAACCCAGAGACCTATAGCATGTATGCACCTATAAGCAAACCTACGTGTCAAGCCTTGTCAAAAGCTCGAGATATGTTCAGAAAGGCAGCAGTGCATTACTGTTTGGTTTCAAGGGCTGGGGATATGTGATCAACAACGCGAAGGCCTTGTTGAGCAGTGGAATGTCGTTAGTAGAAACCAAATTGGTGTTTAAGAAAAAGGTTTTTGGATTTAACAATTGGAAGCACAGTTTCAATGGGAGTTTTTCAAATATTTTTAGAGGATAAGGAGTAGGCTAATTGGACGGTAAGATGAGGCGTCATTGGGTGGATTACCGGGTTTGGCGAAAAGGACAATAATGGAATGTTTCCACAGGAGAAGAAAGTGCGTCGTTCGGATAGTGCAATTATAAATATAGATTAGGAAGATTGTGGCTTTAGGAGGAAGTTGTTGGAGAACTTGAGGAGTAAGGAATTTTCAGTTTTTAAGAAGTAAGTTGTTCAGAAGGTATTTGACCTCAGAGGGGTTAATGGCTTATGGTGGAAGTGAGAGAGGGATAGGTAAAGTGAGGAAATCTTCAACAGTATGGCCATGAGTGTGGTTTTGATGAGAAAGGTGAGGTGTGAAAGTATGGGAAAGATGCAGAGCGAATTCCTCCGACCTATCCCCATCCGAAGCCGCCCAGGACCCATCATCACGACGGAGTGGGTGTGAGGCAGGATCATACTTTAGGATTTTTTAGCTGCATTCCACAGGGAGTTATCCCTGGTAGACAGAGAGGAGAGGTGGAAATTGAAGGAATCGGAACGGAAGGATGCCAATCGCCGCTTTACCAATCTGCAGTACTGATTGTACGAGCGGCGACCAGCAGGATGCCGGGATCTTTGCCAAACTGTCCAGAAGTGGCGTTTGATTTGGATTAGGTCTTTGAGATGCTTAGGCAATGGATTTTGATTGTGAATTTTTGGATAGCGGTGGGGCGAAGACTCTCAAGCCCATCTCTGGATCAGAGTAGTGAAACAATGCACTGCATCGTCTAGGTCTTGCGATGTTTTTAGGGACTCTTTGAGGTCTACGGAATCTGTAAGAAGCTGGTGGAAGTGGTCCCATAATAAATGAAGGAGGAGGTAGTTCGTGAATTGGTCTTAGGAGAACGGTTAGCGTTAAAGGGCTATGATCGGAGTAGAGGTCATCGAGGCGCGTAAGTGAATAGTTCACTGTTTCTATGGTAGAAAAAGAAGTCAAAGAGATCTGGATTTCGGTTGGGATCTGATAGGTGGCTAACTCCTGTAGTAATTGTATTTTCTTTTCCTTTTTCTGTTTAATGACCATTTTTTTCTTTTAACTGTGCTAAAATAACCTGTGTTTGGTCAAAAATACCTATTTTTTTCAATTTTTCAATTGATAAATGAATATAAATATATAAAATCAATTTTAATGACGTTTTCTAATTACAGTTTGAAAATAAAACATATGTTAATCCTAGTGGTGAGATCTTTAATTTGATGCTCTACTCAAAATTACATTAAATCTTTTTTTAATGCAAATTATTAATTATTGACATCCAATCATGTTTTATTGATTGATATATATACATATAATATATATATCTGTACCTCGGAGGGATACAACACTATGTCCATTTTCATAACTTTACAGGAGAGGAGTTTTAAACTTTTTTTCAACAAAAAGTTTGAGATGTATTGAGATGAGTATTGAGATGTTGAAACAATATTTTACCAGAACATTCTATTTATTGTTATTTACATCATGCAGTTGTTATAAAATGAAAAAAAACCTTTTTTACCTTAATAAAGTGAATATGGAAAAAAATGGACATAGTGTTGTATCCGTCCGAGGTACAGATATATATAGTCGGAAAAAAATCGGAAGGATCGGACAATTGGCTATCGATCCCTGGATCGACTATAAAGTTCAGTTTAGAAGGCGAATAAGGCCTTTATAAATTGTGAACAACAGATCAAGAAAATTTAAAAATGTTCCATGTAGGGTGACCCTAGACTACCTTACCGAGTGTATAGGTGCCATAGGTGGTCTTGACCTCGCCAGGGGGCATTGCAGTGGCTGGCACAACATCGATTCACCCCCAGGCCTGTTCCATCGGCACTATGTCATTTTTCAGTTGCCTATTGTGTACTTATAAATATGTCTATTGGTAGGAAAGGTTGCATGTCAGGGCCTTATAAAATAACCTCACTCCTATTATTCTGTGATCTTGTCGGCTGATGTTTTTTATAGTCAATTCTCAAAGATCATTGAACTTATTTTCGTATGAACAGTAGGGCATAGCTAATTGAGAGCGGAATATAATATTGTAATTTTGTTTGATTCGATCTATAAAGACTTTTTTTTACCTTGTTTCGTGGCTTATTCTTTCTCTCACCAGGGTTTAAACGCTCGAATCGATCATTGATTGATAATTTTAGTGGGCTATCGCTTTGGTGCCGATATCGAATGAAACTTGGTTTACATTGGCCATAAATACGATTATAGACTAGGGAAGCATTTGCAATTTTTTTGACATTGATCCTCATTTATTGAAATTAGGAGCTGATATGCTTTGATATGTTACCCCTTGAGGGATAAATGAAAACAATATTAACATTGTATCACATATTCTTTTAGAATTAACAATTTATATGCATATATACAATTTATATAACCAAACAATAATTCGGTAACATGATACGGTTTCTGAGTAGAAAATGTTTCACGGAATTTTTCTTTACATCTGGAAATACAGTTGTGCGTTACAATAAAAGCTAGTTTATAAATTAGCATAGACTATAAGATAAATTTCTTTATTTTAGAAAATATGTATTTATTGGGAGATCTTAGTAGCTGTACAACAAAATAAAAATTAATACATATTAAAAAATATATATAATACATTCACATCACTAATTAAAATAATAACGTGTTGGCTTTAATCTAAAGCAAAAGATGATAGTCAAGAAGTACGATCATTGAAACTCTGTGTTGTACCATATTGCAACCAAGTATGGAGCTTTGGTATCCGGAAGATGTAGCTATGGTATAAAACAAATCAGATTCCACAAACTTATTCTCCATCTTTCATGTTACACGGTAGGGATATAATGAGGACTTCTTCACTTGAATGTGAAAATAATTAAACTTATAAATAGCTTGACGATAAAACTTACATAAATAACAAAAAATTGAGCACCCCGGATGAGCATTGGCAGGATGGTGTGAAGCATTTGAGGTCGGTAGGAATAGTAACTCAGCGAAGTATTATAATTAAAACAAAGATAACAGATGGATAATGGAGCATCGTACCAGTGCAGCCCAGGCTTTTACGAATGCGGATGATATTTTTGTAGCAGATTCTCAAGAAAAAATACTAATTGGCTTTGTAGAAGTTGCCAGTCAAGGAAAATGCAACATATCCTTCGAAAAGCTAAGCCATGCTTGTAAAAGCACCACATGCGATGGAGAGACGCTGGTTAACTCAGATCGTTATTAGTAACTTGGGACAATTATTGTAGAGACGATAGAATAGACAAGCCAGTTCTAGAGTCAGGAAAGTCAATAGCGTCTTTTCCTCAATATACTAATCTATCGTGGATAGACATGATATCAGCAAAGACTGTTCGTCCATATTCCTCCCTATATTTTAGTATAGAGATGAGAGTTAGGCAACTCTCGATAAGCACATGGGCAGGGAGACAGCTTTGGGAATAAGGTATATGCGAAGTATAAAACAGACTGCATCTGAAATGACAGTATAAAAGATGCTTTGAGTATGACTAGTGATGATAATATTGCAGGCAGTTTGGATGGGTGATCTGCCCTGTCTAGAGGCCTCATGTCTTCTGAATCAATGGAAGGGGGAGCACAATGGTCAGATCAGGATTGTCACGAGTGGAAAAAATGGCGTGAGAATGTTTCTCTTCTGCTCTTAAAAGCATAAAGAATAAGCGAAAACTAAACGCAAGTTACAGGGTGTTTTTCAGGTTGTTGATTCGTACCTCAATGTATAAAGAACAGCGGAAAATATAGGTTTGTAACATAGGATCAAGATAAATGTAGATTTTTCCTAGGTGTGATTATACCCACAATTAGAACATAAGTTTATTACACACATGCGCTTTCATAATCTTAATTATGGGCCATGTCATACTACTCGATAAGATTTAGAATGCTGAAGGTGCTTGTTCATCTTACTTGTCATGTCATTTGCATCATCGTGTTTTAAGGATATGGCAATATATTTTTTATTTCCCTGATATCAACTGGGACCTGCATATAAAACTTTGTCTTAGTCCGACTAGGGGTCTCACAAAGATCAGACATGTAGAAAATACAGACAAACCCAGGGCTGGAAAAATAAGTAGGAAAATGCCCCAGATCGTGACATATGCTAGTTTTCACCCTTATGAGCTAACGCGCAGAAAGGAAGGGTATGCGTACCGGGTACCACTCGAAAATGTTGTACATGTGTTTTAGATTTTAACCCCTTAACTTTTTCCGATCAAGTTTTAATCTTATTTTTTTAAACTATGTTGAATAGATTATTTCTAGAATTTTAAGAGTGCCACTATTTGTTATGATACTCTGAAAGTTTTTCTCAAGGTCACCTGTTACAGAAACAGGTGTATTTTATTCACCAAATCAAAATGGGTTAGTACTGGGATTAATGAGAAGGTTAGATGCAAGTCCACCAATTCTTCACGGCTTCTTAACACGATTTTTTCAAAGTTAGATGATATATTTGGTAAGTCTTTTCTTAAAATTATATTCATCAAATTATTTATTGGTTGATCGTGGCCAATTCACAGTGGTGTGATCAGTAGAGCATTCATTGTTAAATAATCGAATGATCTGACGGTTTGTGAAAGAAATTTGTAATGTGCGGTTATTTTTCCAAGACGGCTGTTCGTCTGGAAAGTACAGTGTTTATTGAAAAACCCAGTCAAAGCAATGCACTATCTGCATACAAGGTCAATCAATATAGCCCAGATTAATGGTGCCCTAACTGAACAGCTTACTAAAGCCATTGTGACTAAACACAATGGCCCGTAGCGTAGATTACATTCATTTATCGATTCCGTATAAATAAAACAGAATGTAATATCAATAATCTTTATATTATCTGGAAGGTTTAAGTTGTTACCAATATAGGTATAATTGTGATAACTAGAACCATAAGTTGGTATAGCAATTGGTAGGTTCAAGAAAAAAAAAAGATATCTATAAAATATATATGTTGGACCTGATATGTATATATATATATTAGATACAACATCATATAACAGTGATTAGCTCGATATGACCTTTATACATGTATGACTCTCTACTAATCCGAGGGTCATATGACCCAGCCTTTACCACCGTGTAGGTTCAATGCTGAGCCTCTCCAACTAACGACGTGGATGACTGCTTGTCAGCCAAATACGAGTGTTTCAGGGTTGTGGCTTATTTGCTGTTTATGTTTAAATGGAGCATAGGCGCAGCAGTGCAATTCGGACGGGTGATTCTTGGCTTTTAGTAGCCAAGTACCCCTTGGGTGTTTTACCTCAGGGCTATCCCGCACGAACCATCACGCACGGGCTATCACTTCTGGTCGTCTGCAACTCTTGATGTCCCTTTTATTTGGATCTGTATTAACTTATATAGATAGGACTATCGAACAGAACAATTCACCCTTTAATGTTACACTAATGTCCAATAGAAGCTTCTCTTTTCCAGGAGATCGGATGGTACTATAGAAGAGCCTCTGAGAGAGGCTGTAGTGGAAATGCTGGAGTCCTTAGATGAGCCTCAGGAAGTGCGGCTGCTTAGATTGGATGAGAAGAATTTGGAGGAGGGTGGTCCGCCTCTTCATGGGAAATCGCCCACCTACGCCACCCCCACTTCCTCCCGCACTATTATTCTACGCGCGTGAGTTATTTTCCATTGTTTTCTTCCGTCATTTTCATCGATTATTTAACTACTATCTTTGGGGTGTATAATCTAAGGGTTAAATTAACTTAACCGCGCAACATCCCGTGAAGACGTAATGACGACCGAGCGACAGAGTGACAGCTTTTGGACGTAGTTCGAAGGTAGCGCTACTTCTTCATTCAAATAGCTTACTTATTTTTTCTCATGATGCTGAGTGACAAACTGTGTCCAGATCCATCCCCCCTAAGAGAATCGAACACGTGTACCTGGAGTTAGAGGTTTAATATGTATATATACTCCATTTTTTCTTGAATTACTCAATAAATAACCATTACAAGTAAATTACCTAATAAATCAAATTTACTTTAATATATAAATAATTATATGTTGTAGCTTGACAGAGAAATAATAATGTGAGCCCTCTGTTCAAATTAGAGGCATTTCAAGAAAATTTCCTAGTGGGGAGAAACAAACGATACAGTAATTATCAGAGGACATGATTTCGAAATCCTTTGACAAATCGTTAAAGAGAGTTAATATAAGATGGTGTTTTTTTTTTGGTGCAAGAAATATATTATTGGGAGCCTGTTATAGGCAATCACACTTTATGAAATATATTTTATTATTCTACGTGCACAAGAAGTTAACCTGTAAAATTATTTTTGTTTCATCAATCCACTCAAAAAGAAAAGTTACTTCCTTATTAGTAATATTTTTTTTTTTAATTTCAAAACCTCTTATATTGATAAGAAATACAATGAACAAAAAATTTTTGATTTACAATTTTCTCCTCTTTCTGCGATGCGCTGATGCATTCGAAGGAGGGCATAAATATAATACAATTTCAGATGGAAGTTAAAAAGTCAACACATACACAACACTAGGTGATGAGGCTCACCCACCTTCAGCTTTATTAGTAATATTGGTTGTATGTCCATTTTTATAGTGTTCGTGCACACAATTTATGAATATATTTTAAATGTTCACTATTGCTAATTATTAATATGACTTGTTAATAACTTTTGTTGTAACTCTCCAATATTCGATCGGGTGGTTTATCGCCAATACGAACACCTAAACATGCTGGAATATATAATAGATAAACAATGTATGAACAACACCAGCCCAAATGATCATAAAACCATTGACATACAAATGCTTGTCGTAAGTATCATTTATTCCACCACATTTCGTGCTTTTAATACGACAAATTGCAATTAAATAATAATAAATTTTTTTTATATATGTCCAGTTAAATATTGTATATATATGTCCAGTTATATATTGAGTATGAAGAAAGGATCGGACTCTGTTGAGTTAGGATAAAATAACCTTCTAATGCGGTTATACGTTTGACAGTTGTAAAGAACTTGCGACATAATTTTGTTCAGTCCAGAATTACAAACTGAGCAAGTCAAAAAATCAGCAACAAGGGGGTATATACTAGTATATTTGTTCTCATACCCTGGTGATTAATTTTATTAAGTATTTCCAAAATTCTGAAATGACACTTTGAAAAATAGGAGAAATATAACACTCCCATAGTAAAATAATAATAATAATTGCGTAATAAAGATTGTGCGTTAGTCTTTAGGTTTTACTTATTGTAATAGCCTATTACTTTTAAAACTTTTTCATGCATAGTCCATCAACCAACAAGTAAAATCGGCGTGTTTTACCCCTATTATAAATAAAAACTATTTTAAATTTTTAGTTCTGTTATATATTATATTTTACTTAGTTTATTCTTCCATTGTGTATTTTTTTCGCCTGATATGAGCTACACTATTGTACTATGAGACTCACCAAGACAGTGTGACGTGGTCTGTTTCAGCCCCCCAACTGCCACGGCCCCATTCGGCCTTGGGAGGGGCGGACGCGGGGGTCATACCACCCTCTGCCATGCAACTCAAGCGCATGCGATTTCAGCCGCCCACGCCGGAGGCCATGCTCCAGATCAAGAAGGCCCTCGACGAACTGCCAATGGTGAGAGTACGCCAATGATTTGTATGCCTGAAGCTGATAATTGATGATACTTGTTGATACTTTTCGGCTACGAATGATAAAACCTTTTTTATTTTCAGGGGGTAAACTTTTCTGGAAGGGAGCTTCAAAAAGGCTTATCGGTCAGCAACCCAGACTTTGGATCTCAGAACCCAGAAACAGGCGGGGATGACCAGATGGCATGACAGATAGATGTAAAATAAATGCATTTTTGAGATACACAATTAAAAAAAAAAAAAACCATTCTCTTTAACCATTAGCCAATAGTAAAAGCACAAATCTATTGTAAGCTACTGTCTAGTTTCTGTGGCGAGATCAAGTATCCATTATGTTTTCTTTCCTCCCTACCTTGCATATATTTCTGTTCATCTTGTTCCGGCCCAGGTCATCCTTATAGACTTCCAAATACAGAACTAGGAATCATAAAGTACTTATAAAAATGTTAAATTAGTTACTCACGTCAAAACCAAGGTCCACGATGATTCCCTTGTCTCCCGCACATCGCTTCTGCGTAGGCTGCGTCACTGCTGAGGCACGCAGTTGAGGCTCAGTGAGCTGTATCTTTTGCCCTTGATGCTCAGTTTGTTGTCTGCTTGACAGACTGCTGGTGAAATTTCGTTCTTGGTCGCTTTTATAGAGTTACCTTTATCTGGGCACGAGACGACGATATGGTGTATACGAATACAGTAGTTTCGTGTCGGTTTCATTATTTATTCAGAGTAAATTACAAACATATTCCCATATATGTAGTACATAATGACTGGTTGGAAGTACATGGAGTTGCCCTGGTTGCTGAAGACTCCGGTTAACATTTCTAAGCTTTTTTTTTTAATTTAGTTTATTCACTGAAACTTATACTAACTTAACATGTTATTTTACTTAGGTATAATATGTACGGCGGAGTCTTTGGTTCAATTGAGTCAAAGGTTCAGAAAAGTCACGTAGTAGCCCCATCATACTAATCAAATCATACTAGCCAAGTGCCAGCTCACGCTCAAAATAAATTAGTCCTGTATTCCGACTCATGAGATCTTAAAAACTTTTCATAAACTCCTCCACATATTTCGCTGGCAGCCCATTCCAGTTTGCGTTTTTGACACGTCAATTTTATGATCCTGTTCCTCGTTAAGATTAAAAAAGAAAAATCAGGGTCTGCGTTCAGTCTGTTCTTGTTCTTGATTGTTCTTGTTCATGTCTGTATTGTTCTTGCACATATGCGAAAAGTCCTCCGTGCAGGTAGGGTTGGCTTTCAACCTAAGTCTATTTGCAATTCCAAACTGCCTTTTTGTATGTTATCACTATGTCCACGGAAAAAATCGAAAATCATTGTTTGAAATTTCACCAGTTGAAATTTAAACTGGTAAACGAGGTAGCTGATTCGAAAACTAATTAGCCGGGGGATAATTAGCTAGACGTTTGAGTGTAAGTGGACTGTATTTATGTGAGAGTCTTGTTGGAGAAATGACAATATCAAATATGAAAACAGTAAAGTAAACTCCTACCTGCTGCGATGTGAAGACAGAGTGAGAATCTCCCCTCTTGAACTCGGACAACCAAGAGATTCGGGCCCAAACTCCAGATTTATCCAGGTTCCGATTCATCCAACAGGTGTCTGAATTCAATCTGAAAAGTCGCTTCTCCAAGACGGCGAAATCGTGAATTGAATAATGACAAAATGAAAAATACTGGCGTTGAGTATACGCTTGAAAAAACAGGGTAAATTGACCACTGTTGAAGAGAACAAAAAAGGACGCTATAAGGCACATGAGGCTACCAGTCGAGTGACAAAAGTGGGGGGAAAAACTCTGATCGAGCCGGCAGGCAGCGCCAGCGTCTGTGATTCACTAAAATACCGAATGGTTTCGGGTAATTATTTATTGAATAGCAAATTCAAATTAAAATGAAATTAATTTTACGCAAATGGCGTAAACATACCGCCCACCAAATTAGAGCAACTAATTTCCGGGTTAAATGAGAGCTAACACAAATGAAATAGCATGATCTACTCGAGCGTTTATGTACATGATTGAGGAAACAAGGAATAATGAGAAAGGAAACGTTAAAGGGGAAAAGGTAAAGAAAAAGAGAAGAAAAAAAAATGAATAAATGAATGACAACTGTGAAACTTAGGCCTGAGAGTCAAGGGGGACAAGCCGATTGACAGGCCGAACGAATGAACCAGATGGGTTGCGTATGGTGACAACCCGTGTCACGCCATCAGCGCCGGGGTGAAGGGATTCTACCCGAGCCATGGGCCAATGAAGAGGAGAAGTTGAGATTCCCTTGATGAAAACAACATCACCAACAGAAATTTCCTTGGAATGACGATTCCATTTATGGCGTTGCATGAGGGTGTTGAGATATTCGTGAGACCAGCGATCCCAAAATTGTCGGGAGATCTGCGTGATAGCTTTCCATCTTTGGGTGAGCGAACATGATGGCGATGGGGGCATTTCTGGACGGGCTAATAAAGGAGCACCGATTAAGAAATGTCCAGGGCTGAGGTAATCGGATGCCTCGAGAGGATCTGATGAAAGAGGGCACAAAGGTCGGCTGTTAAGGATGGCTTCAATACGAGCAAAGAAGGTAAAATATTCTTCGGAAGTGAAGCAAGTATCTGCAGTGATACGGCTTAGAATGGTTTTGACGGACTTGACACCTGCTTCCCAAATACCGCCGAAGTTTGGAGCAGAGGGAGGGTTAAAATGCCACTGAATGCCTTGGGAACTGAGGTGCGAAGTGATTTCGGATGAATGATCGCGCATGAATACTGAAGCTTCATTTAAGACGCGGTTGGCGCCAATAAAATTGGTTCCTCGGTCCGACAAAATGGATTGAGGTAGACCGCGACGTGCTATGAAACGATCTAAGGCCGAGAGAAATGCAAAGGTGGATAGCTCGGAGGAGAACTCCAGATGCAATGCCTTGGTGGTCAGACACACGAAAAGGCATAAATAACCTTTGGTAATGGGGGCCTTACGCAGTCGCGAAGACTTGACGTTGAAAGGGCCAGCATAATCGACGCCCGTGTTGATAAAGGGACGGCCTGGTGTCAGGCGGACCGACGGAAGATCTGACATCAATGGTTGAGGCGAACGCGCTCTGAACAATTTACATGTGCGGCATGATGAAATTACCGAACGAATCAAACTGCGCAAAGATAGGATCCAATATTCGGATCGAATGTGCGCCATACAAGTGGTAGGACCAGCATGAAGGCATGTCAAGTGAGCATGACGTGATATCAGATATGACAAATGAGCTCGTTTGGGCAGCAATATTGGGTGTTGAGCTGGATAACGCAACTGAGAACGCGAAAGTCTACCGCCCACCCTAAGGACACCGGCTTGATCCAGAAAAGGGGTTAATGTTTGCAATGACTTGGTGTTTTGTTGGGTCTGAATACGAGCTATCTCGGCTGAGAAATGGATGGATTGAGTGGAAGTGACATAATATTGCATGGCAGCTTGTAACTCGGAAACCGTAAGGTCACCCTGAGTTCGATGCGCTGATGCTGCAATGCGAGCGTTGGTTGAGAAACGCAAGATCCAACCCAGGACTCGACGTGCTCTATTTAATGACGAAAATCGGGTAAGCAAATCGTGCAGGAAATTGCTGGATGAGACTGCCACCAATGAGACGGGATTGGTACTGCGTAACTCAGGCAGCTGCTCAGTGTGAGCTGTGGATGGTTCAAAGGCGTCAGGCCATGGAATTTGAGGTTGATTGGCGAATTCAGGGCCAGAATACCACAATGTTTGAGAGTCAGGAGTGACAAATTGCTCAGCGGTAAGACCTCTTGAGGCCATGTCAGCAGGGTTCTGGTCGGAAGATACATGCGACCAAGAGCGATTAGAAAATGGAATTTCATTTACACGGGAAATGCGATGAGCAATAAAGGTTTTTAAAAGATGTGGGGAAGTGTTGATCCACGAGAGTACGATCTGAGAATCTGAAAATAGACGGACGGTCTGCAAAGGGGAAGGGTAAGAAAATGTCAGCAATGAGCAAATAAGCTCGGACAGCAGCAGAGCTGCACATAACTCCAAACGAGGAATTGACAATGTTTTGAGAGGAGCTACACGAGTTTTGGCCTTCCAGAGAGTACTGACGCGAGAATGAGCGGTTTCTGAACATAAGTACACTACGGCAGCATAGCCGAGTTGAGATGCGTCGGCGAAGCCGATAGGGCTTAATGAAGCGTCATTAGGTTGTACGATATGTCGTGGTATACGAAGGTTACCAAGAGTGCTCATGTTGTGAACGAGACGAGACCACGATTGTTGAAGTGTCTGATTGATGGGTTCATCCCACGTAAGGCCAGACAACCATAATTGTTGTAGCATAGCTTTTAATGCAAATGTGACTGGAGCTACAAACCCATTAGGGTCGAAAATTCGTGCAATGTATGAAAGTAAGGAACGCTTTGTAGAGGTTCCATCGAAGGGGGTGATACGGAAAATAAATGAGTCGGACGAAGGCTCCCAATTAAGACCCAGAATTTTGAGAGTCCGATCGGGGTCTGAAAACAGAAGTGGGCATTCCAAATGGTCATGAGGCAAAGTATGCAGAAGCTCAGGATGGCTGGATGACCACTTGCGTAGCTGGAAACCGCCTAAAGCCAATAATTCAGTGAGTTGAGATTGCAAAGAGGTAGCCTCGCTAAGGCTGGAAGCGCCACAAATAATATCATCCACGTACGAGTTATGCATTATAGCATGAGAAGCCATAGGGAAACGGTGGCCTTCATCGTGGACTAGCTGTTGGAGCACTCGTACAGCCAAAAAGGCTGACGGAGCCATACCGTAAGTGACGGTATTAAGCTGCATTTCTTGAGTAACAGCGCTCTCGCTTGGTTTCCAAAATATGTGCTGATAATGCCGGTGCTCGGGATGGACGAGAACCTGGCGATACATTTGCTTGATATCGCAGCAAAGGGCAACAGAGTTGAGGCGGAAGTACAAAATGACATGGGAGAGATCTTGTTGCAGTTTAGGACCCTTGAGGAGTCGCTCGTTCAGCGATACTCCAGTGGAGTCGGGGACTGAAGCATTAAAGACAACACGAATTTTCGGACCTTGATTGGTCTCTTTGGTTACAATGTGATGGGGTATAACGTATGTTGAAGCAGTGGAGGCAGGTTCCATGTGGCCTGCTGACAGATAGTCGGACATGAACATTTTATATTCAGCAACAATTGAGCCATGTTTGGCTAAGCGGTGCTCGAGTCGGGATACTGAGGCTCGAGCTTGAGTGACGTTGCAGCCCAATGGGGTTGCACTAGGGTGAAATGGCAATGCAACGGAATATCTGCCGTCGGCATTGCGTCTAAACGTAGAAATGAAATGTTGTTCAGCAACATCATCCAAGGGATTGGAGATGGAGCCTTGATGGACGGATTCAACGTCCCAAAATGCGGTGAGTTGCTTGTCCACTTCAGTAGTGGATAACAAGGAAATGGTAGAGGGGGTCGGATTCATGATTTGAATCGGGCCTACAATGATGTGTCCAAAAATGGTGCCAATGGAAATGGGACCATGCTGAATAGGCCGAATGCCAATTTGAGTTATCAAGCGGGGAAATACGTCAGCCCCTAATAAAATGTCAATTTTATCGGGACGATGAAAATGAGGATCCGCTAGACGAAGACGGAAGAACCGTTTTAGGTTTTCCTTGGGGATTTCCATGCTAGGAAGTTGGTGTGCAATGGTGTTGATTACGGCAACACAGAGAGAGAGTCGTTTGTTGTTCAAACGGGAAACCAGTTGGATATTGACCAAACCTGTTGACAATGTATCGGAAGAACCTATTCCGGATACAGCCATGTGATTAGGAGAAGTAGGCAAACGCAAGTTTTGCACTATACACTTGTTAATGAAGGACACTTGAGAACCGGGGTCAATGACACCACGGATGGGATAAATAGAACCAGTACAGTCGGTTATGAAAGCACGAAATGTGCCTAAAAGAGAATGAGCACGTTCCTGAGTGGTTGAACGAGCAGCTGAGCATGAAAGCACTATTGGTGCAACACTGGGATTTTCAATTGATACCGATGGAGCTGGAATGGACATGGCAGAAGTTGACGGGGTTGCTATTTGCTGATCCGAATGTAACAACGTGTTATGCCGTTGTGAATGACATTTGCGGCATGACGATGTCGATGTGCATTTGGACCGCAGGTGACCACCAAGGCAATTGAAACAACGCTGATTCTTTTTCAGGAGCTCATATCGAGCTGAAATAGGTAATTGCTGAAACTTGTTACATTGTGACACATGGTGATTGTGAGAGCAGCAGAAGCAGGAAGCAGGAGCTCTAGCTGAGTGGTCATTAACGCTTGCATGGGAAGTCTGAGCAATATACGAATGAGATTTGACAGTAGTCCGAGATTTAACACTAGGTTCACCAATTAACTGGGTAGTTTCGATGGTTTTGATCCGTTGATTGACAAAATCCAATAAGCTTTGGAAAGTAGGTACAGTGGTGGAATCATGTTTTAGTTCAAAAGCATGTCGAGATTTAGGATCCAAATTTTTCAGTGCTAATGACACTAGCAAAAAATCGCTCAAATCATCAAGTGCCAAGGCTTTGAGAGCATTGGCAGAATTTTCGTGAATGGTCATAAAGCCCTTGAGGTCAGACAATGAATTGGATTTGGCAGTGGGAAAGTCGAGTATGCTTTTGAGGTACATGTGACCAATTTGTCTCGGATTATTGTACCGGGCAGTTAGAGCATCGAATGCCAATTGGTAATTATCTTCGGTTAGATGGAATGAAGCAATGACAGAAGCAGCTTCATCGATAGTGGATGTTTTAAGATAGTGTAATTTGGCAATATTACTTAACTGCTGGTCGCGATGAACCATGGAATTAAAAAGTGCAAAAAAAATTAGGCCAATCGGACAATTTGCCATTGAATTTAGGAATCTGAATTTTTGGCAGATGTGGATTTGCTACAGATGGAACATTTGCAACGGGATTGACTTCAGCTTTCAATACTGAAGGTTCAGTTTTTTTGAGCTGAAAATATTTAGCTCGGATTGTGTCGATTAATTGCACAAAGGCTACGTAAGGTTGTGTAGTTTCAATTTGATCAGTAGCTGGCAAATGCAAATTTAATTTTTTGATGAGAAAATTAAATTCCTTGAATTCCCGTTCAATTTCAGATAAGCGCTCATTATTGGCCTTAAGCCGAGGTAAATCGGCTATAGTCATTTTCTTAGCTGAATCTGAAAAAGCAGTTGCAACTGCAAAGCTATCATTTCGCTGACTAATGGCTAAATCAATTTGTTGTTGTATATCTTGGGTTGGTGGAGCCATCTTAATGCTATTGCTATCAGGAACAAATGGAATTAGCGGATATTCAGGAAAATATAAAGGAAATTACGTAAATGAAAACCGAAATTCTGAAATTTAAAAAGGATAATAAATGATAAATGTGAATATTGAAAATTAAATTGAGTATTAATAAATTAAGAATTAAGAATAATCCGGAACACGGAGTACCAAAAATTTGTTTGAAATTTCACCAGTTGAAATTTAAACTGGTAAACGAGGTAGCTGATTCGAAAACTAATTAGCCGGGGGATAATTAGCTAGACGTTTGAGTGTAAGTGGACTGTATTTATGTGAGAGTCTTGTTGGAGAAATGACAATATCAAATATGAAAACAGTAAAGTAAACTCCTACCTGCTGCGATGTGAAGACAGAGTGAGAATCTCCCCTCTTGAACTCGGACAACCAAGAGATTCGGGCCCAAACTCCAGATTTATCCAGGTTCCGATTCATCCAACAGGTGTCTGAATTCAATCTGAAAAGTCGCTTCTCCAAGACTGCGAAATCGTGAATTGAATAATGACAAAATGAAAAATACTGGCGTTGAGTATACGCTTGAAAAAACAGGGTAAATTGACCACTGTTGAAGAGAACAAAAAAGGACGCTATAAGGCACATGAGGCTACCAGTCGAGTGACAAAAGTGGGGGGAAAAACTCTGATCGAGCCGGCAGGCAGCGCCAGCGTCTGTGATTCACTAAAATACCGAATGGTTTCGGGTAATTATTTATTGAATAGCAAATTCAAATTAAAATGAAATTAATTTTACGCAAATGGCGTAAACAATCATTTTAAAGAAATATTATCATTAAAAAGAAAAACATTAACCAATAAAACAAATTATTAATGTAAGTGAACAAATTACATTATTGCTGATATAAGGACAGAATAGCTACTAGCTATGAGTTGGAAACATATTTAACATTTTCATTTACATTATAAAATTATTTGATTATTTTATGAGACTTAACTGAGGCCTCTATGTTAAAGTTTCCTTAAATAAACAAAATTCTGTTATCTATCTATCTAAAAGGGGGGGGGTTGAAATTCTATTTTATAGGGGTAACTCATCGTGTACTATTCATAAATTATGAATATGTGAGGGACCCACATCTCGTAGAACCATGGTAATATGCGTTCAATCTATAGCCAACGTAATTCTGTTTTTTTCGTAAACCTTCTTTATTGCTCTGTTGCCACACTCATCGTCGGTGATCGTGTTTCTGATCAATAACAACCAATTTTGCATGTTGAATCCTCTTATTTAACCTTGAATGTGAAATCAATAACAAGCCATTAAAAATTGATTGCGGGACATTAAAAAAATTCCTGGCACAAGATAAATAAAGTTCTTGATATTGTAATGAAAAATATCTAGTTTGTATTATGGCTTTAGCAGATTATATTTGCTCCTCCATAGGATTGTTCCAACACAGAATCACGGGCTAGTTTCAAACTGGTCAGTGATTATTTACTGAGCTTGCACGAACGTTATTGAACACGAACCTGTTCGAACGGTTTTTTTCCGATCTCGACTGTTGACTCTTATAGAAGATTACTTCACAAAACAACTTACTTGTTTATGACCCGGAAACAATTCATTTATAAATTAAAAACATTAAAATTAACGTTTTTCAACTATTAAGTGAACACTCAATTACTAATAGACACTATAAAAGTTAATCTCTATTCATTTTACGAATAATAATGTTCTTACTTGACGGTGCATTTTTCTTATTCTTTGTCCTTACTCCAATCTTCGGATCGTATTGTCAATCACAAACAGTTTTCAAACTAGGTTTTGAGCGTATTGGAGCAGACAGTTTTGAGTTTTGGTTTCAGGCTAGTTGGAACGGCACAACTGTACTGCACATGCTTACGGAAGTTTGTTGATAGTTTGGGTCCGTGTTTGAACAAACTTTATATGCTTTACACTATTCCAAGCTGTTTGTATTTCTTTAAAATACAATAACGGGAAACATGGAAAAAATATACAGGTCCATTTAAAACACCCAGCTTTTAAGTTTCTTACCAGAAGCTATTTAAGATTTAGAACACCAAATTTTTCTCCATGATTAAAGAATGTAACATAGCGTACTTGATACTACAGTGTTTGAATTCGTAAATATTTTCTAAAGAAAGTTTTGAGAGTCAATCATCCAAGGTTTTTGTTATTTATGTTTTATTTATTCACATTTTTTTATTTGTTAAAAATACGATTTGTAGTGACCAAGATCGTTTGCTAAACAAACATTGTGTGTCCACAATCATTTAAATATGTTTTTAAGAAACTGCCCTGTCAAGAAAAAACATTGAAATCATAAACAAAAATGACACCTTGCCTTTTCTAAGATTACTCCCCTCTTTCCTTCCAGTTTTGGCATTAGCAGGTCTAGCTTTCCTGACGGACCGCGCTTGAGGAAAAGTGGTTCGTTTTTCTTTGGCCGGTCTTTGTTCATGTCCAATATGCATACTCCTCCTGGAATGTCCAAAATAGAATGCAATGAAGAACGTACAGAGTCAAAATCGATGGCTTTGATTCAAAATCAAATATTGGCAAAGTTTACTTAATCTGTAATACTTCGCCAACTAACTATCGAACCCATGTAAGTTTCGAACATGTAACAATAACCATAATTGTTGATTAAATGATGTTTCATTACGTTTAACACCTAAATTATTTTCTCCTTGTGTGCGCCTGATGCAATCATAAATAGTATGCTGAAACGTTATCCATCAATAAATTTGATGAAGATCAAACCAACAACTCTCATTCATCAATCCAAGCCAATTATGTTTATAGACGTTTTACTCATATAAAATACTGTGTGGGTTATTCCACGTAAAAGGTTCTTTTGGTGTTTCGGGGTGATTTCACGCTGACTGCGGGCTATATATGGCCAAATAATTTTTTTTATTGTAGTTTCCTGCTAGTTTCAGTTTCAATGAATAAATTTAATTTTATTATGTATTAAAAACATTTTTTAAGTAGCTAAATGGTCATTTTTTCAGAAATGACGTTTTCAATTTTGACATCATGCTGCTCTATGACCACACCTAATATAATTTTCCCCTTTACACGTATTTATCGACGGTATTATCAAGTTTGAGAAATTGTAATAAAACATTTATTTATCAATTTCAAATAGGAAAATCCTGTTGAAAATGGGTTTCCAGACGATTCAGATCATTACTTCACCCAGAATAGTTTTAAGCTTTTCCCGCTAACCTAGAGCATGTGGAAGGGAGGAAAGAAGCTTTTAGCGTTATTATGCCATTTTTTAAACCAGTGAACCACTTGGGGGGAATACAGTTGGCACTGTGGTGCGTGTGCGTCTTTTAATTGATGTCAACACTTCACCAGCCTCTACCAGTAAAAAATTAAAAGACTAATTTTTAAATATAATCTAACGTAATTTATAATGTTATGGTTGATGATAATGTAGTATTTGTTCACAAAAATCAACAGCAATAAAAAGTAATAATTTGAGACAACAATCTTGTCATTACTTCGCCCGTAAGTACTTCATCCAAAAACATTTCAAGAGGGTGTGAGATATTTCCGACTTCGACACATTCCTAGATTCGTTGTCAAGAAAATTGAGACAAGTCAAACCTTTTAAATTTGAGGGCTCTTCAATATATCGCATGAATGGATCAAACATTCCACAAAATATTTGTGGCTTTAGGGGGGCTATGTAGGTTCACCCAAGTGGTTTTGAAGAAATCATGCCGAGATGTACATATGAACAAGCTTAGTTGCTTCACATGTTCACGTGACTGCGAGGATCACAAAATTGGTCCCCACGTTACGTTCATACAGATTGAAATCGACAAGGTGAGTGCCCTTGAAGAGGAACTTGTGGTTGGTAAACTCAATTTTCTAACCACATTAAAAACTACTATTAATATTTTTATATTTAAATTTACAGATTTCATCAACAATGATCTTGAGCTGCTGACTCTCTGGTTTCATGAGGAATGCAGTGTAGAACATCTATGAATTTTTTCGTAATTTTCCAAACACTATACATGAATAAAAATAAATGAAGTTGAAATGGTGGGATGACCCCTATACGATGGAAGTGCATTCAGTTAAATCGGAATTCCAGAGCCATGTAAGTACCTCTACGGTAGTGATTCCTCGACCACACTCTTTCCTGATCCTGTATCTCTCCCTCTTCATCCACTCCGGATAGCGGGTACTCTTGATCGTCAGTCTCTTTTCCTTGGCCCTCTCCGTACTTGCCGGCTACGTCGAGTACGTCTGTTGCATGCGACGCGTCCACCGACCGACCCTGAGCCAGCCGACATTGCAGACTTATCGAGATACAACAGATCAGGTATAGCGCATCAAGGTTCATCGCTTCGAGGACTTGCTTGATATCGAGAAAGTCACTCGACAGTCAATGGACAATGGAACCAGTGACTGAAAAAATGAACATCGGTAAAAAATAATAAAATTTTGAATTTAAGCTACTACTACTACTGTGTTCTTGTGCTGTAAAGTTTCTATCGGAATCCCGTACTGCCAAACTACACATTCTAACTAGAGTCAAACAAAATTAATAATTTAATTAGTGACTTTAGCTCCAAAATATTGTCAAATTTGTAATGTTTCATTAGGCAATATCTCTGAAAATTATCATGATTACTTTGAAACAAATCGATACAATTCAAACGCAATGGGTTAAAAAGTTACTATAGATTTGACTGAAATATACTCATTAAAGGTATTTTGAGTGGTAATTATTTAAAACTCCATAACCAGGTTTGGTTTAATAGTAAATGGATTTAATTTAAACAAAAACGGGAAATTATACTTAAACTCACGGTTAGGTGAAATTGGCTGGCTTAAGGAAACTGTTCGCATTCCAAGCAAGCTTCAAATCTATTGAGTTTTTAATTGTTCTTGCAAACGGTTTATAGCTGATTGTTCGTAGGTTTGTATCAAATAAAAATTTCCTTATTTTAATTAATATTTTATCAGTTTTGTCATTGTGATTACCGCTACAAACATAAAAAATAAACGTAATATAACAGAGTGATTTCTATAATTCTATAATTTAAAAATTATAGGGCATAATTTTTTTTTATTGGTATTAGGTACATAACATTGGTTAATTAGTACATGAAATTTAAACAGTAAAGTGTGTTTACATATATTGTTTTGGCACTCTTTTAAAAGTTGTTGTGATTAGTACATCACGTGTTTGGAGTCATACGGAGTCCTACTATCATACGGAAGGCCTATCCTTCATCTACTCTATTAATTTGATCGACGCCTCTTTGATCAAAAATGGGTAACATGTTAAAATATTTTGATCAAAAGATTGTTCAAAGCTCGTTCACACAAGTAAGCTTTTTGATCAAAACGATTTTACTCGTGTAAAAGGGAATCATCGAAAAAATACATTAACAATGTCTTTTGTCATATTTTCGATAAGTAATGACTGTTATTTGCAGGATTAACTACAAAAAAAAAAAACTGACTTGGCATTTTGGCTAAACATAATTTGGTGGGATCTATTAATTATTAATATTAAAATTAAATCCGTGTGTAGCGACCGCTAACTATATATGTAAATTACCCTACACTCTGGTTCATAATGTATTATAATAGAAATGCAAATCTGTGTAAACTTCTTGTAATAAATCATAGAGAGGTCGGAAGTCGTAGACAAGTAACTCAGAGGGGCACCGTCATAAAACGGTACCTGACTGCCAAGGACTAGGTACCTATAGGGGCACCTATAGGTGGTCAAATAACCCAAGTGGGTGAGACCCTAGCAGCCATAAAAAACACACCCTTTTACCCCAACGGTCATAAAACTAAAAGGAAATGACCACCTGTGTATCGTAAAACATACCCCTGCACACCGTCTCCACCTTCCACGAGGGAGGGGGTTACCATATTTATATCAGTAAATTTTGCCCTGAAAACACACTCTGTTTCCTAGTCTCCTGAGCCACACTACTTGTAACTTTACACCAGGGCCACTTGGCCCCTGGTAGGCCCACTCTTCACTCTTTTCTAGTCTCTACATACAGATAGCCGCTATCACTCGTCGCGATTCGCCTACTCAGCCTTCCACTAATCTACTCTCGCTATGCCACACCTCTACGACGGCACGTTGCCACACAGCCTCTAGCAGACCTCTGACGACTTGTACTTATTACGCTGCCGATCTCTCGCCCGAACTCTGAAAACTGGTCTTATTCTTTATGAACCTCTGAACCTCATCCTGAACACAGTGTCTTGTCGGGACACATTCCTATCAATAAATGGAGTCATATATTAACGCCTACATGGAACATGGTCCATGTTATTAACTACAACAATCCGACAATTGTTGACCTCCGACAATTGTTCACCTTTTCCGACAATTGTTCATCCTTTCCCGACATCTGGTGACCCTCGACGTGCACAAGAAGCCTTCCCGACATCTGGTGACCCTCGACGTGCACAAGAAGCCTTCCCGACACCGTGGTATAACATCTTATTAAAGTGAGGTACCATCAATCAATTTTGGGATCGTCATCGGAAGTAACTGTTTCGTACCTGCGGAGGGGGGGGGGTCACCCCATCGCTGGTGTGGTATTTTCTGTCCAAATTAAATAAAATTTACATTATAATAATCATTGAATGGACAGAATCAATTATTATTATACAAAAACACGTGCTGATTGAATCGTTGACGACATTTTTACACTTAATCAGTGCAAAAAGAAGCGAGTTGTGCAGTTAATTTTGAATGGTATCAATCGAGTCAATTGTCAATCGCTAGTAGTTCTAGCGATACTTTCCGTAGAAAAACAACTAACAGATGATATAAATTTCATTCATAGAAATCATAAATTAAATTATGATATATTAATAAAATCTTATTCAAGGCCTTATTAATATAAAAACAAGAAACATAAATATATATACACACTTACATTTTATCAAATAAATTATTTATGTATTTAACAATGTTTGCTCTATTGAACCATGCATAAGTATATAATAGTTTTGAAAAAATTGTACACAATATCCTTCCGTATAAAATATTTTGGTCATTCCTCATTCCTTGTTGCGACGTTTCGGACACAATTAGTCCATTATGTAATTATTTGTAATTGTTCGATTGACTTAGAAAGGGTAGCAAAGGCTCTTTGCTCAGACTGGTCCTTTCGCATTCTTTAGTTTACTAGACAGATCCAATAGTTAGAGTGGACAAAAGAATATAATTTGTTTATCTATTTGTTTTATCAATGATTAAGATACCTTTTTTTTAAATTGGTTTCCAATACTATTGAATTCCACAACATAAACGCCGACAGAGGAAAAGTGGCAACAAACAAAATAGCAAGTACCTTAGAATTGCAAATAGACCTTCCAAATCGCAAATTGCAAATAGGGTAAAAGTCAACCCTACAATTAGGTACCTGGACTGGGCTTACGTGAGAAGACAGTGAAGATAGAATCTGGATCGTTCGAAAGAACTTGGTCCCTGAGATGATTGTGGTTTGTAACGTTGATAGAAAACAGACAGAACTTTAACGAGCTACAAGATCATAAAAGCCTCTTGTTGGGTCGTCAGGGGTGCCTGGTCACCCTAGCCCTGGTGGCAAGTGCGGATTGTTCGAGTTTATAACCTGGACAATCGTTTCATGACGGCGTTACTATCTGACTTCATTTTTGATAGGTATGTGCCCCGACAATGCACTATGTTCAAGAGAAGAGGTACAGAGGTTTTTCATAAAGAATTAGTCAAGTTTTCAGAGTTCGAGCGAAACCAAGCGTCACCGAGTAAAGGTGAGAGACTAATTAACAGGACAAGGAGCCCGCCTTAAGTACCCTCTCCAGCCTTGCCTACTGGGAGGGCTGCAAGGGTTGCTAGGCCGCCGGTTGGTTCTCACACATGTGGTGATGTACCCGCGGTCAACGCTTAATTACCCGGCCAGCCCTGTCCCCTGGAGGGTAAAGAGCCTGCAAAAGGGTTGTTTATGTTTATACCCTGCGGGTACCCTCACTTGTATGGTGAGGTACCTGTGACTGACAGCTGGTGACCCTTCTCGTGTGACTTGCTCTGCCTCCGCCTTTTATTGCTTACCACCTTTACAATGATTTATATTTGTTCATGTTATTTACATTTGTCTATAATACATTTAGTTCATGTTATTTACGTTTGCTTACAATATAATCTCGTTTTAGTAAGAACACAGGATCAAAAAAAAAGTTTTCCAAAAAAGTAGAACCAAACTATAGAAGCAGATACAGAAATTTATCTAACATTAAGTAGCCTTTAACGTAATGCATACATTCAGTACCGATTATTATTACTTTTTTTTTATATATCCAAATAACCTTCCATTTAGCAACATATATTACATATTATATCATTTTGTGAGAGGAGAAAAGGACATAGTGTTGAATCGTTAATTTAATATAGAACATTTATTTTTATTCAAAGAATTGCCTTATATGGTGTATGAAATAGTAGTCATCCGCATAGTTCCAATGTGATCTGCATATAAGCAGTAATGTATTTCTGTATTGTTAAATTCTATCAACGTAACGTACATTAATTATGCCCAGAATGATTTATTTGAACTCTAGCATAAAGTTGAACTCAATTAAAGTAATTAGATACATAGATGTATATCCATGAATTCGTGAGATGACCGTGCTTTGGAACGCAGAAGCCATTTCATTATATTTGCTGCCCTTCAGATTATTTTGGAAAATATAATCAATGAAGACAATTCATAAATAGTTGTATATTTACAATTTGTATTGCTGCAATATAATTGTTTTGACACATGCGGTATCAACCTCTAAGAACAGATTTACAAGCGAGGTCCGGCATCTCGGGGATAACCTTTTTGAGATCTTGGTACTGGCAGCAGTACACGTAGCCTTTGGCGAGATCGTTCTGAAGTACTGGCCAGCCGGCCTGGGCGCAGATGTCCCTGCAGATGTGCTTTGGTTTCTGGGTCAGGAATGGGTTGTTGGTGGCCACGAAGGCGATGCAGGAGTCGTCCTGGGTGTTCCTAAGAACCTTCCAGAAGTTGTCAGGGATCGGGAGCCTCTTACCTTGTAGTGTGACTTCTTTGATTCCGTTTGCTCCGCTGAGCTTTAGGAGACCGTAGGTCCCAGTCGCAACTTCGATATCGGCACCAAGCTGAGATAGAAAAAGGCAATTACTTCATTGGGTAATTGTTGTTACAAACTAAATCTAGTAATATTTGGAGAATATAGTTCAAATCGCTTACTTTCCTGGCTATTTTTCTGCTGTTGTCCTCCACTTTGAGCCAGTTTCCTGCGTTGATGGATTGCCACTGGGGTGCTACGTTGACGTAGAAGTAGGTGAGGAACTGGTGAGCGCTGAAGATGAAGTCGGCATCTGGAGCGAGATGACCCCTTGCGATGAACAGGCTCTTTTTGTGGTCAAGCATGTTCTTGGCCTGGTCATCTCCCAAATCTCTTGAGAGTACAGTTAGTTGGTTTCGCTGGAAAGAAATACATTCATATATAACTTAAAGATCCAAGTGGCTGTAGAATCCTCTTCATAATCATCTATAGCCACGTCTGGTAACGTTAAATGTTAAACGACAAATGCTCCAGTGTGTTATCTTACTTGTGTGTAGGCATGCTCTGGGTTAAATCCTTTGAAGAAGACTCGGTCTCCTCTGGAGAACATAGGGCGAGCTGTAGTCCTGTACACCTTGCCACCAAGGATGGCTCCATGGATGGTGTGTTTGGAGTAGAAAGTGTTGCTGTTTTCGATGTCGTGGCACGATTCGATCATCGGGATCCAATCGCCAACCTAAAAAAAAAAAACGAAAAATATGTATACTACATATTGAGTTATATTTTCATTTAACCATAAGTGCTGTATGCGGTAAAAATTTTCTCTGGTTAAAAAATTGTTCACTTGAGATGTCCTTAAAAAGCTCATCAGACCACTGTTACGCTTTTGTGTCGAGATCAAGCATCCAGCACAGGATGTGTACCTTCCATTCCATCCTACCTTGCTTATCCTTCAACTTGCTCCGTGCCAGGTCCTCTTTATAGAAGTTTCACTTCCAAATACAGCACTAGGAATCATAAAGTAATTATAAAAATGTTAAATCAGTTACTCACGTCAAAACCAAGCTCGACGATGATTCCCTTGCCTCCCGCACATCGCTTCTGCGTAGGTTTCGTCACGGCTGAGGTGCGCCCATTGCAGTCCAGGTCCAATGAGTTGAAGCTTCTGCCATTGATGGTCAGTTTATTGCCAGCTTGGCATACTGCCGGCGAAATTTCGTTCTTGGTCGCTTCTAAGTAGTTACCTTTTCCGGGACACGAGACGACGATTTGCTGTACAATAAAAACAAATGCAGTTATCGATTATCAAACAGATGCGTGTAAAGGTAATTATGAACACTAGCCAAATTTAAACTTTATAACACAGAAAATAATGAAACCCTTTACCAATTATTGTAAACCTACCTGATTTGTCGAAATATTAGGTAAACCTATAATACAAATTTAAATTCCTTTAAAATTTCGAAATGTTGAACCCTAAAACATAAAGAAGACCAAAAAATTATACTTAATGACTGATAATAAATATTTCATTGTTTATAGTAGACATACTGGTGGCATTTAATTCCATTTAATAAATGATTTTTTTCTATCTTTAATTTTAAAAATGATTACGATTCTATCTATCGTGGATGAATATTTGAATAACAATGTCCATATATAAACATTATTTATAAAACTTGTTTTGGTTGTTATGCTTTTATAGTCATCTTTCACAAGGAGTTCCAACAAAAATAAAATCTAAAAACGTGATATGAAAATAAATTATTCGTATTTATTTATAAAGACCAAGACGTGGATGAGCCATGGGGCTTCATCAGTCCTCTCAACTTTTACTTAAATGTTTGTAAATCACTATTTAATACATTAAAAAATTTGTTTCTTAGTGAGAAAAAAAAAATTACAAAAACACAATTTAAATTGGCTCCGATTAGTGTTTGTCGACATTTCTATTTTTAGGGCTCAATTCGTACCTTAAACAACTGAGGTATGAAGCAATTAAGCAGGATGTTCTTAATGCAATTAATGAGTATTTTCTAATCACGATGTTGCTTGCATGTTAATGTTTGTTGTTGACATTATGAATGTTGTTATTTAAAAATATGTGCATATTTATAAATTCAAAATTGGTCATTAAAACAAACTCACGATTCTTTTTTAAACAACAACCCGTGTCGAATAGCATACCTCAAAGATATTCTAAGATATTGTTTTGCTGTGTTTATTTTTCTGTGTAGATAGCCATAATAAGTAATAAAAGTTTATATTGCGTATAATAAATACTCATTTGTAGGCAGGCGTTGGTCGGGCTTCCACATCCAAAATCATGCCTCAAATTGAGAGTGGGGCTGAAGTATGCACAGCCGGTATATAAATTAAAAAAATCTCCTAGTCGTTTTATTTTACTATGTTTCTTCATTTTTTTTTAGGGCGTCGTTGATTATTTTTTTCAAAATCAGACAACCTAATACTTTCAACTAGGCCCTCACGGTTTTTGACCTATTAAGTAGGGTATCAAATTAAAGGTCTCTGGCTTCAGGACGTTGCCTTGATTAATGAAATGTGTTTTTTTTTTTGTAAATACACAAAGTCATGAAAACTGTTATTAAAATCGTGTTTGTAACTTCAACTCAATGACCGATAATTTGTTATAGGCATGATAGTTAGCATTGTAACATTTCCATCATCCCAGATAATGCTAACATTAAACGTATTCCTATGAAAAATAATAAATTAATTAATCACTTATTACTGTATTTTTTTGTGGATATTGTGTAGGGAATCAAACTAAATATTTAGACGTGCTGATGATGAATAATATAATAGATTGGTAGTGGAATAAGATAACTTGGGGATGATATGGGCGCAGTAAATGTGGGTTGCCCGCAGTTCGCTCGATATCCTCGGTGGCAGACCTTGAATTCTATCGTCAGACGCCATCTTATGAAATTTTAAAACTTATAACGAAGGTTTGAACTTTTTGTTCTTTTGACGCTAGAGGTAAATACAGAGAGATTCTAGTTATAATCTTTTTTTATATTAATCGAAAACAACGTCTGCCCACAAATCGTAATTTATCACACAAACTAGCGATTTCGACAGGCAGGTTGCTATTATCAAAATGCTGAAGATGTTACCAATCAGGGGGGCCTGTGTCCCTAGTATCTAGAGTAGTAACACTTGATAACAGCAAACTGCGCTAGTTGGTATAGTAAATTACTAATTTGTGAGAGGACATTGTTGTTGATGACAAACACAGGGCAACAAACAGTGATTTTGCAACGAAGGGTTTCAGAGTCGAATCTGGATAATTCTAGTCTTCTAAATGGGAGAAAAATATCAATTTTTCCCGATTGTTTCCAGCTTTTGAAATAAAGGCAATACATACAAACTATATAATATTGAAAGAAAAACGAACGGTTTTTTTGAGGGGAGGGGAAATTAATAATAACGGAAAAGGAATTTTAACTAAAATTCTGTTAATATTTGTTTATTTAGAGCCTGATCAGGAAAAATAGTGTGTTTCGAAACGCGTATATATCAATGTGTAAAACTTTTATTTTACAATAGGAACAGCATTAGGAATGACAATTAAATTGATAAAGAGAGTCAATCTAATTAAACAAAAATATGTACACTCCAATACCTATGGCTCAAAAAAAAAAAGTATTTTATTGCTCCACTTGACCCACAACCAGCACACATTCCCTATATTTTTAAACGTTTGTATTTTACGATGGGATGTCATCAAATATGATTTCTCCCTCATAACTTTAGTCGAACCTCGATTCACAGTTGTTCGTTTCGAGTAGATTATCAAATCTCTGGCTCCTAAAATGTTATGTGTCAAACACCAAGGTGTCACCTGGACCTACACACGCTTATTGCTAAGAACATATATGATCCCTTTGAAATATCTGGGACTTTAACTACTAACCCCTGTGTACATTCATAAATACTAATAATTTACAAAATAATTCCAACTGTTGCAATTATTAATTTTGATTGCCAATTTTTTTGTCGTGGTATATACGTCCCACTGCTATAGATAATCATCAGCCAAAGTAAATACATGTAACTATTAATACCAGTGAGTGAGATCTACAGCATAGTAATAAGGCGATATAAATATCTTATATTATATTTTCAGGTAATGCAGTAACAGCACAACTAGATCTGGGTAACTTTAAGTTAAGGAGTCACAAGATGGCTGTGCGCTCCAGCGTTTTACGATAGTTTTTGGGAGAGGTTATCTAAAGATAACCTCAGTAGATTCCTATTGCCAAGGTTCTCACTCGTTCTAGCTCGCTTGGTAGAGCACCCGACCCGATTTCGAGTCCCGATCCTTCCTTTCATTATTTCTTTTGCTAATTATTATTGTTATACTTAAACCAATCTGGACATACGGAATAGAGCTATGGGGGACAGCAAAAAAGTCGAACATCAAGCGTATCCAATCCTTTCAATCAAAAGTCCTGAGAACAATAGTAAATGCCCCTTATTATGTCAGCAACAAAACCCTTCATAACGACCTTAATATACCCTACATTCTAGAACTCATCCCTTCCAAGTTTATGAAATTCCACAGTAGCCTTTCCTACCACCCTAATCCTGTAGCACAGTCATTGCACTGCGCCACTCATCCCTATAATCCTCCACGGAGACTGAAACGGCAGTGGCCTCGTGACCTGCTGTAATAAAGTGACAGTGGGAGTCCTGGCAATGGCCAGTTTCTCCAATCATGTCCTAAATGAATGAGCGAGTGAATGATGAAATGTAAATATGGTATGAATGATAGTACATCTTAATTACTTATTGCCTAGCAAGGCAGATTGTAATTTTAGCACAATAAAGGAATTATATATATAATGATTATTATTTTTATTTAATCAAATTTCATAACATTTTTTAAAAGCTTATCACTAGGAAAATTAAAGTTCGTTCATCGTCATTAAACTTAAGGAACCTGCTGATATTTAAAGGAGAATTAAAATATTGGCTTTTAAGTCGACCTTTCTTTCAATAAGTCAGAAGAGTATTGACCTCTCCGCAAGCTCTACCCGTTAGTTTCATTCCATGTGATGTCAGATTCAAAGGCAAAATATTTTTACAGCAGCATGTTGCACACACACATACAAAGATGAAATTACATAATGGTTTGCCTTCTGTAATTTAATAATTTTATGTATAACCAAGACATGTTTTTTATGGGTTCAATCTGGAATACTTCATTCTGTTTTTTTTTCATACCGATACCTTTTCTTATCGCTCATTTGACTGAATTTTCCAAGGCTTGTATTTCTGTGCAGTAACAACAAAGTGCAGGGAGTGTATAGTCAATGAGCGCCCATTAAAAAATAACTATGAGACGTGAGATGTACCGTGATCATAAAAAAAATATCACCGTTCGCGATTACTAAATTAATGTTCTTGATTGGGACTTTATATTTGATTTGAAAAATGATTTATCTGTAGACATGATATTTTCAAACCGTTTTAAATAAAATGTTAAGGCTACTGGAGCAACCATTCATCCTCTTTGTGCATCCCAGGGAACATTACACATCTAAAGACACAATAATCATTAAAAAAAAAAATAAATAATAAAAAAAAATCTCACCTCGCCTTCTCTCAGAGAGATCACTCCCCTTCTTCCTTCCAGTTCTGGCATCACCAGGTCTAGCTTTCCGGATGGACCGCGCTCGAGGAAAAGTGGTTCGTTTTTCTTTGGCAGATCTTCGTTCATATCCAGAATACATGCCCCCCCTGAAAGGTTCAAAATAGAATGTAATGAAGAACATTACGCAAAATCGATGGCTTGGCTTCAAAATCAAATATTGGCAAAGGATTTAGTGCAGGACATACGAAGCGAAAATTGACAATAATTGGCATATAAAACTTAATAATATATAATAACAATAAATTATTTTTGTGTGAATAAATAAGTACTGCAACTTTTAAGGTTATTTCCGGAAATTTTATAAATTGGAGTGTATTTGTTACGATACGAAGCTACTGACCATCATAGTTAGCCATGTATGCAAAGAATAAGTTTGTTGGATTTTCATCAAGTTAATTAATGGACAACGTTTCGACATACTGTGTATGTCTGCACCAGATTCTGATAACAAGAAACAAATCCAGGGGTTAAACATGATTGGTAATCATAAAATATGTATACAAAACAAAGTAGTTATTCTATACATAGTTAAATGTATTACCAATATATACCTTTGCAATTCAAACCTATTAACTATTACATCAGTTCATTTGCTAATCACATAGCACTTTTATCTACCTAAGATTGTTTCGTTCCTAACTTTTGTTACTTAGTACTACCAGTCATGTTTAATACCTAAATCCTTTTCTTGTTATCAGACATTCAGACATACATATTATGTTGAAACGTTTTATACCTTTAACAAGTTATATCATCCTAAGCCGTTCTTGTTGGTAAACCTTTTACTCATTTAAAGTATGTTTTATGATTTGGTAAGCGCCATTTGCTAAGTAGGAAATATAAAGACAAGTAAGTACCTCTTCGGTGGTGATCCTCAGACCCCGCTCCTTCCTTATCCTGAGTATCTTCCTCTTCAACCACTCTGGATAACGGGTTCTCTTCATAGCCAGTCTCTTGTCCCTTGTCCTCTCCGTACTTGCCAGCTACAGGCTCGAGTACGTCTGTCGCATGCGACGCGTCCACTGACCGACCCTGAGCCAGCCGGCATTGCAGACTTATCGAGACACAACAGATCAGGCATAGCGCATCAAGGTTCATCGCTTCGAGGACTTGCTTGCTGTCTCACGAGCGGCGCCCTCCCGACTGCCTTTAGCTAACTGTAAACGCCCGGGGTCTCCCAGATCTTTGGTTTATGTAACATCCGCACGTAGCCTGCATCTGTCATTCGCATTACCCACTTACACCTACTATTATCTATATCCTTATCTTTATGCTCTTTATTCTAGCATTTGACATCTCAGATTGGGGCAACTCTTCGAAAAATCACATGAACAATCCATTTGTCATTATCAGTAGTGTCTATTATTCGCAATATTAACTACAAAAAGAAGGAAAATACTGACTCGACATTCAATTAAACGTCATCAGGTAGGATCTATTAAGTGAAAAATCAAATTCATGGTATAACAATTAATGAAGAGAACATAACCGAAATAGTAGTTGTTAGGTGAGCAGGGGTACTACCAATCATAAACAACATTCTTCATTGTAGGTTTATAGAATTATTTTTTGTTAAAAAAAAAATAAATTAAAACAACTTCACTTTCGGATGATTTCCGGTTTCCCACTGCTTAACTGCCAGCAGTCACTGCTAACCGCTACCGCGTGCAGTTCCAGTGAAATAGTATCTTGAAACTCCGTTATTTTGAATGCTCGTTAGTAAGAATCAATTTTGGAAGAATTCCAGGGCGTACACTACAGTAGATGATACAAATATTTTAGATACTTTATCAATAGGTACACAACACTCCCGCCTTCGAATATGTCTGTAGCGACCGCTAACTACATAAGAGAAATCACCCTATACTCTATTATATATATATTGTAAACAAATGTAAATAACATTATCCAAATATAAATCATTGTAAATATGTTAAACAATAAAACATGCTGCCGGGGCCAATTAGTTCTATGAGCTGGGACACCAGCTGTAGTCAGGTATAAGGCCCAAACCGCCGGCAAACCCTTCCAGCCTCTGTCAGGGAACAAAGGAAAGCCACATCATTGGTCACAACAATGCCGATGCTTATTGGCTGCTGGCAAGGTTAGTTGCGTATATAAGCCGGTGATTTGGGTCCTGTAAATCATTCTCCTGACAACTACACTGGCTCGTGGCTCCGGCTTGAAACTCTGAAACTTGACTGTTTTTTTATGAAAAACCTATGCATCTCTTCTCTCCTCACCTCGCTATGTTTTAGTCCGGCGTTGTCAGACTCCACACCTTCCTAGTGGGAATCTCTGCCTTCATCTCACTAAATCTAGCACCTCCTTGGGAGAGACCTCTCCCTATTGGACAACGGTTGCCGTGGCCCTGAAAACTTACCAAGTAGTGTCTCCTACGACAATTCAGTCTGCCTCACTCCGGTTCACACTCACCTTTGGGATCCGGACGGATAAAAAATGGAGTCAGATAGTAAAGCCGTCATGAAACGATTGTCCAGGTTATAAACTCAAACAACCCTCACTTGTCACCAGGGCTAGGGTAACCAGGCACCCCCCTCGTGACGACCCGACAATGTCAGCCCTTCACTTTTCCAGGGAGAAAATAATTGAAAATTGATAATTTTCTTCATATATACGTGGAGCGTCGTATAGTCTGAGTAATAGCAAATGAAAAATAAAACCGCGATTATAACATATAGAAGAAGCATTCTGATATTATGAACATACCAATTGGGTCCACTTTGGACACAACCCTCCCCTCGGAGGCGAAGAAGCTGCCGGCCAGGCAGAAGACAAGTAGAAGAGCTGCCATGACTGGTACCTTCTGAAGATTCCAACCTTTTGGCCCATGATCGCTTTATATACGTATTTAGCAGGAACAGTTGAGCAAATATTGGTAATCCATATTGCCCTGGTGATGTGACCTCCCTCAATAGAGTAATTCAAGTCGGAAACAGCTGCAGGACCTTGAATTGGCTATGAGCTGATAGTTGTCTGATCCGCAGAGTGTTAATTATCGGCAAGTATAAGTACATTAGTAAATTTGAATGCAACTTCCACCCAACATTTTCATCTAGATTAACGCAAAACAATTCAGAAATAATGAGAAATATAGTTTTGAATGTTTCCTCTTCCAGAAGTGTAGTACAGCACCTCTTTATATATGCAGCTGAAAGGTACTTCTTGATAGGTTAATTCTTGATAGCTGTCACTAACATTAGCTATAATGTAATCTATTATCGCTTATTCGGCACATGACTGTTTACTTTCCGAAGATAGCTTTATCACTTACCCAGTTATGAGTGGTTTCCTACTGTATACATAATAATTAATAATACTAACGATAGTATATGGTTACAGGAAATGGTGGCTGATTGAATGAAAGGAAATTCTTACAGGGGTAAGTTAAAATAAATGGAATCTCAATTTAAACTTTCTGCATTAACATTTGACAAACATAATTCGAATAAATGGCCAAAATGAAAGGAAATATTTCTGTTAAATATGAAAACTTCTGCAATAATTAAATTAAAATATGAAGAGATGAAGACAGCTTTACAGCCCAGTTATCAGTTATGGGTTGTTTCAAACTGTAAACATAATAATTGATAATACTTTTTTTTTTTAACCCTACCACGGGATCCGTGTCCCAGACGGAGGGTTCTCTCATGGGTCTCGCTCACTGATAATTAATAATACTAAGGAGTAAGATATGCAAGAAGGAAATCACGAGGATACACCCCCCCCCCCCCGAAATTTATGGAAAAAATATGTATTTTATACCCCACAACATACGGTTTGTATTTTTAGCAGTACTTGTGAAATATAATAACAAGTTTGCGATTATACACACTTTGAAACCGTTTTCAAACACAAATACAATAAATAGATTCTTCGTAATCAGCAGTGCTTACCTGCCTTCTTCGTAATAAATCCCCCCCCCCACTCGAAAAAAATTCTGCTTACGCCCTCGATACTAAGGATATCACACCTTATACTAGTTTGATATACTTTTATGAAAAGTAATTTGTCCCCAAACACGTAAAAACGTGCTTTTACCAAGTTTATTGTCGATTAGTAACAATTGAGCATCTATAAGACAAAAAATAATTTTAAATACATGTAGATGTTGTGCTTTATTGATGAAACATTAAAAATAAATGCTCCCCGGAATGAAAAATATATCTATTCCTTGCGATGCCTTGGTGAATCTTCATCGACGGAGTGGTAGAGCACGTCTTCGCCGTGTTCACTGCTTAGTCCCTCTTCAAAAGGTTCAGGCAAAAATTCAAAGTAAGATCCGAGGTCTGAATCACTCGGTTCCTCCTCTATTTCCACACCGTACTGTGACCAGTCTTCTTCGAGGCATCTTTGTAACCTGTTATTGATTATATACTGTCTGTGTTCTAAACATCTATATTTCGTCATTTCTTCTATATTGTCCATGTTTTGATTCTTTAGGAATTCAAACTTCATTTTGTTAATTAGCGACCTTACTTCTGCAAGCTGTTCTTCTAACATCCGAATTCTCTTAGACCTTAACTCTTCCATTTCTTTTACAGCACCGTCTCTACTCAATTCTCGATCCCTTTTATATTCAGGGTAGCCAGCGTCATGTTTAATAATTTCTTTTTCCACTTGCTTTTTGAATTTAGTGAATCCTTTTGATAACTTTGATTCTAAATCGGACGTAAGTAAATCCATAAGTCTACTATGTTCTTCCGCCATGATTTAAACTGTATCACTTATAACATATGATTAGCCAATTAATTTTGTTCAATTGATTGATTTATTATATTTGGATACCATATTTCTGATTTGTAGTGTTAATTTTATATAAATGTAAATAATAATTGAGGGAATTGTAATGGGTTAAAAGAGTTACATTGGCAATAGAACGTCTGTTTCGAATATAGTATTAGACTAACGTACATTTTGCTTTTTTAACCCGTAAAGGGTTGAAAGGTAAAAGGGCTATCCTGCCGGGAGCCACCCATTCTATTAAGGGAAATGTGGAAATTAACTTTTTATCTACAAATAAAACCCCAGAACGTTCACATCATGAAGCAATTACGCTAGCAACTACAGTGCCATATGCAAAGGGATATACCCCCCCCCCCCCCCCGAAATTCATGAAACAATGTTTTTTATTCCAACCAACATGATATTGGTATTTGGAGCAATAATTCAATCACTAATAACGTGAAAATTAATTAGAAAACGGATTTTTATAAATAATTATGTAAAATTTGATGAGTGTACAATTTTTAATTTCTAATTCACTTTTCATTAAAAATCTTATGCCTTGAGCCACACTAATAGAGTGGGTAACCTGCACCCAAAATAAATTTCAATTAAAATAAATAGGTCTGCCATTATCAGCAGTGCTTTCCAGCTTTCTTATTAAAGCTTTGCCCCAAACAAAGTCTGCGTAGGTCCCTCTCCTACAGTGAGGATACATTATATATAATACATGAGTTGATACAGGCCAAAGTTGATTAAACATATACATTTATGCAATGCAATTTTTCATAAAGGTATATGGCTAACTTACTAGGTATAGGGTAGTATAGTATTAGTAGTAGCTTAGACTAACTTCTGCAGGCTACTAAGTTTTCTGGACTGGATGCGGGAAGGGTGGTTGGGTCATAGTATTACAGACCAGGTTTGTTAGATTAAATAAACAGCATTTCAATATTATTGGTAACAGTTTGAGAGAGTATAAGTGTAAATGTTGACAACCCATTACAATGTTTTGCAGGCCAAATGAGTTCTCCGAGTCATTGCGTTAAATAATTTGGGATATGAATGTAAATAAAGAGAGAATGTTCTCTGAAAACAGGATTATTTTATTTTTTTCTTTAAATTATAGAAGTAGCTGTTACAGGATATGGTGGTGTCTAATGCTTATTGGAAGGTGAAGGGCAAAGTTTTACTATGCTTCTGCACATTATCTTGTGACTGCGACGTAACTGATAAGTTAGCTCTTCACTAAATCAGTTTCATACAAATATTACTATACTATAAGGCTTATAGTAAGTGTCTAACTCAAAATTATTCATTCACTAGTCAATCTATGGATCAGTTGCATCGCCTTTTTACTTTCACTATTTACAAAATTTATTTATTTCTTCAGCTAAAATAACGATTCTTTATTTAAATACATAAAAACAAAACAAAAGACATGGGAAGCGAAGGAACACCATCTAGTAGACATGACTAAGTGTGGGCCAGAATACCTGCATCAATTTCATAACAACTTGGTGGTGGAAAACTCTATAATTGCCCAAAAATAATTAATTTTTTAAACCATCTTTCTTCCCTCACTAAAAGACTCCTCTTCAAGAAGTAAACATAATTTATATACATATTAACATAAAAGCAGATTTTATTTTTATAAAAATTTCTGGTCAATGTACCTTTGATTCATAATAAATTACATCTGCTTGGTTGAATATCTATCTCCAGTTTAATGAATTTGAGGTAGAGTATAACATATTTTTAACTCATATTATATTTAACATATTTTAATAAACATATTAACATAGTTTTAAATGGTGATTGTCTACCCATTCTGGGCCAGTTCTTGAATGAAAGCTAATATTGCATTAGAAATAAAATGAGAAATATGAAACAGCAGTTTTCCAACCTCGAATCAACTTATGTTTCAAATCAAATATGTAGCTTACTTAATAGATGAGGGATTATTTAAAATTAGAAAAAAATCATTGCAGAGGTCTCTTTAATATATTAAGTATCAATGTCAATCACAAAACATTATTTAAAACAATTCTAATTAATCTACAGATATAATATAGATAAAACAATCATTAAATTCTCTCTTATCCGCCTGGGGTTGAGGATCACCGGGGTGAAATTTGGTATTAAACCTTTCAAGAGCGCCTCTATAGTAGTAGACAATGTGCTGTCACTAGAGACGGAATGCCCATAGAGACCAATTTACATTTTACTTACTTTGTCTATTGATTTCTTGGAGAAGCTATAATAATAATAAAGTTTGCAAGGAACCATAAGTTATTTTTATGGAGGCACATTGTACAAATGTGCTTGGGATAGGGTTCATATTTATGTTTATTGCCTGCTCTCTCTTTCTTGGCTATTTTTTTTTTAATCTTTATGCCATTATTTTTGGTTTGAGTGATCTACAACACAATGATAAAAATGAGTAATAAGATAAATCAATACATTATGTTACAGATCTTCTATATTACATACATAATCTATAATTGATTTCAAACAATTAAGTAGGATATGCACTAAAATATATTAATACATGGTTTACAAAATAGGATAGTTGAAAAGATCTAAACCATGAAAAAAACACTCTGATGGTAGGAAAATAGCCGAGCACACCGAAAGACCAGGCATCCTTGAAAGGGTTAACAAAATTAATTTAAGGCAATATTTATGTAGATAATACTAATTGATATTATTTACATATACAGTTTATAATAATAAGGAAATTGTTAAAGACTTGTCCTCTTAAAACTATATAGAATAAGTACTAATTCCAGTCACATTTGAAATACAAAATAGTAACTAACATTTAAGTTGTGGCAGTATGGCACTAATTTAGCCACGCAATCCCAAGAAATCTTAAATATAAGATAATATTAAATATTACAGGTTCTTTTTAGACATAACTTTTATACAACACTGTGTTGTATAAAAATATAATTGATTTCTAAATTTTGATTAAATTCATTATTCACATTAGTAATGCTGCATAATCAAATTTCCAAGGGTTAAAATATATTAATAAAATTATCACTTATGCACTACACTTAATGACTAGTACCATAATGTTTTAGCTTTTTTAAATAAAAAAAAAAAGTTTGAAATTCAAAATCAATTAAAGATAAACAAGAATAACAAAAAAAAAAAATACTAATATTGTCATTGCATAAAAAAATACATATTACAAAAAACCTTTTTTTAATCATCCATGATTGATTTACTTTATCTATTTTATGTCGACTTCAGAAGGTAATGTTATTAATTACACCAATAGCTATGCCAGTAAATAGTAAAAGTGTGAATAACTTAGGTTAAATTCATAGATGGAGATTGCTAATACATTAAATATCGCACTGAGTGTCGTTTTTGAGGGTTGGCAAACATAACACAATTTTGGTACAACAAAAGAACACCATGGTGGTGGGAGTTTTTACAAAAACAGTTAAAGAGAAGACAATATACCGAGAATAAATGTCAATGCAACTTTCTTAACTGCCCGAAAATTACCAAATCTTCTCTTAGGAGCTTCTGGGTCTAGGACATCTTGCAAATGATTAGACCCAATCGATAGAGGTTGAAATATTAAATGTACCAAGATATGGAGATGGAATCATTTGGGACTGTCTCAGAGACCTCTATGACATAGCTTTTCATGATGACAATGCCTATCAATATGATCACCATGTGGTCATCAAGAAATCCACCATTGTTTTCTATTTTTTATTTGAAACATAATTTTTGTAAAAACTCTTTTGAAGATAACATTTTATCAACTATCATTATATCATTTTTCAATCTTTTTTAGGAAAAATTACATAGCAACTTTTGAGTATGAGCATTTTCAATTTCAAACAACAGCATGGGAAATGTGCAGGTGTTGTCATGGCAATGAGGATAATAAATTGAGTAGACAAACCAGACAGCTGGATAAGAGGAAGACCATCAAGCACTTTTAATGAATGTGACCTTAAATGTCACACACTTTTGGTATCCACATTGCGTTACACACAGCGAAACTGAGACATACAGTATTCAAAATCTAAATAATACCCCACCAAAACATACAATATTTTTCATAACTGTATTACTAACCAAAAATACTTGAATGATGTGGATACATCAAATTGACTATTAAAATAAGACTAACAAGGAATGGCTACGATTGTGGAGTAACTAAAATTTAGAATTAGAATTAAAACTTGATATTAGGTCAGTAAATATTGGACATGTGTCCGAGCATTGTTGTCAATGCACCTTGGAAGCCGAGAAAAATAATTTTATATTTAAAAACTACATTGGTTGAGCATCATTTTCTGTCTTTATTCTGCATGTTAAATTAAGTTATAGTACCTCATTTCATTAGTTTTTTTTTACATAGAATAAGAAAACAATTTGACAGTTTTTATTAAATAAGCTTAGATAATTGACAAATTACCAAAACCTGGGGACTCTTTAAGTAAAGTAAGGCAAAAAAACAAGTTTGGATTCTTTTTCAACATTCCTAAAAACCTATAAATACAAATTTTAACTTAATGTGATGTTTTAATCTAAATTCGCCAGATGATCCAATTTTGTTTCTGAACATGCAGAGCATCACAAAGAAGAGTAAGTGCATGAAACTAGACAAGTTCCCCAGAATTGCTCCAACAAAAAGAAAAATCCCACATTCGCAAGAAAATAAAATAAATTATTCTTTCATACATTACTTTAAATGACATAAAAACTTCAAGAAGAATAACGATTTGGTGGATTTTTTCTTAAATTTACTTCTCTACTTCCTTTTAAAATTGCAGGACAATTTTTCATTCTTTAAATATAAGTTTTGATTTGTCAAAAAAAATCTGTCAGTAATTGGTGTGCAATGTAATAGAATAGTTTCAACTATTGCTGTAAATAACCATTCTTATATGTGAATACATTATCTACATATGCATCATCCTTTTGCCCCCCTAAAAAAAAAGCAATAATTGCTATAAACTCCAATTTTGGGTTAAAAAATTAAGAGTAAAGAAAAATATACTCCTAATAATGTTTCCATTGCTTTTTGGATAGTTATCATACAAACCAGCCATGTAAATAGGACTGAATTTAATAACAATTTTATATGCATTTTAACTAGTTATTCAAAGGATAACACACTTGTAGCTGTATACCAACAAATTACGTGTACTAAATAGATAATCACACTGTGGGCTTCTGCATTAAATCCACAGAATTTTTGCCTTCCATTTCCTGTTTTTGTATCAAACCCATAAAAATGGTAATTCAATAATAATTCAACAGCGACTCCACAGATTGCAACAAATCTAACAAAAAAAATATTAATAGGTCTTTAGGGGATGCTGAAAACGAATATGAACTTTTTTTTTCTTACAAATTCAAGTTGACTTGATCTTGAAGCCTCTACAGACTTTTGTAATTTTTTAATAGCTCATTTAATGTGACCTGGCAAATTCTTTTATTAGTCTTCATAAAAACACAAATCAAATGCTATATGATAAACTTATTGAACATGCAGAACAAAGACAGAAAACAAAGTTTAAAAAAATGGAGTTTTTAAATTTAAAACATGTTTTTTTTCTCGGATTGGAAAAAAAAACACTGACATATGTCAAATATTTTTCTAAATGATGTTTCCCCACAATTCAAGACCCCATGACCAAAGCCTCCCCTTGTAAATTTAGGAAACTTTTAAATTACATCTAAGAATAAATACATCAATAACAACGATAAATTAATAGTGATCAGTCGATTGTATTGCATTGACGATCGGTTTTAGAGCAATTAATACTATATTGAGACAAATCAGTGCAACAGAACCTCCCAATTGTTCAAAACAGATCACAAAACTGAATACTGCCGAGGGGTTTCAAAGTTATAGCTCATCTTTGTTGGTAGATGTTTTCTCTTTTAATTTATCTAGTGCTTCTTTAATTCGTAAGTTATCAGCTAAGTCAAGATTTCTAAACCAAGCAGTAGTTTCACTAGTCCCAGTAGAAAGTTCAAGGTACACTTTCGAGCATGATTTGGCTAAGAGTAGCATTTCCTGTGTGATTTCTTCGACAATCTGAAAATAATTATTAAGCATTACATTGTGTGATTATCAAGTTTATATCCATATAACATAAATTTTAAATAAGTGAGTGGAATGCATGACGACAAAGTCAGAGATAGAGCACAGTTTGAAAATCATGATAGAAGATCTGATATTTTGAATCATGATTCTGAATCGAGCTATTATATAAAGGGTGTGATATTTTCTCATTCCTCTAGCAGGGCAAACTTCAGACCAGCTCAATTTTATATTTTCCTTATTTCCTTTATCCGTAATTTAACACTGAAAATACTTAATTCTTACTTATTGCCTTTATTAAAGGCTGGTCCACTCGCAATCAAGTCTAGTCAGACAACCTTTTACTTAATGTTTTTTTCCCCAATCATTGCCATTTTGTTCCACACAGCCCAGCCAACCAACTTTTGCCATACAGAGGTCTCCCTAATGAAATAACTCATGTGTCCCCCTACCTTCCGGATTTTCTGGCAATAACATTAAATAAGAAACAGAGGTGACGTCTATTCCATAGAAGGCTAAATAAATAATGAATTATGACAGTTAAAAAAAAAAAGGCTGAATTGTACTATTTAATAACTGAATAAGGTGTAAAAAATCATGTTAGTTGTCTCAATAATTTTCGCAAAAATATATTTTAGTATTCAAATAAATAAAAACCATTTTATTAATGCTTGAAAGTTTTTTTTGATAGTACAAATAAATTAGAATAGAAAAATATTCGTTATTTTTAGTCAATTCTTCAGATGTCCCAATATTTTTCAAATTACACTTTTATAGGAATTGCTATCATGTTTATATTTTTTTCTATGAATAATACATTGCTTCGATAAAGGAGGATGTTTTTTTACTCGTTATATTAGAGCGTACTTAGATAACAGTCACTGGCCATTGCATCATATATGCACTAGAATAACTTTAATGGGCATACTACAGTTATTATTACTAGTACGTCTATATTGTAATGAACCTAATGAGATCAAATCAATTTGTATGAAGGGTTCACTAAAGTGAAAGTAAAAGTAAATAAATAATCCATATGCCCGAGTCCCTCACTTCCTTTTAAAGAGTCAGATTTAAGAGATGACAAGCAAAATACAAATTTGGAATATAACCAGTTGATTCAAGGATTAGGAGCCTTGTTATTCCCCTTCCCCCAAAATATTAAGAAAATTTTCTTTATACCAACTAACATTTTTTTACACCAATAATACATGTAAACGAAATTAAAGATTTGTATAGATAGATGTAATGAAGTGGGGACCCAGTCTGACAACTAGGCCAATAGCTCTTAATTAAATTAAAGGAATGATATCAAGAGATCCCTGTGTTAGGGCTGGATTAACCACACCAGTGTCTTAAAAAGTTATTTAATGACTGTGGAAAAACAACTCGGTATTTTTGACCAAAAATACCTCATTTAATTTGTTTAATCATCTAGCTCACTAAAAATTGCCATTTCAAAATAAAAATAAAAAAGAGTAAGTAAAATATTGAATAAGAAAAAACTATTGAATTTGGTTCTTATGACACGATTTCTATTGCTGGCTTCCGAAACTATTATCTGTAATGTGTTTAATTTTTTTTCCCATTACTGCCAGTGAATTTGAAGTTTAATTCATCTATTTATTCCGCATTGTTACTCATCATGCCCATGGTCCAAGAATAAAGTTTTTTCTATTCTAATTTATTCTAAATCAAGAGTGAAGCAGACTTAGATCAATAGTAAAGTCTTCCTCTTCAAACTGGACCGCAGTAAATAAAATTCACTAAGTATTTACCTCCTCATCTTGCGGATGACGGCTGAGAAGCTTGAGAAGAGCTTCACACCAACCCTCGTCCTCAAGACGGGATGCTAATGGAGTAGCTAAATACTCTGCAGCTCTATTCTCCGCAGAGGTACAACTGCTTCCCTCCTCACACTCCTTATATTTTTCAATAGCTTCTCTCCCTTCTTCAAGCAAGTCTTTTATTAGGGTCACTGCTTTCATCTGGAACCATTATAAATTACCAAAAGAAAACTTAAAAGGAGTAACATGACAAAAGTGAATGAACAATTCCAATAAAATCTCGAGTTCGTCAAGGTTAATTTTTTCTCCACCCAGAATCCAGGGGATTCTTTCTTATAGGGGATAGATTTTTTTCTGAATCCACAAAACGTTTAATTACCACTTTTTTCATATAAGATTGAAAACGAATATAATAATATAAATAAAATCAAATAACAAATTATCGCTGAATAATAATAAATGATGAAAAACGGGTAAATACTTTTAAGTATAAAGATTATTTTTATTTATTGTTTTAAAGGCTGATAGAAGAATTATTTTAATCCCTTGGATTATTTATGCAAATAGCTTACTGGCCACTTTCCTTTCATTTCAATGATGAATTTTGTAAGTTTCAGTCAATGTAGTATTTATAAGTACTAACTATTGAGCGATTGTAAGTCAAGAGTGCACATGTTTATTCGGACAGGCAGTCACTAGGGCATTCCAATAAGTCATGCATGTCCTATTATTGTCTATGTTATGAATAAAGTAAATTTTTGTTCACATATATTGCTTAATATCTGTTATCTAGATTTTTTAAATGTTGCCTACTCCAATAGGCTTCAACATAGTTGAATGACAGCGCTAAGGTACTGTACAGGCCCATATGATGTTTAATATTAAAACATTCAAGGAGCCCAAGTATAGAATTTGCAATGGTATCGTACTGAATAGATTCTATGGAAATTTTTAGGAAATTGAGAAATTCAAATTATGCCCAATGAATACTATCTGTATTTTAATTTTAAAAAATTTAGTTTTAACAAGTGTACCCCCACTTTTATTCTGGAAGAGCCTACAAAAAATAACAACATAAAGTTTATACCTACAACTATATTCATAATGATGTTTGGAATGCGTTAGTGCTATTATTCAGATACTGTTTCAGGTAATATTTATGTTGTTCGTATGGCAGTACTTTTTGATTAAAAAAATACTACAATGTCTCTACTTAATACACTTAAAAAAATTTGTCGAATTTGACTTATTTTTTTAATAATTAAAAGGTACCATAGGGATGGATCAGCTGAATGACAGTCTGACCATATTGACGATCGTTCTTGGGTAGCAGTCTTACAGAGGGTTTTTTCAAGCTCGGTAGCTTTGTCATCCTCTATCGCTTCCTGACTCTTCGCTGTGAAGGGGTTCAGTGGTGGGGATGTTAAGACTTCTACACTAGCTTCTTTTATAAGCTTCTGCAGTACCCCCCGCATGGTCCTCTATATTCCAGGCAACTGACACTTAGTCACTTATGACGTGTACAGACAAGGGAAGGCCAAATCTAAACGGGGGTCCAGGAGATGCTGCCTACTAAACTAGATTCAGTGGCTCTTAACTTGTGTAACAATTGAAGACTGATACTTAGTAATGAACTAAAAGTTTACAAAAGAATAAAAGCTATTAAGTAAACCCCAGTTCTTAGAGATAATTTTATAGCTAATTATCCTACAAAATTTGAGTACGGCATTAAATAGGACCTGATCCTAAGAACCATAGTTAAAATATCAGTGGCCCATGAGGCTCCTCCATATACTCATGGCTACAACCATGAGTGGCCCCGACAGATACTAAAAGGTACTAAGGCAGATCATTAATACCTCGCCTGAGGTTGTTTGATAGAACTTGGACCAAAATACAGCCCCTTTTTTTCATAATCATTGCAGCCAATGATTTGGACCAAATCAACATCTTTCATAAACCCTAAAAATATGGAACAAAGAATAATTGTTAAGTTAAGTAACATAATAAAATAAATGCATTTCTCACCTGTCTTTTAAGATTTTCACTTGCATCTGATTGAAACTGCTTGATTAGAATTGATAATCCTCCTTTATCAAGGAAAGCACGTTGGCCAGCTGGGTAGCCTCGAATAAGACAGGAAAGTGCATAAAGTGCACTTGTTTTAACCTAGAGAAGAACAATTATAAAATTTATTGTAGAATCTCATTCAAAATAAATTTTGTAATAAAACAGTTAAGAGTTTCTTTAATAAAGTTTAAAGGAAAATATACGCCTTAATTCAATAACATCATGTATAAAAGAATTCTGTCTTAAGTAACAATCTAAAGACCATGATAATTATAAGTCAATAATTTCATAGTGTCTTTCCAGTTGATTTTCTATTGATAATCTATTTTTCTCAGTTGTTTGTTGTCCACTTGTTGAGTCGTTGGACAGTGCAGTAGTTTTTTGACCACCTTTCCAAGTATTGGTCATTAAGTTTCCCATGAGCCCATCATAGAGTTCATACCTAATGATCATATAACTATTTCAGCTACAGCATGTCACACTAGGTTGCTATTTGTTTGAAGATCAACTAACAAAGAGGGATTTTTGATAATAAGAAGATTACCAGAATTCCCCCCCCCTTCCTAATATATCTGTGGAATCAGGTATTGCAACTATTCTGTAATAAAAACACTAAGAGATGTTGAAACAACTGCGAAGGAAGATAATAACAATTAATATATTTTGTACTTATACTAATTCCTTATAGTTAATTAAAAAATAACTTGGTTAATAATTAATTAATAAGCCCTAGTACTTATGGTAATATTCAGTGGCTGAAGATATCTCTGATTAGAATGGCCTAGGATTGGCTACTTAAAATAGAATACAGTTTGTCTTATTTAGTTGATAAAAAAAAAACACAATCGACCATAAAAACAAAAATTAAACACAAAATTGTTACTATGGTATCGGTCCCACTATTATTTGTAATTTTTAATAAAAATTAAATACGTACACTGGATGAAGGGTCAGAAGCTAAATATCTTATAAGGACAGAAACTGCTCCTTGATGAACTAATGCTTGTTGCACCACAGGATTATTTTGAGCAGCTGAAGCAAGCAGTCCAAGAGCCTTGCTTCGGGCTGTCCCATGGGTTGAATTAAGTGATGGCAAAATTACAGTCTTGTACCTGAAATAAAATAATATAGCTACACTTTTTTATTTATAAATCAACAAATATTTTCTAGTAAATTTTCAAATTGTTTATCATTGAATACATAAAACTGTCTAATAGTGATAATACAGCAGTCCTTCGACAAAAAATTGTTAATTTTATATAACCAGTTTGGTTTATACTTGAGTGATACCTCTTTCCAGTACACTTACATTAAATATCAACCAAAAAAATTAAATGTTTATTGATAAGCAAGAAAGAGTTAAATTAAAAAAAAGAAAACATACCCCCCTCCTATCTGCTGAGTTAAAAGTTTTATGATAAAATTTTAATTTTATTTACTTAACTTATTTATTAAAAAAAAAAATCAAAATTAGTACATGAACAAATTTCACTCCATAGTAAAAAAAATCAATTAAAATAACTTTGTGCTATGGAAAAGATGCAAACATGATGCATTTCTGTTCAGATGCACAATACCTGCTATGTACTTTACTCCCTGAAAACATCAAATATTGTGATACTTCTTTAGAGATGAATGTGATAAAATTTATACCAGTAGGATAACAAATTATAACTAGTTTATAGTTATATATTTTAGATCAAGTTAAATATTTAATACATGTAATCCTATTTCAACCAAGTGCGGTCACAGAAAAAATATATATCCGCTTCCTTTTTCCTGTGTTGTGTCTCATTGCAATATCATACTGTAATAGGTAATATTTCAAGTCTTCCAGTTCCTCATCCATTCTAGATTTTATTCTAAAGTTTTTTAAAGGTTTGTGATCTGTATATACTATATTTTTTTCCGATGGGCCAGTATTGCCAGAATATTACCACTTCTTTTATTGCTAGACATTCTAAATATATTGTTTTTATTTTCCTTTTTTGATTTCATTCATTCAATTTCTTTGAAAATGCTACTTGTTTTTCATCTCCATTTTGTTCTTGCTGCTTTAATACTGCTCCTATTCCTTGGATGCTTGCATTTGTGTCAAAAATTCTTAAAATTGGTTGTGAACAAAGCAATGATTATATTGTATTGAATGCCTTTCCACATTCTTCTGACCAGATCATTTTTTTATTTTTCAATAGATTATGTAGAGGATCTAGAATGATTGCAATTTTTGGTATACATATATTATAATAATTTATTTTCCTTAAGAACTGGTGAAAACATTTTTGTTTTTCTGGAACTGGAAATTTTTTTAGAGAACTTTGGTTATCCTCCCCAATGGTTTAATGAAGATATTTTCAATTATGTGACCTAAATATTTCACTGAGTTTGATGCAAAAATGCATTTTGAGAATTTAAACCTAAAAAAAATCCTTCAGCTAGAATTGCTTCCAATTGTTGTGTTCAATGCATTAAGTGTTCCTCAAATGTTTTTGAGACAACAAGGATATCATCTATATAGTTAACTTCAAACCCTGAGAGTTTGTATTTTCTTATTATGCTAGTTATCTGTCTGGTTAATCGGTTGATGTAGATAATGTTTTTCCTGTGAACAAAGTCTCAATTTCATTTCTCTTTAAATGAAAAAAACAACATTTAAAGCCTTTATTTCAAAAACTGTTCTTTCATAACTCTTTAATTTCTCACTTTAACTTTACACAACACAAAATTTCACTTTATACTTCACCATTCTCTCTATATCCTCTCATCACAGCATTCAGTTGTCTTCCCTGCTGTGCTGGTGCCGCCCAGGTCATCCATGCGTGGCGGATTTTAAAGTTAAGAAATATGATGACTCAAGACAAGAATATATATACATATATAAACAAAAGAAATGACTCCGCAGTAGTCAGCTCTGAAAAATATAAATTCCCCCCCTGGCCTGAATAATATCTGAACATAAGATAGTCTTGTTGGAAAGAGCATATGAACTGAAATAAGAAGGTCCTAGGTTTAAATCAGTGTCACTATTCCATTTTTTCAACTAAAAACTATTAAAAAGTACTATATAAAATTAAATAATAATAAAAATAAAAAGTATATTAGGTTTGTTCCAACACAGAATCATGGCCTAGTTTTAAACTGGTTTGTGATTATTTACTGAGCATGCGCGAGCATTACCAGTTCATGGGATTATAACACGTTGGAAAACTTTTTTCAATTTCTGATTGTTTCCTTTCTATATTCTTTCAGAAGGTTAATTTACAAAACAACTTACTTTATAACACCCAGCTTGTCAAACTGCACAAACATGCATTCATTTTTGTTTTTATTAGAAAAGCTATTGGTTTTCATTTTTAATCAAATATGAAAAAAATAGCAAATATGTAGGATTTGTAATGTGAAATCCACTCGAATTAATATTTTCTTTGTATGAAAATTAGTATTCGAGCCGCTTTTTAATCATTAATAATTTTTAATTAAGAAAAATTATTGATAAATTAAAATTAACCTCTACTAATGAAAATTTTCAACGATTAATAATTTTAAAGTGAATACTGAATTATTAATAACCAAAATAAAAATTAACCTCTATTCATTTTACGATTAATAATTTGTAATTGAAGTAGTGAAGAGTTACATAACTTAAATTAATTTGAACGATATTTATATCCTTTGTTTTTACGGGAAAGGGGAAAAGAGGGGAGGATGACTAATGTCTCTGATTTTTAGTCCTTATTCCAATCCTCAGATCGTTTTGACAATCACAAACTAGTTTTTGAGGGTGTTGGAACAGATTCTGAAAGTTTGAGTTTTGGTTTTGAAAGGCCACAACTGTACTGCACATGCTCCCACCAGTTTGATGATTGTATGGAAACTCGTGTTGGAACAAAGCAATTGAATTCAATTAGCATTGCTGCTGACAAGATTATGTAATTATTATGCAAACAATTAACTAGAGTTTAGAATATCACCATTATAAAATTCTAGTGTCAAATAACTTAATTAATGTTTAAATTATATATCTTTCATAATTTTACAAAAAATTGTAATGTAAGTTAGTGATTTTTGTTTTCAAGTTAAAAAAGATTTATGTTTGTTTTCAATGTTATCTCACACATAAATATATTATAAATATTATCCGAATAAGTATTAAGTAAAACTCAGTATTAGACTCCTACAAAATATTTGCATAATATTTAATTTTAGTAGTGGGTAATGGTATATTGAATGAGGGAGTGTTGGGTATTGGAAAGATTTAGGAGGAAGGGCTATAAAAAGGGAATGGTTGGCTGGTAGATAAAGGAAGTGTCTTTTGTGATGGCTATGGAGAAGTGACAGGAAAAGTGAAATGGTTATTTATCCATCAAAGGAGATGGCAGGGTAGATAGTCCATGTTTACAGAAAAGATTAATTTTACTTAGCCTGAAGAATCAATAATGATAGATTTTGATTGAATCTTTGATATGTTAAGTCATTGCCTATTAATATTTTGAAGCCATCGGTGATCTGGTCAAATGATGCCAAGGATTGTTTGCTGTAATTACTTATAATTGTTTACTTATTTATATATATAACTTCATCATATTCAATTTTTTAATAAGAAAGTAAGAACCCATCCGAAATTTTAAGCTTCAAAATATTAAATACATTTTTTTTTTGTCAAATGTATTTTTTTTCAAGGTCTCAGTTTATTAGCTCAAAATATAAATGGTGAAAAGTAAAAATCAAGACAATACATTATTATTTTCTTACCGACCCATTCATGTTGTTAATGAAAATTTGAGCATTATCAATCTTATGGACAAGAAGCTCCAAGAAAATAAGTATTTGTTCTTCATCCTCTTTTTTTGTATTTTCATCTCGCCCACTGTCTTCAAATAGTTCATGATAGTCTGTTAATGTTTCTTCTAATATTTTACTATCTGTTTTGACTTCAGATTCCATTTTTTTAAATTCTTTCTTTATTTCGGCATAAGAACGAAATTTGGACTTTGCTTGATCGATTTCCTATAAAATAAAGACTATTGGTTTCACTAGCACATTAATTGTTTTAACAAAAAGATAAAGTATTTAAAAACCTAACACCATAAATAGACAAGTTGATCTGGGGATCAATTGTCTGATCATTTTTATTCCCCAAGTGATCAAAGAATTTTTTTGTTTATAATAACTTATAAAATTTCTTTAGAACAATTATAAAATCTAAAGAAGGAAGAGTTTTTACCAAGGACCCTGCATCATTTTCTTCAAAATCTATTAAATGATTGTATAAAAACTACTAGCAAAGGGAGGCTACGGTCGTGGGGTTCCAATGACGCTTATTTTGGTGTTTGAAATATTTGACAAATGTCAAATGTTATGAATAATATAGAAATTATTCTAATTAGAGGGCTTTTGCCAATTGTGAGGCTAGACCTAGAAGCCAAGAAAAGAAGTATTTAAAAACCTCTATTTTTGTGTTTTTGCCTTTGTTTTGTGAGTTCAGCAAGTTTATCGTACATTATTCGATTTGTTTTTTAGTTTTTTGACATATAATAACAAAATATGAGACTGGGTTGGAGCCATTGCGTGTAACTGATAGGACTCAAGATCTTTATAACTTTGGTATGGATCAATGGAGTGATTCTGAAGTCAACATTTTTGTGATTTTCAAATAAAAAACAAAGAAACTGGGAAGCGAATATTTGGAGCAAGAAATTTGTATACAAGGGGCTTGGGGGGGGGGGGCTGTCAACTTTGTTTCTCACTAAAAAATTTGTTCACCTATTTTTCTTCTCCGGACAGTTCTTTATTCACAAATTATTACAATATGTGATAGCCATACAATGGCAAGCAGTCAAATATTTTTTTTTCTGAACAGGTAGGACATATTACATGCATCTTGTAATGTATATTTCTTTTGACAAATAAAAAATTTTATACAAAAAATATGAAATTGTCCTGCAGTTTTAAAAGAAGGTAAAGAAGTCAATTCAAGGGAAGATCATTCTTTGATTAAACATCAACGGTCATCACCATTATATGTAGAATCGGTTTTATATGCATGTTTCACATCCAAATTAACATCTAGTAGAATATTCTTTGGAAATGCAAATCAGATATGTTTCTTCAATTTGAACTAAAAAGAAGATAACAACAAACAAGAGGTTCCACTGTAAATAAATAAATATATCTGAAAATTGACCGATGAAGCAAAGTAAGTGAAAACATTTTTTTAACAAGAAACAAAGTTGATAATATTTTCCAAGCACCCTTCCAAAAAAACCCGGATATTAATTTTTTGGTTCAAAATTTTGTACATAAAAAACAAATCAATTACGGTATGAATTTATGTAATTGATGGAACAAAGACAATAAATGATGTTTGAAACAGAGTTTTTAAATTAATTGTTTTTAATCAGACTACAAGGGCACATACCCAGGCAAAAATGTTCGGACAGAAAATAAAGTTTCACTCACTGATCAAAGTTTCATTCATTGACATTGGTGAGCAAACAACCTTAGTCTCCCCTTGTAGGTAGTATTTATCACCAGAAATACTTCATTTTATTTGTTAAACCATTAGTCACTGAAAATTTCCTTTTCCTCCAAAAAATACTATCAAAAATATTGATAAGTAAATAACCTATCAAATCCTTGGAACATAGTAAATGCGAGATTCTAATATTGGCTCTCTAAATTTGGAACATCCACCTTCTATTATCATTTTTCTTCCAGGTAAACATTCTATAATCTTACTGCGTGTATAAGTTGCACAGATGAGAACAACCAGCGGCCTTTTTAGTCCCCAAATACTGTAAGCGGAGGATATTACATGCTATTGTATCCAAACCAACAAATATATAGCATAATGTGAGGTGCTGTCGAATATATCTTACAATTTCAGTGATAGGGTCATTTTTACAACAGTTATCATAAAAAATAATAGCTAATATCTAGACAAAAGACAATGTTGTAAACTTTCAGCTTAATACTAAAGGGTGTCCCAGAATTAACGCAAGATTTGAATTTGCCACCATTTGTGCAGTAAAGTGCTGGCAACCCTAAAAAAAAACAATTTGACAGCTGACAGTTTAGGGTTAGTAAAAATGGAGTGTTACACGATAGAACAACGTGTCTTTATTGTTGAACATTATCTCAAAAATAATGAAAGTTTGGCAGCCGAATTTCATACAAAATATGCCCGGAATAGTGTTTTGACTTCATCAACTGTGAAGAGATTAATTGAAAAAATTTAGGGAGACTGGATCAGTTGGAGACACTAAACACACTGGTCGTCCAATAACAAGCCGTTAAAATGTCAATATCGAAGCAGTGCGTGAGAGTGTCAAATGAGACAGGTCATGCAGTGACTGTTACTGGTGCTCGATATCACGACATGATAACACAGTTCTTTGTGCTGAAATTGGATGATATTGATGTGGCCAATATGTGTTTTCAACAAGATGGTACCACATGCCATACAGACCATGAAACAATTCAAATACTGCTTGAGACATTTCTAGGTCGTGTACTCTCTTGTTTCAGTGATCAGAATTGGCCCCCTAGATCGTGTGATTTAACACTTTTAGATTTCTTTTTATGGGGTTATTTAAAGTCAAAGGTGTATGTCAACAAGCCCACCCCCACCCGTGTATTAAAAGAGGAAATTCAACGCTGCATCAACGAAATTCAACCACATTTATGTATGCCAAATGGTCATGGAAAATTTTGGCAAAAGAGTGCGTTTTTGCCAGCAAAGTCATGGAGGCCATTTGCCCGAAGTGTTATTTCATAAATAACCCTATCCTATTTACTTTATAATTCAATAAAAAAATACTAAAAACTGTGTTTTCTATTTAAATCAAATCTTGCGTTAATTCTGGAACACCCTTTATTACTAAATACAGTCTCCAAGAAGTTCATCTCACAACCCTGGATAGTTATAAGATTTAGTTAAAGGATAAAATATATATTTTTCATGTGGTGGTCATATAGACCAAAAGAATTAGTTATTAGTTCTTTTTGAAATTCTTAATGCTTTTATCGTTTGAAATCATTTGGGATTCCTTCAATGAACTAGCATTGTTAGCTAAAATTATTTTTCCTTCAGTAATATAAAGGCTAAGTTAACATTCAGGGGTGTAAAGAATAATTCTTAAATAAGAGTAAGTCTTGGATCCACAGTTAGTAATAATTCGATTAAATAGACTGAGAAATCATGTGGAAAATGTGAAAAGTCTTATTTGTTAGTAAAAATAGACATTAGTTTTTAGTATAATTATACAATACAAATGAATAATACTCATTATAAAACCTACTTCTTGCGATGGAGTGTAAGGACCATCAAGCATAATTTTCTGCATTACTTTTTTTAGCTCACTTAAACCAATTTGGGGATGTTCATCATTTTGTTCGGCAACATTGCTTGGCAATAGCGATAGCCTATTATTTCCATTGTCATCTTTCTCATTATCATTGGCATCCAATAACTTTGCTTCCCGTTCGCCAGTCTGTAAATTTACTCTCACGTGTGAACCTCTTGGTATGGATTGATCTATAATTAAAACAACAAAAAAAAAGAATATTCGTATCATTCTAGACAAAATCTAATAGGAACGTAACAACAATTAAATCAAATTATCAGATATTTTTTCAATCAGTAAAACAGTTATAAATGTGAAATTTTATCATGGCCAGTATGTTGGAAGCTTATAATCCAACTCTTAGCTTGCAATCTCCAAATGGAAGCAGAAATGGGAGGCATGTGTGATTTGCAAGCTGATTTAGTTAACATTTCATAACTCTTTGGTTGGTATGGGGTTTAAAGAACAAATTATTTCTTTTGGTTTTTCTGTCTCTACTAAGGACATAAAATTATATCTAACTTATTTTTAGGATGTTTGAGCTGGTTTTATTAAGTTATTATTCATCAACAACACTGTCTGCCCACAAACCAATAATTTATTACACAAACTTAGTGTTTTCAACAGCTCACTGTATCATTAGCAAGTGCAATTGATGTTGCCAATCAGACTGGTCTTCTGACATATAATAATCGGTAATCTTCTATTCATGTAACTTATTTCACAAATAAACACCAACGTTGGTAGATACAAACAAATCAGCCATGAAAAAGTTGTTATCTGCAATAATATTCCTAATAGTTATCAACGCACTTGGGGTGTTGGCCATCTAACTAGATTGTGAATAGCTTCTACACAAATTGAAGAAAGACTGAACTTTTTTAAGGCTAAAATTTTCAGATTATTAACATGTGGGAGAAGTAGTTGGAATGTAAAGCAATAATGATGAGAGATAACTGCGGGACTCTGCGAATTTCCTGAATTTTTCATTTAATTTGTTAAAGCATCTCAATCACTACAAAATTTCGTTTTTGAAAAACTGTAATTAGCTAAAAAAATCGATTAAACGGCTCATACGATATTAAATACACAATTTAAAATCTGGGTTTCCAAACATTTTTAGTATATCTTTGAAATTAATTTGGCAGTGCCCAGAATGGTATTTTCTTAACCATCAGGAAAAAATCATAACATTCAATCTTAATAAAATTCAGAGCTGCAACTTGAGAACTTGTGAAAGTTGATGACACAGGACTGACTTTTCTCACGTTTAATTATTTTGTCATACTTCCTGTTACAGTATAATCAACACATAATCGGTACATCATGATGTATACTGTAATGTACCTTTAAGTTTTCAATTTGATTTAATCATATTTTTAATCATCATAGAACTTATTTATATAATTATTATTATTCTGCTTATTAAGGTTTTTACTAAATATAAATACCAATAGTAGAGTAAATTGTTGTCTTTTAAAAATAATTGATGTTATTAATGTTTGACAGTTTCATCAGGATGACATGGGTCATGAGGTCATGCCCCCAGAACACAGTTAAGACAATACTGACATTTGAAATTTTGTAAATAACGAAGAACAGAAACAAATTACTCATATTACAAGCCTCTATATTCACAACAGACAACAACCTTTTCTCAAGCGTTTCCATTCAGAAGTAGGAGTAAATATCTCATCAGATTCTTGTTTTTCTTTCTGATTACCCTGAACAAACTTGAGTACAACGCCGGCCAAGCACAGCAGAAGTAGCAAAACCACAGACCTATAGTGTTCCATTGTACACAATAATTACAGTAGAAATCACTCGACAGGAGAAGATCAAGTATCAACACGTTGTAATGAAACCTCTTCGCTGGTAACCTTTCTATGAAGGTTAGGAAATCTTGCACCAGTCATTGCTTGTATTCTCAATGGGTTGCTAGGCAACAGCCAATGGGCAATACCCAACCGGAATGCAAAACGTTGCCAAAAAGTATTTCACAACTTATTGCCATAATAGAAAATTGATTTTATCATATCTTAATGTACAATTAAGAAGACAGCATATATTAAATTATTAATGTAGTAGTGGAAAGGATCCTCCGAAGTGTTCCCTTCGTTCTTGACAATAATAAAAAAACTTTATTTCCCTTATCAAATCCAAGTTGATTGTATTTATAGTCCGCACCCGGTGGTTCACTCAGTACTGTTTAAGCACTTCTTATGTCCTTTATATAGTTTATATTTATTTAAACAGATACACATGCGTGTATAATTGATGTAACAAAATTTTAGTCGGTACATATGAAACAAATTTGGGTCAAATGATATATGCATTATACAATTAAGAGTTTTGTTGTGGGAGCGGAAAAGTAATGAAAACAATTTGACTAACTTTAATGTAATTACAGTCCACCAAAATGACAGAAAACAACAAGGGGTTTTTGCTTAAGAACAATCTTTATTCTATCCCTTCTTTTGATATAACGAAAGATTTATTGGAGGTTATATTTGGGTTAGAATATAATAAATAGTATTAGATATAAATACAAATTCCCCATGCACCAAACTCCATACATGTAAATCTGTGATTCAACAATGGCAGTCACGCCAGCGATTAAAACGATCTCAAAATTTAAAGGCAGTAAAAAAAAAATGTTTAGTAGGAAGAAACTAGAAAAAAATACGGCCTACCAAAAGTACTATTAGCTTCTATTTGTTATTTTTTAGGGTTTCGTTATTTTTTTTCAATAGCAGAAACCTTAATGTTTCACCTTTGCGCCTGTTTGTCTGTCTTGGACTTTGTAACACCCAGGTCTCACAAATAATTATTGAAATATTTGTTCACCCGGCAAATCAGGGGATTTAAAGGATGAGGTTTAGTTCTTGTGGTTGTCTCTGCGTAAGAACAATCAGTTATCCTACCCCTTCTTTTGATATAACGCTAATGCGGTTAACTCACGCCATTTTCACAAATATGTCTAGTATTTTTCTTATTGATCCGGGGAATAGGGGCTGAACTCATACCATGGATTGGAGATGAATAAAAATAGACAGTTTCGCCCATGCCCCCAAATCATTACATGCGTGAGTATACTCCGATGATGCTAAGCATAAAAAGGTCAATGAAAAATATGGGCTAGTAATAAATTAATTAATACTAAAGAAAAAAATCTTTTCTAGAATATTAAGAATGATATAAAATTAGTAATCACGATTTCGAATTAATAATATCTTTTTTTAACGTTTTTTTTTGTTTTTTTTTTTTCCAAAACCCTTTCATTTTGACATATTTAGGTTTATAATATTCAAAGAATGTATTTTTTATATTTAAGGACTAAATAAACTAAAATTGCACCTAGTACTTTTATATTTTCTGCAACTATGCTACAGTTTAAATAGTATATAAAGTGATACACCTAATTAACTTAATGCATTTGTATAATGGAAAGATTATGAAATTTGAAAGTGATATGGTTCACGCTTATTACAAAAAGTTACTCAAATTGCCAATAAAATCGTTTTCATAACTGTAACGAACCGCTTAATTGTGCGATGGCTCACACTTGACATGTATTTTTGGAGATGGGTCTTGAATGGAAAATGGAATGTGATCATTACCATAGACCACTTGGATGCCACCGGATTCTCTGCATTAAAATTGTCTTTTTTTCTTTGACTTACTCAACCCATCTCAACAAACCCAGAGGCGAAATGCGGGACGGGTAGACCGACCCAAATGAAAAAGTGATTGCTCCTGTAACCCAGTTGGACGTAAGCACCATCCTACTGCGGGGTCCTTGCGTGGCCTCGAGGTTCGTTGAACTCTCACAAGCCGAGCCTTTTAATAACTTTACATACCATCAGTATAATCACTCCACTTGTCATCTTACTCTCTCACTATATATATGTAATTTTATTTTTATTTTTCATCTGCCTCTCGCTTTGTTTGCTTTCCTTTTTTTTCAATCTCTTTCTTTGTGTTCTGTTCCTTTCTTCTTAATGCATTTTGTCTTGTCCCTTCTTAATCTATTTTCTTCGGTCTTTCGTCTCTGCGAGAGAAAAAAAAAAGTTGTAATGTAACTAAGTGGAAGAAGAAAAGGAAAGGTTTCAGTTTTTTTAATCATGAATTGAAATGTTGTTAAATAATCGTTGGAAATATCAGATTGTTAAATTTAATGTTATGACTGCTATTGTAGTACAATAAAGACAGATAGTCCAACGGTGATACTTATTTAAGTAAAGGCTAATCAGAATGAAGTATCTAAGTGTGTTTCTTTGAGTGAGCTGCATCTGTATATAAGAGCTGGTTGTGGGTTGTTTATTCAATTTCTACGGTATACGAGGTTTGATAAAAAAGTAACGAGAATTTTGTAATCACTGTTTTTTTCGATTTCAATGGCATAGTGCATCATGAGTTCCTGCCAGAAGGTAACAATAAAGTATATTACTTGGAAGTAATGCGCCGTTTACGTGAAGCGATCCGACGAAAACGTGGAGCAAAACCATTCGTGGAAATTGCACCACGATAACGCTCCCGCTCACACCTCACTGATTGTTCGTATTTTTTTAGCAAAAACAACACTGTTGTGCTACCTCAGTCACCGTATTCGCTGGACATGGCTGCCTGCGAGTGAGATTTTGATTTTGAAGTTTTATTCTTCGACTCTTGTATAATATTATTAATTATGTATAATAAATGGATACTTAAAAATGGATTGTTTTTCTTTTAGGCTCAACAGTTGAGCTTAACATTTAATTACATACAGGCAGACGAAATACGATTGCCCCGCAACGGTTTTAAAGTAGAGCCTTTCCTTTCAGGTGATGCAAATATTCAATTGAATTCATAATAATTAAAAGAAAACTTTAATAGTTTACAATGAGGCCCATTTATGCAATTGTGAATTCCAAGTACCATGCTTGGGACCTTGGACATGCTCGGTTAATAGCACTTAGCTTCATAATGGCCACGCTAAATGTCGGTTGAGACCGAAGACGAAGTAAAATAAATCGCATTCATTAAATTAACTGATAATAAGCAGTTCGGTTTTACTTTGTTTTCACACGTATGCCCGATATTATGTTTATCAGCATAATCATATTTGAACGGTGTAACTGGCATTTATGTTATTTATGTTTTTCTATCATTTCCCAATCCCTAATTATCTCCTAATCATTAATCTTTCAAATAATCATAGCCTGCCACATATCATTTTATTATTTAAAACAAAACTAGTTCTTTTTTTTCTCCTCGAAGGCGCCTTTTCAATAACAAAATTTGGCGGGAAGTAATTATACTATTTACCAGGACCATTCATTTTTCATTACATAAATATAATTATTTAGTTTATGAAAAATTAATTTTTAAACATCAATCAAGAACTCTTTTTTTTAAATTGGATTGGCCGAACAATGGGCCTTAAGATATCTGATAGGGATAGGAATATCTGTAAATGGTTGAATGTCTGAACTTCTAAAAACTTACTAAACGATACTGAAAAACTATCGCGAATATTCGATGAATAATTTTTATTTGTTCTTGTGAGCAAGGTTGTAAGATAATTAAATAATTAAAACAAATACTTCTTTTTATTGGTACAGAGTTGAGCCATCATGATTATTGACAATCGACGTTTCAAGTAATAAAAAAAAAATGAAAATTGCTAAAATTTTTGGGAAAAACTATTGAAGTTGGCTAGAGCGAGGTCAAATGCAACATTTTTTTTTTTGTTGGCTCCCAATAGTTCGTTTATTGGAATGTCTCTGAAATTTATTTTGCACTACCGTGTTGGCATATTTAAAAAAAACTCCTTTGTTATGAAAATCACATTTCGCTTATGGTTAACTATTTGTTTATCACAGCCATTTATATTAAATACATACACAATCAACCAATACGTCAAATAGAATTCATCCAGCAGGGTCGTCACCCGACAGTTTCCCTATGTAGTTGGCCACAGGGAGCCATAGACGCTCAAGGTATGATTGAGGAGATGGAAAGTGCCAAGACCCCATAACATACTCGTACTTATCTGCTTACAATGAGGATTTTAGAGATGAGTCATTTTGGTACGGAGTCGACTATAGGATTTGGATGAGAAAAAAAAATCATCGTAGTCCTATAATGTTCCTACAAAAATTACATATTATTATATTTATTAATTATCATGTCTCAACCTAAAACGTGGGTTAAGTTAATCAACAACAAATCACTTCACACTTCTTCCTGATTCCTGAAAATGGCAATATTTTTTTCACAAAATGAAATGGTACCTAATCTATAATAAAAAATATTTATTAATTTGTTTTCGTATATCACGAGCCGATACCTGTTAGAAAATGTAAGTTATTAGTCTCTGCATAATTCCCGGTCGGCTTTGCGAGACACATTAGCTACCTTAAAAAAAAAAGAAGAAATATTTTTATTTCACAAACCATTAACATGCGTCATTGGAGTGGCAGTTTGTATGGTTGGCCCAGGGAAACCAGTTATATTATTAGCCAATCGCCAACTAAGGTATGTTATCTAAAAACAATTAAAATACCCAGACCATAACTTATGTATTATCCATAGTATTGACTAAAACTCCACGGAAGATGGAACTTGTAGCTCTAATCAAAGTACTTTTAAAAAAGCCCTCGACTTTTTGTAATTACATATAGTTTATACATACGAAGACAACACAAATTACATATTAGTAACCAGGTCGTCGAGATATTCAATTTGATACGTTACTTAATATTATTGAAAAACTCATAATTTTTATTAGTATTTATTCCTCCGTATCCCCTTGTTATTAAAAATTAAGAAATTCTATATAAATGAATCTATTTACAATAGGTCAATATTATATGACCCTTAGCTTGGCTACATTTTATACAATTTACACTGTGATTGTTACAAAGGTATAATGTACATTATATATTCATTGTCTATACACGTTTAAAAGGTCACCTTATGAATCATAAAACTTAAAACTAACTTACATCTAACAAACAAAATCTTAACCTCTGGAGAGGTATTTCTGAACACTCTTGATCCCATTCTGAAATGGTTGGAGACTTTATTTGGACTAGTAGCTGTATTGCCAGTCAAGTGAGGATATAGGCACCGTACAGCAGAGCTGGCTGCAGGACACTTATATATTATCAGTTTGAGACGAAGTGACAGGTTGGGCGAAGTTAGCGAGTGCGAAAGCCGGTAAGACCTGTGTCGTACTTTTTCTACTTTGTTACTAAAATGGGTAGAGAAATTGAGATGCCTATCCATTTTTATACCCAGATAATACATTGACAAAGTTGGAGAGTTATCTTACTTTCATATAGTAAACGATTATGGTAAGGTTTTATTCCCCTTTTGGAGGGAGAAGATTACGCAGTCGGTCTTCCTGGCGTTTAAAAAAAAAAATTCATGACACTCTATTGATTTATGAATAGGGGAACAATGCAATTGATTACTGTGGGTACTAGTTCCCGGCTACATCTCTAGGAAGCTTCGTGCTGAGCTAACTAAACACAACCGCTTAACGATTGTTTGTAGGAACCAAAAATATTACAAATATTTCCACTCTCGTGAACACCTTTACCAGCCACTATCACATAATCAATCAGTTAATTTGAAAAAAAAATTCTTAAACCTGTCTGTTGGCGAGAGAGCGAAACATGACTAAAAAGACTAATGTGGTCACGTACGTTTTGATAATATGACTGTGCAACTACATTACATTTAAAGCATCTCCATTTTAGTAACCATTTTATGAAGAAGTTGAAGCAAACACGCATGAAGTCTTACCAGCTTACACACTTATTGACTTCCCCCAATCTATCACTGCGTCTCAAGCTACTGATCTACAAGAGCATACTCAGACCTACTCTGCTGTACGGTGCACCGCTTTTTCGTTATCTGACGTATACAACAGCTAAGAAACTCCAACAATTCCAAAACGGTATACTAATGAAAGTGGTCAGAGGTACTCCATTCGAGCAGCGGAGCAACAGTGAGCTTCACGAGATCTTTGAGCTGCCTACGGTGGATGAGTTCATCCAACGTAGACATATCAAATTTTTCGACTCCCTGCAATACTTGACAAACCCGGTGTTTAACACGATATCCCCCGCTCCGTTCCCTCATCGATGGCAGGACGCTGTCGCGGCTGGAACGCTTTAGTCTTAGGTTCTAGGTTTAGGTTTTAGTGTTAGTGTTTTCCACGGTTGCAAGCTGAAGGTGAGCCTCATCACCTAGTGATTGTATGTGTATTGGACTTATTAACAACAATCTGAAAGTATTATATTTTATGCACTCCTTAATATGCATCTGTGAATGCAGCACGAGGAGACAGCTGTAATTCCAAATTTATTTATTTATTTTTGTCATTGTATATATATTATCAATAAACAGGTTTTGAAAAAAAAAAAATACATTTAATTAATTTGTTGATACTTTCCGTTTTTTTATAAGGAATAAATCATCAGCTTATTTTAAGATCTAGTAGAATTTACTTTTTCAGAACATTTTTGTTTATAAAGTTCTTTATTTGTAAAATTACCATTTAGTTATCAATAGAATTAGTAAATTATTCCACTTGCTCGATGTGTACAATTCACACTCATATTGGATCACTGTGGGAACAATTGATTAATTTTTAAGACCGTTGTCATTGAATACACAGACGTACTAACAGACGAAAACTATTGCACCGCATTTTTGTAAGTAGAGCGTATCCTTGGTGGCTCCTTCCGTTAAATTAATTTCATTTAAAGTCCCAAGCAAGGTTGAAATGCGAACAGTGAATGTTCAATCTTGTACTGCACACTTGAAATTAAAAAAATGAAATGAAAATAATTGAGCTTGCACCGAGCCATAAGTAATTTCATGGTCTTCTTTAAGGTTTTCAGGTCAATATTCCCCATTCGAAATTGGCCAAACTGGGTGTGCACTATTGCGAAAAAAGTGCTGCTTGTTACGACAGTTGGGCTGTGCCTGTTTTTTGTACATTTTTTTGTGCAGTGGCTATGTTGTCAACATGACATACGAGGTTTTTGGTCATAATTCCTTGAAGGGTAGTGTTTTTAAGGAAGGAGTTAAATGAAAATAACATTTAACATAAGCAGTGAAAGATCCCCGATATTTGTGTTAAAATTAGTTTTTCTCAAAAAACAAAAAGGAAACTTGGTCTCTCCCAAAATATCTTTTTTTTTATCGATATGATATCATGAATCGACGTTTCACCTAATTAGACATCATCAAGACTACAATTCAGACAAGGAATTTACACACGTAGAAGACATTCCGTAAAAAAAACACAATTTAATAGGTAATAAGATTAGAAACATGAATGATATTAAATTATTATTACTTCATTGTTACATATACCAAACCCGGTAACTTCACTGCAAAAATAAATTACAATTAGAAATCAATATCACATTAAAAAGTAACAATGTTAATACAAAAAATATTTTATAAGCCTAAGGCATATGAAAAACTTAATTGACTAATTTAGAATGGGAAACATTATTGTATACTTTATAAGACAAAGAAACGTTACTGTACTGCTGAGGTTATATTAATCCTGTGCCTACAAAGATTAGTCGACACACTATACTTCATATCATAAATATCATAATAAGAGATACTGTTCCTGATAGTTATCTGTTTGATGATTAGCTATCTGTTTCCTGATAGTTTCTGATCACTCATTCATACAGTATTTACAAACAGCCCTGGCCACAAATCCACATGGTTGACACCCCCCCCTCATGTGAAAGAGGAAGCGGTGTCTTGTGAAGTACCCCACGACGCTCCTCTGCAGTGCCACCGGATACGGCCAATGGAGGCTAATCAAGAGCGCGAGAGCCACAGACGCTCAGGACTTGATTGGAGAAACTGGTCATTGACAGGATTCCCATTGTCACGTATTTATAGCAGGTCACGAGGCCACTGTCGCTTTAGTCTCCGAGGAGGATTATAGAGATGAATGGCGCCGTGTAAAGACTTTGCTAGAGGATTAGGGTGGTTGGATAGGTTTCGATGTAATTTCATGAGCTTGGAAGGGATGAGTTCAAGAATGTTAAGATCGTTATGAAGGGGTTTGTTGCTGACATAATAAGGGATATTAACTATTGTTCTCATGACTTTTGATTGAAAGGATTGGATGCGCTTGATGTTTGACTTTTTTGTTGTCCCCCATAGCTCTTTTCCGTATGTCCAGATTGGCTTTCATATAAATTTGTAAATTATTAATTTATTTTCCATTGAGTTATGTAATGTTCTCCAATGCTTCTGTTTAGTTCTTGCCTTTTTAGCCTTATGTGTGGGTTCCATGTTAGCCTTTTTTCGAGATGGAAGCCTAAATACCGTACTGTCTCGGATACTGAAATAGGAATGGAATTTTAAAAAAAAAACTAGTGGACAGGACTTGCGACAGAGGCTAAAAGTAATGTGGGATCATTTTGCTTCATTGACTCCGCTATTGGTTGCACCAATACTCAACCTCGACAAGGTGTTTTTGAAGGTTATGGGATGCTATATCTGAGATTCTGAGTTACTATTCCAGTATATGTTTGTATAGCAGCAATTTTATTAAATTATCGTCAAATGAGAAGATTATTTTCTGAAGTTTTTAACTTGAGTTGCAAACTGTAATTATAAGCTGATTATTTTGTTTGGATAATCTGCATGAAAAGTAGGATGGAGATGCATATATTCTATTTTGGCTGTACATTTAAGGATAAAGTGCTTTCTTTCCATCTCTGACAGAGAGCTCGCCAACCATAATAAACTGTATAACTTGTACAGAAGGCTCCTGTGCATATCCTTAGTCCTTATTTGTGAAAAATATCGTAGGCTTGTAAGAGTCTTTTCATGGCCTTTAATTATGTAGCCTATTCAATGTGATAGGAAATCCATTATTTTTTAATTACTGAATAATTTCATCAGACTTTCACCATAAAGATAATGTAATGGTTATACGAGAAAAGTGTCCGACCTCACAAAGCTTTTATTTATTTTATTATCATCTTCATGTTGAGGTCGGAAACTTTTCAGGGCACCTGTGTATGACATAGTGTCTCATAAGGCCTAGTTAACTCCATACCTCTGGTCTATAAACTCCATCGATTAAGCGAGCCCAGCTATTACCTTCGACCACACATAAGCACTGGTTAAAATGTTGCTCCATGGTTGGGGTGGGATGTATAGCATACACAACAGGATATAGAAAGTTCCGGACATGATCCATTCTGGGTGGGGGATTTGGAAGAAATCAATAGCTTGTTGCTTGGACATGGTCCGTGAGGAAGGGCTTTCCTCTATGGAAAAGGAGGATTATGTAAAAAAATCATCTGTTCTGTGGATTTTATCTGTATTTTTATGGGGTTTCATGCAAATGATAGACTGTAAGTGTTATCATCCTTTTTAACATATTTAACCATTTGTGTCCTTGTAGGTGTTTCTAATTGTTTATGAATTTCGAGAATGTTACAGCTCGAATCCTCGTGAATGAACAGCATGATCCGTCGAAAACGTTCGGGTAGAAATCAGTAAAGCTGTGGAGAGACAGGTGTTTTCTTCCCAGTTATCTCGGGATTCAACTATTGGTAAAGTTGACTTGCCATAGAGAACAGCTGCGCTTTAGTTGGCATTCTTATTTTTTTTTCAGCCTTTGTAGTTTTATTGGTGCTTTCTTGATAGCTCCAATCGACATCGGGCATTTGGAAAGCAGAATTGATCGGATTAGTGCCTTGTGGGATGACGATAAAAGTTATAGGTTTGCCAGTGGATACAACGTGTCCATGCAAAATATAAAAGAAAATACTCTTCCATGACTGAATAAGCAAAGATAATTAATCATAGAACTATTGTTAACTTTGAGGTTTCAAGTTGACAATGAAGCCCCTGTAGGCAAATGACCACGTACGTCCCACACTCCGACTTGATGTATTCATCCTAGGAACTCTTATACCAAGTATTGTGTCTTCTTGACGTAATTGCTGCATCAGTATGTACATGTATTTTACACAATGCCGTGTCACCTGTCATCAAGTGGTGATTACGTTAAAATTGTCGGATCTTCGGAACATCAGAAGCATTATTTTTGACTTATTTTTTTGAAGCTTGGAAGAGAAGTTTGGCGTTTGTGACTATGAAAACCGGTGATCCCGAAGAAAAATGTACTACTTTCATTCCGGTAGTCTTTTGACTACTACTTGTTCTATGGTACCTACCATAAATATTATCAATCACTTATCAATTATCTGATATTTGAAAGGGATTTTTAAGGACGTTATAAATGATTCTATAATTCTATTGGTTATCTAAAAAGTTACATTTACCGATGTTCTTATATCTTTAGATTGGAAAAGTATTCCCTCTCAACACTTATTCCTATATTTTATTTCAATTTAGTCCAATTGCACTGAGTATGACTGATTGACAGTTAAACGCGCTTTGTCAAAATATATAACTTTGGGGAGATAGATAGATAAATCTTTATTATGATAAAATTAAAATCTTCCTTATTGGGCAATAAGTAATATAACTGTGATCAATGTTCTGTTTCATACCATATTTACAGTTATTCCTTTACTCGGTCATCCATACAGTATTTACAAACAGCCCAGAGGCCTCCCAAATTTACATCGTTGTCACCTCCCTTGCATGCGAAAGGAGCAAGGACCAAGTGGAGGCTGATCAAGAGCGCAAGAGCCACAGACGCTCAGGACGTGATTGGAGAAACTGACCATTGACCGGACTCCCACTATCACGTATTTATTGTGCAGATAAAAAACGTTTTATTTTTTTAAACGAAACAAAATTTGAATAGCTGAGACGTTGAGATGAACCGGAACGCATTAAACACGCGATTTCTATTGTTGAACAATTAGAAACTTAAAAATCATCACAGTGGCAGATAATTAGGTTCATTTTCAAAATTTTGATCTAAGATATCACTCCTTTTGTTCTCGCTTATTGTTAACATTTGAAACTATTATTTAGAATCCCGTAAACTTCTCTACACCCCTCTCTCTCTAAACTCTATTATTTAACTCAGAAATTCTTTCTTCGACTGATCTATGTGCTCTTTGACAAGTGTTTCAAAGTCAAGAACACTAGGAGCTACGTCGGAGATGGACGAGACGGATTCTTCCGCGTCCCTGGTGACGGGACTCATCCTTGGATGGCCTGCAAAAAGCCCAGCTCCTTTCCCTCGTATATCACTGAGCAGGAGCCTTGGGGCACCCCCGCTCGCACGATACACTTTGCTATTATGCAAACCCTCCCATCACTTTATGTTAATCCGGCCTGGGGGATTCCTGCTGGACGGAGGTCTTCCCATCCGGGCGCCGATCTAAGGATGATAGGAGAATGTTTCAGCTCTAGAAGCGTTAAGGGATATCAGAGAAAGGATGTGCTGTGCAGGATGTGGGTTGCACTGGATGCATCGACATCTCTGCCTACCCAATAATCAATATATTTGCTTAGCCCGAAAGGAGAGGCCCTACTTTCATTCAGGTACGCCTCGTCTTTCATATGTATGTATTTCTGCGACAGCCGTCCTAAAAATGATTGGATCGATCTGAAATTGTGAAGGTATATTACATAATTTAACGCCGGGTTCCCACGGGGCGTGAATCACGTTGGGACGGAGTCGTGAACCGTTCACACAGTTTTGCATTTCACACTTTGTAAATACAAAATTAATTCTAATGTAATTAATTTCCTTAATCCGTATTAAGTGTATCAGTAATATTCACTTTCATCAGTCTCGCCCCGTGGGAACCCGGCATTATAATATATATCCTTATATATTTGATTTAGTCTTTGGCGAATATACGAATCGGACCGTTTGCGCTGAGTTTTATTATTCTCATGTCCCAACTCAGTAACACTTCCAGATTCTAAAGTTATGATTTTTCCCCTTGGTTAAGGACACATTAAAGACCAGAAGGCAAAATACCTTTCAATATTTAAAAAAATAAAATTTTAATATCCATGAATAGAAATCGGGTATTTAATGAATAGAATTGTTTTTTCACAATCGTTCCATAAGGTTTTAAAAAATTTTCCTGACTCCAACATCTCAATATTTTCCTCTTTAGTCTCTACGTCTTTAATATGGCTTATGTATATTACAAAAAAATCGATTTAATTTATAACTGAAGTAAAGAAATTTTGGTATAATTACAAAATAAAAAGGCTTTATTGTAGTGTGAGGCAGTTGTGGAATATTTATTTAAAATTTCAGATATAATTTTTATGACTGCTGTCATAGAGAAATCGATACAACCACCTTATCCCATTAATGTCTTGCTGGCATTGGCTTGAAACATTAAATAATGAGCTACCCATTGGGAGCTCCTGTGTCATTTAAGTTAATGTTAGGTGTGGCAATGGCTACCCGAACATTTGCTAAGGTATTTACCTAAGACCCCACCCGGTCCTAGAATACCACCTTATCCAGGTATCAGGTATCACAGCCGGAGTTAAATGTTTGGACAAAACAACCAACAATGCACGGCAACTAAAATCAAGTAGTGATGTTTATATTCTGAAGAACTCTGATCTAGAGCTCATTCCCACTTTTCACACCTGTCTGTCCATTTTTACCCAGTCACTCTTGTATGAACTCTTTACTATACTAGTCCATTATTGTGATTTGTTTTTATTTATTAAATGTTTTTAAGTCTGTACTGTGGTGAGATTAACGATTGTGCAGACAATCGGGGCTTGGCAATTACCCCTGGATTATATTGAAGGAGTGCAGAGTATTTTGACAACACACAAGTGTCGAATTAAATGATTAGAAATTAGTTCTGGAACCTTGCTTCTTTTCTAGACAGCAGCTCACAGAGCTCACGTTGGAAAGAACTGGCATACCTCACACAAAGTATACATATCGGGCCCGCTAGACAAGTGTTGGAGGCTCGAGCTACGAGCAAGAATGCATTATCGATAACTTCCTAAATCGAACCGACAACAAAAGATGATCACGGCGCTGTGATGCTGGAACATTAATCAAAAGCAGGTGGGAAAGGTTAACAAAAGGAGGTGTACCTGAAAAAAAGAAGTGGTTCATGCGCCTATCATTTGTCACAGCTTCGGAAGATACAAGTACCATCTACAAGAAGTGCTTTGTATCTTAATAAACTCCTTAGACACTCATCGATAGATTAAAATTACTTAGTTTAGGATGAACCTTTTTGAGCCCAAAGGAAGTGGCTCTACTTTCATCCAGGCAAGGGAAGGATATTTTACGATAGGGGTCGTTCTGAAAGTTTAAAGGTAATTTTCGCAATTGGTTGAAGTATACTGAGCATACTTGTAAGTAAATACAGTAACTGCAGTTGTATGTTTGAAAAAAAAAATCTGTTCCTCCTAGAGGTAATTTGGAAGGTGAACATTCCTTCACATATCTATAATTTTCAAAGTACCACATCTTGATACCGCAAATGATGACGTCCTTTTGGAACAGGAAGGCTTGATCTTGTCTCCGTTGCTTACTACGTGACCTTAACTAAATCAGATTAGTCTTGGAGCTCTGTTCGCTCATTTTCAACCGGCAAGTAAAGACATGAATAATGTTTCAATGGGTTTATTAGGGTGTGGTATTCTGTGTTCTGGCCCGTGGATAGCGTTTTGTATGTAAGGTACATTGGCCGCGAACAATAGAAAGTTATCGTCAAGTGAGATGCTAGCTCGTGTGCTCCAAGCTGCTCCATGACGGAATGAGGAAGACAGATATCTGAAGAGATTGCTTGAACCGTGGCCAAGATAGATCCTCGCCGCAGATACATCGATGCACAAACCGGGACAGAATCGTATTTGCGTCTTCCTCTTTCGGGCGTGATTAACATTCCTTCCGCGTGTGGTAGGCTAAATGAGTTGGTCTTATTAGTATTCAGGATGGTACCGGGCGTTTCCTCAGCATTTGAGAACTGCACGATGGCACTTTTGTTTTAAAGGCCCGGCATTACTACTTGTACTTGTACGGTAACACTACTTGTTTGGTTGATTAAAAAAGAGGTCAGGCTATTATAACTGTAGGTATATGCTGTAACTGTAGGTTTATGCTGTAACTGTAGGTATACGCTGTTACTGTAGGTATATGCTGCCACTGTAGGTTTATGCTGTAACTGTAGATATGGGCTGTTACTGTAGGTATATGCTGCCACTATAGGTTTATGCTGTAACTGTAGATATGGGCTGTAACTGTATGTACACGCTGTAACTGTATGTACACGCTGTAACTGTAGATATACGCTGTTACTGTAGGTATATGCTGCAACTGTAGGTATATGCTGTAACTGTTTGTATACTCTGTAACTGTTGGTATACGCTGTAACTGTAGACATATGCTCTAACTGTTGGTATATGCTGTGACTGTAGGTATATGCTGTAACTGTATGTATACTCTGCAACTGTAGGTATACGCTGTAACTGTAGACATATGCTCTAACTGTTGGTATATGCTGTGATTGTAGGTATATGCTGTAACTGTTTCGCGATAGGAAGGATCATAGTTTAAATAACTTCCATAAATAAAAGTTGGTAGGTCCTAGGATCGAATCCTTTCAATCCTAAACGGGAATACATTGAGGAGCAAATAAACAAACAGACCAAACATTATTGCACCTATATCTTTAGGGATTTGTTAGTGATTTCAAAACAAGAGAAACTCATGCTTGTAAATCTGAGGGTTGGCATTTGACATGAAGTTCCCGTTTAGTATGGGGAAGAAACAAACCTTATAGATTTCAATAAATAAAATATGATCTTGTATAATATATAACAATACCAAATCCAAGTGTTTCCTAAAGTGCAACTGTACGTCGTTATACAGAAGAGCAGAAATTACAGAATTGATTTAACGAGTTATACGCTCACAACTTTATTCTAAATTTAAACGTGTTTTTGTTAGCAGTACATCTTTACTTGAAGAAATTACAATCTGTCCTAAAAGAGAAATAGATTATTGTGATAAAACATCTCATTCATACCATATTTACTGATTAGTAAGAATAGTTCTTATCCGATATAAAACAATTTTTAGTATGTAAAAATTGAAAATACCGTTCCTTGGATCAATTAGTGAATGTATTGTAAGTTAGATATTCAAGCAACACTTAGTATTTTCAAAGTCTTGGCAATGTGGAGTATGGCACGTCATTCATTTTAGTTCTATCGAATGAAAAGGTAAATTGTAGAAAATGCTTTCCGTGTTCCCATAAAAGGGCACATCGGACTCTATTCCAGTCAGGCAAGCAAACAAACAAATGCGAACGGAGTGCAATTAAAGTCACTAATGCTTTTAACGTGAAGACCCCATACGGCTTAAAAGTCAATCTATAAATAAACTACATGCCCTGTCCAGCGTTGAACCGACGTCTGTTGCATAAGATTGAATGTTTAATCGGCACGATAAATCACAGCATTTTTTCCCCGCAGGTTTTATCAAAGCGCTGACAAAGGCATTCTCCGTGATGTGCGAACAGCGCCGGGCAGCCTGCGTCCAGCGGCTGGATAGTGGCTCCCAGCTCCAGTCGCTCCGACAAGCAGATATCTGCTGACCCTAACCTTTCACGACGGTTCCCTTCATCGTCTTCTGGCCGACAAAGGTGAAGATTCCGATTCATCAGGATAGGATCACCGCCGGAGAGACCGGCTCCCGTTGGATAGATCTCTTGCAAGGATGGCCTCCGAACTATGATGTAACTGTCTGCAGCGGCGCCAAGTCGGATACTTCCCATATTGCCTCTGTTAAACACTAGGATCACTCCATTTTGAGAAATCGCCACTTAGCTGGGCAAAATTGTTGTCCTCGGGACATTGTTAAACAATTTGTATAAATTAGACTGGTTTCGTTAAAGTTATAAACTTGCTCCGGAGCTAAGTTCTTTTCTACAGCAAGTTGTTTAAACATCAATAAATACTTGTGCCCAAGCAAGGTCAGATCAAACTTTTTAACCCAAAATCGTCGAATTACAAGGCGATTTTTCTCCGCCAAATTAGAAATAAAATTGACGGATTTGCGTCTGAAATGATAGGATACGGTTTCAAATTAACTAAAATTTTTTCCCTGAAAACTTCCCGATCATTCGGAGGCTCCGAAGATATAGAGTAATCATTGGTGAGTGAGTACACAAGTTGTACCACCTGTCGGACTAGTGGAGGTGGATTTGCGAGGTTCCACTGTAATAATAATTTATTTATGAAAATTTGGGCCTGGATGACCCATTAAGGCCATGGTTCTTATCCAGGTCTGATTATTATGTTTTAACTGCCAATCACAAAAGGAAAGACTCTACTTTCAAACAAGTGCTTGATTATCTTTCGATTGTCTGCTGGTCTGTTTGTCCTATGATAGCAATCTTAAAAATAATGTAATTAATCAGAACGGTTAAGCTTTTATTTGATAATATAACACCACGATTTGCCACCCTTTCTAAGTCAATCAAAATCAAGAGTGGTTATAAACAATTATTGAATGTAAAATAATAAATAAATAAAACATTTCTTTTGTTTGAACATCTTGGAAACACAATAATACATTTACATACATGAGTTATGGCCAGTGGTACGGCAATGTTAAGCCTAATACCACATAGCCTAAGGTAAACAAACCCGTAACGTGTGTATAGAGGATCAGGACGAGAATAAAGCCAGTTACAAACCAAACCATCACGTTCGATCATTAACCTCCTTATTCATTGTTTTCTCTTGATCGTCTACAGCTGGGAGACGATTACTGGTGCCGAAACCCGGGAGCTACGAGTATTCTGGCAAACAACTGTTTACTGAGTAAAATTGTAATCTTTTTTTCCTGCTGTTTCATTGGGAAAAAGTGACCTAGTTATATGGTAGAATTACGGCCTGCGGCTTTCGAAGTCCCGAATTACCTAGGGAAACGATGGTCGGCCATCGTCCCTGGCTTGGATAAAGGTGTGAGCGGCGATGTCACAGGACCTGAGGAGGACAATATCGGACCTGGAGAAATTCTCAGGAGAGCTAGGCGAATAGAACCATTTCATCAAAGGTGGTGATAGGTTTATGGAAGGGGTAGAGACGAAGGCAAGTGAGGGTTTACTTTACTCTGTTGACGCAAAATCAATCAAAGCGGACCTAGTGTGTAGAATAAAAAGGAGCGTACTAAACCTAATACAGGCCGACGAAGACACCCCATGGGCCGTGGTAAAAGAAATACTAAAGAAGGCATACGGAGGAGGCAGATAGACACCAGAAGAGGACATCGTCCAGATGTTCAGGGAAACCAGACTGCCCAATCAAATGAAAGGGCAATACGCCGGAGAATACTTGGCAAAGTTTAACAAAATAACAGAAAAAATGAGAGAAACGGTGAACCTAATGGAAATGGAATGTAGGATGGCAATCCTATTGATCATCCTAAAGGTACAGTTGGCCAGGGATACCGGCAAGAAAGATATCTATCGCGAGACCGATCGTTCATTGAGTGCGCTCAATTCAGTCAGGTTGGTCCAAGGCCATGTACAGGAGGCCGAGAATGCCACCACAGGCATGGAAGAGGAAGGATCAGCGGTATGCGGAGAAAAAAGGGGCGGCGGTTGAAGGAAGGAGACCTAGCCAAGGGAGACCGAGACCCAGCGGGAGGAAGGAGGACAGAAGATGTCACGGATGTGGAAGAATTGGACAATTAGTGGCGCAGTGCCTGAGCACAAAATGTTTTGAATGCGCAATTGAAGGACACATCGCGAGGCAGTGTCCATACATTTTCCGGCGAACAGAGAGGATATAGACTGGAATCGATGGAGGTAAACGCACAGAGAGTATGGAGAAAAACCAGACCCCCCCCCCCCCCCCGAATAATCGCAAACTACGGGAGCGTCGGAGACAGAAGAAGAAGAAGATGAACCAGGAGCAGCAGAGGAGATACTGGAGAGGACGGCAGGGACTACAGAAGAAGCAGACGACATGGCACGGAAGGAGGAAGAAAACGGCAAGTGGTGGCCTGAGGAGCGGGCTGGCAGAGGGGTGGCCACACGTTAATAAACTACATTGTGAGAGGGAATTACGTATTGGAGTGGCAAGAGGAGTGAGATGCCTGGTAGACACTGGGGGTTCTTGTACAATTCTCAGCAGGAAAGCGGCGGACATATTGTGTGTCGGTGGGGGGGTGTCGCGGATCCGGGCATGCGTCTGTAAGCTTATCACCCTGGGAGGTGTAAAATCGAAGGTGAATTGACGATGGGATTGGATAGGTGGGCGGAAATGGGGGAGTATTTGAAAATACACGTCGTAGGGAAGATGCCGCGCGAGTACGAGGGTATCATAGGGTGCGATCTCTTGGGACGGGTAGGAATGTGGGATATTAGACTGGGAATGTTATACCAGTGTACGGGAACCGTGGGGGACGGGAAGGAGCGAATCAGAGTGATCAATCGGAAGGAGTACTGGAAATGCGCTATTCAACGAGAGTATGCCGATATCTTTTTCAACGAAGGAACAAATTGAGAGTGACGGGGGAAACGGTCCATGATATCCCACTGAAGCAGGAGAGAGTGGTATATATCAAAGAGAGACGATACCCGCAGGCGCTGCGACAGCATATAAGGGACGAAATCGAGGAATAGAAACGACAGGGCATTATAGTAGATAGTACGTCTCCATACAACAGTCCCCTGTGGGCAGTGAAAAAGAAAGGGTCGTCCGGTGACGAAAAATACCACGTAGTAATAGACTACAGGCAATTAAACGACAATACTATAGACGAAAAATACACCATTCCTCGCTTTGAAGACATCCTGGACCACCTAAGTGTAGCGAAAGTATTTATTACACTGGACCTAAAGCGGGCTACCATCAAATTTGGATGCGTCGTGGAGACCAACACAAAACGGCATTCACGTTCGAGCGGGGACACTACGAATTCACCAGAATGCCGTTTGGGCTGAAAAACGCGCCAATAACGTTCCAGAGGCCGATGGACGAATTTTTAAGAGGGATTGGGGAGTCGTTTTGCCAGAGACGACCTCCTGGTTTTCAATCGAGATGAGGTAGAACACCAGGACCATCTACGACAAGTTTTTGACAAAATTAGGCAATTCGGACTGAAACTGTCTGCGAAGAAGTCACTTGTGGGACAAGATCAGGTGAAATTTTTAGGCCACATAATTTCCATAGAGGGAGTGTAACCCGATCGTGGGAAGGTGGAGGCAATCCAGCGGATGACTATCCCAAAAGACGTCAAAGGAATCCGATGCTTACTTGAATCCCTGAACAACTACCGCAGATTCGTTCCAGAAATGGCGGTTTACCTCGTCCCTATTAACAATCTCTTTAAGATAAGACAAAAAGTCGTCATTACCCCGGCAATGGAAAATAATATAAGACGTTGCATGGAGCGGCTACAGGGGGAGCCTATACTAGCGTTTCCAGATTTTGCACTCCCCATCATGATTACCACAGATGCCAGTGAATACGCGTTGGGGGCGGTACTCTCGCAGGATCGCGACGGAGGGGAGTGACCAATAGCAGACGCTAGCAGACGCCTTACCGAATCCGAGAGTAGGTATAGCGCGCTAAAACGCGAATTACTGGGGATCATATGGGTGATAGAACACTTCCGGAAGTTTCGGGTTAAAAGGGATCATCGACCCCTCTAATGGGTGGGAAAACTGAAAGAGCCTTCAGCGCGGATTACCAGATGGAAGGAGTTCCTCAGTCAATACAACATCGACATTATTTACAAACCGGGGTAGGAGAACGTCGTGGCCGATTGGTTATCTATCCCGCGCGATGGTCGTGAATGCAATTGAAGAGGAGATTCCGGGACCATCACGTGACATCCAATTCCTCCAGGAATGGTCACCCGGCGAGGAAAGTGAGCGGGAGGGGACTCCAGCCAATGATGTTCCGAGTGACGGGAGTTCAGCTGGGGACAGGCCCTCGGACATAGAGGACGTCGACGCAATCATTAATGACAACAGGCGCCAGATCATTTGGCTCAACAAAACTTACGGGCTCGTCAAGATGTAATGCGAGAAGTACGGCCACTGCAACATCGTCAAGATCTGGTCGACACCGGGCATCAACGACGATATTATTTGCCGCGCCCTGAAGGACGCATCTACTCCAGGGAAAACGCACCACATGTACGTGGGAAATGCGACCATCTGGGACCGTATCAAACCCCTATGGAGGACGGAGAGAATTGAAGTCGATCGTACGTTCGTCCAATGTACCCTGAAGGTGGAGACAGTAAAACAAGAAACGCAGCAGAGAGAAGTGACCCTTGCATTCCACCAAGGGAAGACAAACCACCGGGGAATCGACGCTACCCTGCAAGCATTGAAGAGGAGATATTTCTGGTGGGGCATGAAAGACACAATTGCGAGAGTTATTGGTACCTGCGACACATGCCTCAACACGAAATATGATCGCCCCCCCCCCCCAGAGCAATACAGGAGGAGACACTGACGGCAGACCGATTGTTGGAGGATTTGCAACGGGACACGTTTGCATGGAGGGGACACAAATGGGTCACCATTGTTGACAGATTTAGCAAAACAGCGATGGCCTATCTGATAGCAGAACGCCCCGGCACCTCAACTTGACATCGACATCATTACGCTTATTCGGTGGGAAAATACACGTGCAGCGTAAATTTGAAATTGGCAATGGCAACATAACATACGATGCCCTGTGGTAAAATCGAGATCTAGCATCACTTTCCATAGAAAAACAACAATGAAATTTTGACAATGTTATTTGACTTTGCAAGAAATGTAAACGTATTGACTCACTATAATTATGATTACAATCTGTTTAAGCAAAAACAAATTATTTATTTGTGTTCAGTAATTATTAATAACAACTTTTGATTTTGAGTGACTTAGAGAGGGTGGCAAATCGGCTACAGCCCCAGGCGGCACAAGCTCTGGTAACAGATATACAATGCCAGCTTTTTAAAACGAGCTGGATAGCCAACGGTAAACCTCAAAGCAGACTCCAGTAGAATAACATCATCTGTACGTTGTATATCAAGTAATGGCCTTCTATTTAATGACCAGCAGGGGATATTATAAAAATATTTTACGATTTAATATTATCTCTATTAATTCTTTAGTCTAATAACTCTGTTTAGTAATTGTATTACGTTTGTAAGTAAGAGGATTGAGAACCCATTCGGTACAAAAGTAGTGTGACATTAAGTTTAATCCAGGTGGCCATCATCTTGACACCGACAAGAGTGCGTAGGTTGACACCCACCAGTGCGAAACCTTTCATCTTTTTTGTTCCTTTTATTTTCTTGATCTTGACCTCAGCCGTTCCGCAATATAGTTGTTGGTTCCGGCCGCGCCTAGCAGCCGAGAGGAACGTAAAAAAAGATTTTCTTCTTATCTGCCCCTTAAGGCTCTTTAGTGAAACTGCGTGTGGGCACAATGGATTTACATTCTCTTCTTGTATTGCCGTTTCTAATTCTTGTTTGTCCAGATATTGCTCCAAGTCAAATGGTTTTCTCGTCTTTCTCAAAACCTTTACATTTCTAATCCTTTCAAGATCCCTTCAAGTGCACCTTAAGAGTATTAAAAGAATCAGCACTGGAAATTCCAGCTTCCCTGGCCTTACCGTACTCCAGATACAGTGGTATTTGGATTGTGTTTATATACTAGTATAGAGAGCTTAATTCCGAGCAGCCTTAACTGGATATATGTTCAGATCTAATTGGCGTAAATTATTTGGATGAACGCAGTATTTTTAGAGGAAATCTCTCAAGAAAAAAATGATAACCTTAAACTACATCTTGAAATTTGTATTTGCTTGAACGTAAACAAAAAGAACACTCACAGATACATAGGCCATAAATATTCATAAGAAAAAAAAATACAGATTTTCAATCCTGATTCATGGTGTCTGATCCCCAATCGGGGACTTATAATCAAGGAAAGTGTAATAATATCTTTGTGGAATAAATTAGTTTAAGTTTATCCCTTGTATTTCTTGTAAAATATCGTAATAATACCGGTAATTGCTTAAATATTTTTCATTGTGTTAATTATAATGTGTTTTTAATATTACTGTAATAATTCCGCTGTAAATTTAAATAATTATAAGTTGGTATACCATTATGTTTCAATAACTTTAAGTAGAGCTAATCTACTATTTTGTATAGTAAAAATAAACGTTTTATCAGTAATGTGATGCCGGTGTGAAGTGCATACCTTAAGAAATAAAGCCAATCTGGACATACGGAATAGAGTTATGGGGGACAGAAAAAACCTCAAGCGTATCCAATCCTATCAATCAAAAGTCCTGACAACAATAATCAAGGCTTTTTATTACGTCAGCAACAAAACCCTTCATAACGATCTTAATATACCCTACATTCTTAAACTCATCCCTTCTAAGTTCATGAATTCCATTGAAACCTATCCAACCACTCTAATCCCCTAGCACAGTCATTACAATGCGCTACACATCCCTATAATCCTCCTCGGAGACTAAAGCTCCGCTTCTCTTATGTATGCGAGGGAAATGACAACCATTTGGTTTCGTGAGGTCCCTTGGCTGTTTGTAAATACTGTATGAACATCGGTCACAGTTCATTATTGCCCAATAAAATGGAGGTTGATTTTTATCGCAATAAAGATTGTATATATTAGAAAAAAAACACCTTCTGTCTCCCCACAGCTTTATTGATTTCTACCCGAATGTTTGGGACACAATTTGCAGTCGTCCACAAGAGTTCGAGCTATTATTTCTTTACCAATATTTCATGAAGCAGATAAACAAAACTGTGAATATATTGTTTAAATTTTGGCTTATTTATTGCTTTTATAACTGCAAACATTCCAAGATATCTAAATTAACGAGCCTGTTGAATAATTGGTCAGGATTCAACATCTGATATGAAGTGTATGATGTTTATGTCTAATCATTTTCTGCTCTATGATATATATAACTTCTTTATTGTGCTAAAATTACAATCTGCCTTGTTAGGCAATAAGTAATTGAGTTAAATGCTCTAATTCATACCATATTTACAATTCATCATTTACTCGCTCATTCATACAATATTTACACATCCCCAACAGCCCAGAAGCCTCCCAAATCCACATGGTTGTCACCTCCCATACATTTGAAAGAGGAAGCGGAGTCTTGAGAAGTCCCCCACGCTCCTCCGTCAGCCGCGTCACCGGATACAAGCCATTGGAGGCTGACGAAGAGCGCGTGAGCAATTTTTAAAGTTTTTGGAAAATGCAATGAAAAATTAATTGAGACATAGAAAGGTACACACCATATACGAGAATATGCGTGAGCCAATGTGACTATGCCAATATATGAAGTGGTCAAATACATTTTATTCCTATGAAAATTGAATCAAAACTTGAGATTTGGAAATACAGGTCAATTAGCACTCTAGCCACACTTTCTCAATATTGATAACAATCATTGTGATTTACAACAAATGAAACAAACCAGCATTGAAATAGAGCGTTGCTAATTGGAATCACCGTATGCGCTGGATAGGACAATCAATCTGTGGATCGCATGCTCCCTTCCAATGCACGATATGTGAAATACTGCGACGGGGAATATGACTCCTTAGCAATTACGATCTTTGATAGATGAGATTGTATTGGCCAATACAGGATGGGAATGCAATACTATCAATAATGCACTAGTCCCTTTACTATATCCCACTTCTTATTTATGCCAACTTGTCGGCTGGGCTCTGGAACATCGGGTATTGTCTCGACGAGGTTACGCAATAAGCCCTGTATTATTTATGCTTTAAACATTTATGAAATATATAATCTCCTGGAGCAGGCCATATACAAGTCACTTAAGCACTTTACGATGAATAAAAAAAAAAATAATACGAACTCCTCCCTTAATAAATATGGAAGCCTTGACCCCGCTGATGTGGGAGATCTGATACATATTTCTTCGCTTATGTCTTAAGTCCACTAAGCATAAAATGGAAGACTTGTTTTCCTTTGTGTTTACCAAAAATTAATGACTTATGTCGGTGTTACTCAAGCGCGCTGTGGAAATTGTCCCAAATCCTACCAATATTGACGACTCACAGAGTTCTCGTCTTTTGTTATTTTTCAATTTTCTATGTGTGTGTGTAATAAGGTTTCAAGAATTGAAATAAGAAACGTTTGTTAAGCCCACATGTGAGATTATATATGTTTTAAATCCGAGCGCTTTCAGCAATAAATTGCAATCTTCAGAGCTACAATCAGAAAACCTACTTCACATCAGATAGATTGTATGATATACGTGTCATTTTTTAATAATAATAGTCCTAAAGGTAATGTAAAATAGATCATGACCATTATAAATTCGTGTTTTTAAAAATTATGGGATAAATATTAAAGGGTAAATTTTAAAAAGGGTTTCTAAAATGTTAAATTATATTATAAAATAAGTGAGGATGTTATCAATTAGGGACGTTTTCAAATTATAAAATTTATTTAAATAGAGTTTCCCTCATACTCATCCATCATACAATACTGAACTTATAGATTTGTAGAATATTTCTACTACCGTGATTTCTTTGAATACTTCCTTTCACATGTAATATGTGTTAGGACGTTTAGTGGGTTATAGTTACATTAATAATTTTAAACTGTGTGTGAAATCGTTCCCGGAGCCGTTGGGAAAATCTCAATTAAATTTTATTTGGTAATATTTTTATGTCGCTATACAAAGTTAGTAATCTAAAAATGACAGTTTTTCTTTATGTTTTAGTTACACAATGAAAATTTATATGTACCCATTTAAATTGTAGACAACTTGCAACGAAAAATCCAGAAGTTAATTGCGGAGTTATAAATACTTGCTTTTCATTGTGTAATATGAAAATAGTTTTCAGAAATGGATGACAACGAAGGAAATTGACTTAGGGGCATTATTATGATATACTTAAAATAAGTGTAATTACTCCAGCAATGGTCGTGAAGAAGGAGGGAGGATGGTGAGTGATATAGTCACGGAATAGGTGTAAAACGAAACACGGAAGAACACATATATACTGTATATAATATATAAACTGTATAAATATATACTGAAGAACACAGGAAATATATTGAAAACGAAAGGTCATTTTCAAATAGCTGAAGGAAAACAGCTGTGGGTCTCTTGGCCCAATAAATTTAAGTTGAAGAAATATCTTGAAAGTTAATAAGTTATAACACATTGTCATAATTTTTAAAATTAAAGTCAAATATTATTGTAATACTATATAATATACAACATTATCAAATACTGTGCATATATACACCCAAGCCTCCAAACAAATATTAAATTTCGAAGTATACACTCATATCATAGTCATTCATTCATCTTAGCCCTCAGTTCGAGTGCCATTTAATCAAGCCTTCGCACAAATATTGTTATAAAGGCTACATAAAAATGGCACCCGAACAGGGACTATTTCATTAGATTAATCCTTTCAAAGCCTTTTGATAGCTTTACGCTTATTTTATCTATATTTATAAATATATATTTTCTGTGTATATATGCTAAGAGTTGGTATATTTGATAAATATACGGCGTACCTTTTGAGAAACTACAAGTTGAACTCTCTCTATTGTTAATATTTATTGTTTTTCTTTGTCCAATGGCTGTTTAAAAATCAACAAGTAAAGTCGTCGTAACTCACTGTAACAGGTGAGGGCTAAATCCTGAAAGGTTGGAAGATGAACCAGATACGAGAAACTATTTCACAACAGGAATACGAATAGGAAATAAATACATAGAATTTGTTAAATATATTTTAAACCTTCGATAATTAACCGTTCGAACTTTATATCGTCTTCGTAATTATGTAAAGTTCTTTGTCTTTCCTGAACAGGTATATTTCTACAGACGGGTCCTTGCTGTGCTAAATACACTAAATACTACCTGAGCATTGACGGACCTAATGGTCATGAGCACTAATCAATAGGTCAAGGGTGATGGGTTATTCTGCGGCTGCTGGATGAATTATCAGCAATCGATAATGAAAACCCTTCTGTATAGAAATATATTTTAACTACCACAAAAATCACCCAATAGTATCTTTGTCCCACTACTGAATCGAGTCCTGTTGGACTGCCTCGACAAAATCCTTTGACGATTGAGAGCAAGAGTAGCGGCCCTGCTTGTAGAGGAGACACCTAGGCCTGTAGGGTAGGACCAGTTCTATCTATAGGACCAGGCCGAAAGGGTTCATCGACCCTATCCTAAGGGTCAATTATACCGTTTTTTTCTTACCTCTGTCCGTTCCGGCCCTTCACAACCCACCTTGGCTTGTCCTATCGATTAATTCTATCACCTTTCAATTTCGCCTCCTACCTGCTGATATTTGACTAGGCTGTTTTTTTTTGTTTAAAAGCAAATATAAGAAATGGATTATATTTCAACGCAAGTCACGCAAGAAACAATGTTTCCCTTTGTTCATTAGTAGTCAGGCAATGCAAGCTGATGTGATTTTCTAGAATTCAAACTACTTGCGTTCTAATCAGTAACAGTTTGTGAAGGGCCAACAAGGTACTTCCAAAGAATTGTACATCGTTGATTAGAGAAAGGTACCGCGCCCACAGACATTGAGCAAGAAGTGATTTCCCTTTTTTCCCTACATTAAAGTCGACATTCAGCTAAAATTGGGCCAAGAAATATAGTAAAAAAAATAATTGTTAACATAAGCAAATGTAGTTCTGGCGCCGTTGGTACATTCCACCATAATGAAATGAATTATTTGCTAGTGTTTTCCGATGTTATGTCCTCAGTTGTTTTGTCCTCAGCTGTTTTAAAGAAGTGCATCTGTGATTTCGGGGACTCCAAGTCTTACAGGAAACTTTTGCCACCTAGTAACGTGTAACTGCTGAGGAAGATTGAATGGAAATTTTGGATGGATTACATTTTGATGGCTCTGATACATTCGTATAGACTAGAAGTATGAAATTTGATGTCCTCAACCAAACGCAATGAAAATAATTGCACTAAATCAAGTAGCCGGTAGATTCTTCCTTAACTAATTGTTTTTTCTGGAAGGGTGAACCACCTGAGTTTTATTTTTTAGCCACTGGTCATGCTCTACATGAGGATAATTTTGATTTTTTTCTACCTTCCTGATTCGTACTGAGAGAAATTTCGTACACTTCGACAAATGCAGCACTTTTGGTATATTTTAATATGAAATTTCCCATGTGAATTTTCTTTGGTCGCAGTTTGACAGAGGCGAGACACCAACACTGACATAGAGTTAACATTGGTGAAGGGAGAACCAGATTTGACGGTCCCAAACCGGTTTTGCCCGGAAATTACTACTTCATACGATAGTCAAAAGAAGCCACACTTGTGAGGACCCCGAAAAATCCTTTATTCATAATTTATACATCCCACCTGTTACCAATTAATGCTTTAAAAAAGGCTGCTTGTGAGCAATTCTCAAGCATCTTTGCTACATACATATTCACTGATTTATTCCTTAAAATCGTTTCGTAGAAACTATGGTGTGATTGTTTTTGGGTTTTATACTCTCAATCCTGACTAATTTCAACATTCGAACTCCAAAAGTGTCCAATACATGGTTATCCCAATTTCGTCAAGATGATTGAAAATCGTCGTTGTGCTTGCAGATTCTTCTGACAACTTGGAAGTCTTGAGATAAATGAGGATTGATCCAATGACCTTTTACTAAACCGCTAGAGCATTTTTAGAGCTGGGCCGTCTGGGTCCATCTCGCCAATCTTCAAAAGCCGCTCGACATTCATCCCCGTTTTGGTGGCCGTAGCCTCAGTTGTCCAGTGCGCATTCGTTTGGGTAAGGGTTAGTAGGACATTCGCAAATGATTATCTCTTTTTTTATTTTGCAATGTGTTTTCTTTATTATGCTGTGAGAGCATGACTTAACAGTACTATCCCAACCATTCCAATTAACTTTTATAAGATCACCTGATTCTAACTGATTATTTGTAAGTTAATTAATTTCTACAAAAATCATTTTTTTTATTTTTCCTTCATTAGTAAATCTTTATACAAACAAACAAAAGTAATTGCGAAATTACAGGCGATTTGCATATACCATCTTCAAGTTAAAATTACCATGATTGTCACATACCATGATTCTTACTTATGATTGTACAACAACCATGATGCTTTGATCCTACATGCTTATTTTTCAGTTAACTATTATAATATGTTCTTCCATCATATAAATGTTAGTGCCTAAGTTTTCTTCTACTCTATGCACTCATCTTCAGGCACTAATAATTATTTTAAGGGACTCGGAGTCTAAGGGCCATTCCCCAATTATATGCAGGTTGGCTACTTCATCCTCAGAAGAAGGGTGTGTTGTGTGCTCGATCTAACGCCATGTGTGGTAAATGGCGGGATTTGCGGCCATTGCATTTGTTTATGTCTCTACTGTCTATTTTTTTCGTTAATTTGGTGTTTCGAGGGCTGAGGTTAAATGCAGAAGATTTTCGTTAGAAGTAGGGTTCACAGTATGGCAGTATAATATGGAAATATCCTTAGCACAATCTTTAATACAAATGGTAGTATTCATTTCAGAGGTTTATTCAGTTTCATATGTGCCCTGTCTGACGCAAATAATTATTAAATAATCATTAATACTCTTAAATTTTACAAAAATGTTGTTGGGGTGGGCTTATACAAACGTGATTGTATGAAAAGTGGCGTCGGAAACTAAGAATTCATATAAAGGTAGCCTGGCTGTATTATTCCCACTCGGGAGTAAGAGATGGGAGGGGTACAGTGCTTTTGTCGATCTGAATTTTTTTTTTGCCTTATTAGTTCTTTCAGTAAATAAGGTGAAGAAATTATTTTCGAAGGTGAGAATTTTTTTATGGATGCTATAAATAGCCTGGCAGTTGTTATACGATTGCATGTGTCGAGGAGAAACTTGTGGTATGTGATCATTTCTAGCGGCCTAGTCAGCGGGCAGCTTAATTCGTATTTGTTTATTGATCTGACTCCATAAGATCTCAGGGGAAGAGGTACAGTGCAGGTATTATAAGTAGTCTTGGATGACAAATATTTAGGTCGAGTCATAAGTAAATTCCGTTTTTTTATCAGATTTATTTTACTCAGATTAAATAACAAAATTATATTAATTTATTATGTATTCACCACTATTATCTACAACCTTCTCGGTGGCAGTTAACAGTTGATTGTGATGTATTCAATCTTTCTGCTATACCTCTTGTCGATTGACGTGGATTTTGGTCCAATATTGCCTTTAAAAGGTTATCGTCCAAGTCGGAAGGACGTCCCGCCCTCGGTTCGTCTTTTAAGGTCGTATCTCCAGAACTGAATTTTATAAACCAATTTCAAACTGCCCGATCAGTTATTAGTCCTTCACCATATACACTGCATAATTTTTCAGCTGTCGCCCTAGCACTATTGCCTTGTTTAAATTCCCAAAGCATTACATGACAAATATTTTGTATGTATATATATAAATATATTCAAACTCTCCATTTCAGAGGTTAAAAAAAACGTAACGTGTATCACACAAAACAGTTTACAAAAGTCTAACTGAACCCTCGTCTACATAATTAAAACAAAAACTTGTTGTCATGGTAACTCATAGCGGGTAGATACGAACAATAGATTCTACTTAGCTGCATCGGAAGTTACTTATGACTCGACCTGGTAGTTCACAATCGGTATCTGAGGGTAGGCGAAAACCGTCTGGATCCCAAAGGCGAATTTGAACCTAAAATAGGCAGACTGGACCGCTGGGGGAGACGCTACTAGTTACATTGTATAGGGCCCCAGAGATCATCTGCATGGAAGGCATCCTTTCCAAGGATGTGCTAGTTTTAGCGAGACAAAGCCAGAGATTCCCACTAGAAAGGTGTGGGGTCTGACAACCCCGGACTAAAACTTGAGAGGATAGGAAAGAGAGGTAATTAAACAAGAAAGGCATGGTTCAAACAGAGCAACAAGCGCCTGTGCAGAGAGAGCAGAGTTCCGATTCCGACTGTTTGAAATGCTCAGAATTTCGCTTTATATAACGCATGAGATAATATATATGCTCCCCTTGCATGAGAGAGCTTTTTATTTTGGCCAATGGGGGGGGGGGGGTACTATACCCGCAGCTCTTGCAGTGTCGGGATCGTCCCTTCTCTCTAAAATGACGCCGAAGATTTATTGATAAAATATGAAAAGGTAGGCGAGTGCTTTCTGTTCCAAGAAGAGAGTAACTTCTATTTATTTATTTATTTATTCGTGCTTAAGAAGTTGACAGAACACCATGTATGCTCAAAAAGCTTTGAACCCTTATATAATAGCTCCTTTGCTATTCTCGACAATAGAATATTAGGTGGGGTTGTGATTGTTACCATTTTTTATGGTTTTCGCCGGCTTGTCTGTCTATTCCAGTCTTTGTGAACATGGAAGCGTTTCATGATAGTACGATTTCGTATTGGAAAGACATGAAAAATATAACCATTTATATAGATGTCATTGACATTAATTAATTTCGTGATTCTTATAGATATGTATTTATATAATTTATAGTATGGTATCAAATCAAAGATCACGAAGGCCTGATTAACAAGAAACAAGAATAATTATAGTTTTTATGTTTGCCCCATTACATTTAGAATAAATATGAAATTATTTTATTATTATTGTTGTACATGGCCACAGCAGTAAATTCTGGCTTGATTAAAAGTATCAAGCCATATGTATATTAGTATAAGGAGCAACAAAGTATAAACTGAACACTACATTTTACTAAAATACCCTTTTTTTTAAGATTTTGTTCTACTTAATTTTATACTTATAAAAAATATTTTTATGAAGTGAATGCTGTTAGCTGGCATTAATTGTTTTGTTTCTTTTTTTTTGGGGGGGGGGGGTGTTCTTGTGGGGAGAAAGGCTCAGGTTTTCATTTTACATTTTAATGGAGATATTTCATTGATTCAGTGAATTGACCGTGCATAAATTGCAGGAGTTATTGAATTTTCTGAACAATAGTTATGAAATTTTCTAAAAAGAACATTACAACTCTGAAAAATTATCTTATTTATTTCTTAGATTAAACTATTATAACTGAGCAATAGAGGTTTCAACAGCTATAGGTTTTGTATGTAGGTAGCATCGAACCAGGACTGACTTGAAAATAGATGCTTCTAAAATGACAAAAATTTTGTTTCTAGTCTTAGTAAAAAAATATCAATATATCATTAGATGTATTCTAAGATATAATTGTACATTATGAATTCCTCTGGCTGGGATGTTTTTTTTAGTATGTTCTAAACTAAGTCAAACCCAGTTTACAGATGAAAACAGAAATGAACATGGATACAAATGGTCTTGCAGTAGGATTACAGAAATAATTATATTTGTATTATACAGTTCAAAACTATCGCTTTGTATTGTATCATAAGATAAAATTTGAGTTTTTCCATATTTTCTGCTAGGTAAGCAAGCTTCTTAGCTAAACCAGTTTGCTAACATGAGTAATCTTGATATTTAACCCTCATGCACTTTAATGAGGTGCATTTATGTGACCTGATAACATATTTTAAAATTAAAATTTTGCAGTGATTTCATAGCACACTGAACCATATTTCTACAAAACAATAGCTTTATCACCTATCTCTACTTCAGTAATATTCTAAAGAGTTCACTCGCCAAAAAGAGACAGCTAGTGTTTTGAAGCTCACATTATGTGAAGAAAAATTTTTTTCAAAAAATAATTCGAAAAATTATTTTTTTATTCAGGACTATGGATATTAAATCATTGTTCATTTTTCACCATTGCGTTGCGAATTTGTAACTCCTTATCAGTTGTATAAAAACTTATAAACCGTGCAATAAAAAAATGATACCCATTTCCATCTAACAAGAAAAAAAAATGGGACAATATTTATAATTTGAATTGAGCGCCCCTAATGGTTGATATGATACTAAAACACAATGAGCGACCTTGACTGAGTCCAAAAATAGTCTCGATCTGATCACAATTAGGGCTGTGGGAGAACAGTTTACTTTTTTGGTTTGTTTTTCGAAGTGTCTGTCTGATCCCGGGGGGAACGGGGGGGGGGGCGAGGGGGTGAACTTTTTAGTTTTACAACTGGTGATTAATGGGGCCGTGGCGATTTCAACTAATAGCCTCCGGAAATGCCGGCTGCATGCCTCCCTTCGTTATTTTGTTCGATTTTTGTTTCTGTTTCTTTCGTGCCCATGGCGCGGACTATCAACTGTCATCTCTATACATCGTCCGGGTACATTTGCTCCCGAGAGGCTCTACTTTCAAAAAGTTGTCGATCAGTTGCTATATTTTTGCCCCATCACACACAGGAGCCACAAATATGACCTGTAAATGCTTAAAGTTTAAAAGTATAATAACCGCAAATGACGCACTTCTCCGGATTTCACCTAAGGAATTTTTCTTTGGTGGGAGGGTCTAGTCGGGGTTAACTCAGCCTCGTGAGGATAACTGAGAAGAAACTTGAATACAGAAGTGTCGTATCAAGTCTATAAAACCGAGTTATAGTTGAGAGTTAATGAACTTTTATTGCAGATTACCCTAGCACCTCAGCAGCCTTCTACCTAACTACGGCGGCAACCTTCACAATTAACGACGGTCTGGTTAAGGATACGAAAACAACTTCAATTGATTTTTCCAATTAAAGTCAGAATATATATTACACAATATTTCAAGTTTGAAACTCTACTTAACTTGATAGGAAATAATTTTTTTTTTATGAGCGACTAATTAATAACTGACCCTTAATTATGTTACATAACCTTGCTATTATTTTCAGCACTTCTGGGCCATCAAGTAAAACCTTCATGCAAAACATCATCCCTCAATACAAAACTGGGGAAGCAAAAAACTTGCTTATTAACTTTATGTAATCACGAGTTAAGACTAGTCTGAAGGATTGGTTCTATATGCGTAATGATTTCTATTCTAATTCCAGCAGTCTGAACCCAGAACATGGCAGATTTAACTAATTATGTAGGAAATAAACTTAATACTTATGAGATATAAATACTCTTAGTTTTATTATTAATATTTCTTGTGAAATATCAGCACTCGCGATGCTTAAGATGTTTTCACTGTATTGAAAACAGTTTCAGTAGACCTAGAACTTTCGTTAGACCATTTAAATCAAAGTTGATTCAACAATCTAAGTTCATCGTTGTAAGTACGCCTCACAAGTAAATTTGTAAATGAGAGTTAGTGATTGGCTTATGTTGTGAGTTGTTAAGTTTTCGTGACTGAAGAATCTTGAAGAATTATTGGGCAACGCAACCCCTTCCATATCACACATGGATATTGTAGACATACATATTAAATTGAAAATTTTCCGATTAACAAATTTTATGTAAAACTAACAATTATTGTTCACTAAACCAAGCTATTAACTCCGCTATGGTTTAGAATATTCTATCTACTATCCCATAAAAGCAAGAGTTACACAGGGAAGTGTCCTGGGCCCCATCCTCTATAACCTACATACCGCTGATAATCCTTCTATTCCCAATACCTCTTCGGCAACATTTGCAGATGACACTGCAGTCCTGCCATCCCACCCAGAACCAGATACAGCATTCCATAATCTTCACATCTAACACCTTGATGTGATTGAATATTGGCGCTAAGAACTAAACTGACGCTTTGGACAGCATTACAGACTACTTCAAAGGACATCACATCTCTCAAAAGAAATTTAATTACTAATTTACAAAGTTATACTCAAGCCAATCTGGACATACAGAATAGATCTTTTGGGGGACAGCAAAAAAGTCGAACATCAAGCGCATCCAACCATTTCAATCAAAAGTCCTGAGAACAATAGACAATTTCCCTTATTACGTAAGCGACAAAACCCTTCATCTTAATATACCCTACTTTCTTGAACTCATCACATCCAAGTTCATGAAATTTCATCGAAACCTATCTAGCCATCCTAATCTCCTATCACAGTCATTCCACTGTACCACACATCCTCCTCGGAGAATAAAGTGAGAGTGGCCATGTGACCTGCTATACATACATGAAAGTGGGTGTCCTGGCAGTGGCCATTTTCTCTAATCATGTCCTGAGCGTCTGTGGCTCTCGCTCTCTTGGTCAGCCTTTTCTGGCTCGTATCCGATGACGCAGCTGATGGAGGACCGTGGGGGACTTCCCAAGACTCCACTTCCTCTTTCGCATCCTAAAAGGGTGACAACCATGTGGATTTGGGAGGTCTCTGGGCTGTTTGTAAACACTGTATGAATGAGCGAGTAAGTGAAGAATAAATGTGGTATGAATGAGAAAATTGAACACAATTACTTCTGCCAATAATGCAGATTGTAATTTGATCACAATAAAAATTTGATTTTTTTTGATAAAACCAAGCAGATCTCCCAACTTCTCATTTATACAGAAATTTTATACAAAAAAAAGTTAATAAAAGTTGAGAATCATCCAACTTGTTGAAAGGTAATCCTTTTCTTGAAGTTTAAAAAAAACGATAAAAACGTTTAATGAACACTGGACATTCAATTTTTTCGAACGTTAAGATAAGAAATCAAATACTATTTAATGTTAGCAAACTGGTGTACAATCAAATATGGTAAGGTTCAATTTTTTACTCTTACCACATTTAAAATATTTTCACCAATCTAAACATCATTGTCCATTTATTATATCCTGAAGGGAATGGCAATAAAGGCGAATAGCAACGTGATAAAACATCATATACATTAACTCTGATATTTGAGCAATTATTAATCAACATAAAATATAATTTTGATAGATTCATCATGTTTCCAGGCACGAATTGAAATCAAAATGAAAATTATTTTGATTAAAAGCTTGGGGTATCACACGTCTTCATATGCCCTTGCTTTATAAATTATGTAAATCAGTATAGATTCTACATAAATTAATCTATTTACAGTAATACAGTATATTATATTTTATACAATTTTTAGTAATTTTACATTGCGATTTAAGATTGTTACAAAAGTATAATGCACATTATACATTTCTTGTCTAAACATGTTTAAAAGTGATGGGGCTCACCTTATGGATCATAGAATTAAAACTTACTTACATTTAACAACAAATTCTTGACCTATTTTTTCCCGACAGTCTGTTGCCTGCAGAAAGGGTGGTGGGCTCATAGAGTTAAATACTGGGTTGGTGCTGCGACGAGACAAAAAAGGTTTTGTGTCCCCAGTGGATGAACTCGCCCACCGACGGCAGACCAAGCAACGGGTGCAGGTCAGCGTTCTTTAACCTCTCTCGAGAAGTATGTCTGACAATACAGATAAAATAATAGATGGGAGCATACTAAATATAATGGTGGACCCACATTACGAGTGTGTAAGAATCATGAAGTTTATTATTGATGCTTTCGTCGGTTTTTTTTTTTTCTAACAACTTGTAGAATACTTACTATATAAATTATAACTTACTATATTATTATAACTTATAATTCTACGTTTATGGCGCTTCTTCACAATTGTTGTTTTGTTATGATCTCCGTTCTCTGCCAAACGAAAGGATAGTAGTAAGCAGTGCGATCTGAAGATAAGTAACCACGAACTATATTTTCAGTAGTTACTCGGTCACATGGATTGTTGTTCCTAGATCAGAAACACTAATGATTTCTCCCATGTTAAATCTTGTCTTTGAGACTACCCAATTCAAATTAGAGACATAAAATTATTTGATATTGGGATTCCCGAAAAAAACAACAGTAGTATCCACAAAACATGATTACTACTTACTTTGTATTAAAATTACGATACAATAATTTTGAGTACGGTATCAAATGATCTTACGTCCTGCTTAGCTATATTTATACCAGCTATAATTTGTTCTTCGGTCGTCTAATTAACTATAATCATTAAAACTGTGATTAATATTGTGTTCCTAGCTATAACTCAAACAGTTTTTTTTTTTTTAGTAGGAGTAATATGTTGTGCGGTACTTCTTTTCGGGCCCTGATGATGCAAAACGTAATCGAGCATTTCCTTAAAAGAAAAAAGCAAAGGGTTTTCTCTATTATAACAAATACGTGGCATCAAATTAATCATAATGACGTTCTGATTAATAATCATTTGTTGATACTGTTGTGGAATGCTATTAGAAGGCGTAGCCAAAATTGGGCTTGTAATCGTCAAGTCCAAGTTTCACACGAGATAATATTTTTTATTTGAGTTCTACCAGATGCCCTAGAGTTGATAAATAAATTAAAAACATCTTCATAAATAATAATGACGGGTCATTAATAAATAAATTGAATATTATTAATGTAATTTAAAAATGACTATGAATGCTAGGAATTATTTTGTTTAAGCTCCCACGATTTGGAGTCCTTTTTTTTGCGTTTAGTTCATATTTTGAACTTTCCTTAGGACTTGAACAGGAGTATCTATTTCGAGAACCAAAAAAGCGCGTATACATTCAATAGAATATATTTGTGAACACAAATGAATAAAGAAAAAACTATTATTATCTATATCTATGATAATATGTTAAATTTATTAAATATTTCACCGTAAAATGAATAGATTAAATTTAATTTCAACAAATTAAAATAAATGGTTAGATAATACAATTTAATTTTCACTTTTTCGCACATGTTTTGGCAAGTTGTCCATTAAAAATAAATCATTTTTGCAAACTCATGCTAAAATCTTTTTGGCTTCAGTTTACTTAAATCTATCAGACTATTTTAATTTTTTTTTCTATAATTGTTTTAGTTTTAATTTTGCCGAAGCTATTAGCATTATTTTAATTTCTAATTGTTAAATAAAGTTTTACCCAAAAATTGAGTCAAGAACTTGAAGGACGTTTAAACCACGCAGATGCTCAGTGGGCACGTTAACAAATGAACCCGATTCCGTTATACTTTTGATGTGTATTAAAATCTTATACTTGGCTGTCAGAAGTATACAACAAAGAGAATCAAACTAAGGCGTATACTCCCCTTCCTTTCAATTACTTGTCTCATAGACCAAGAAACAGCGTACTTCACCGAGTTTTGCAAGGTTTTGAACTCAAAATAGATATCTATAAAATTGTATACTTATTTCGAATTCCTTATTTTAATCGGAGATATAAGCATATACTCACCTAATACATTACTAGGTTAAGATTCTTGCTAGGATCCTTTTGGAACGGAGGGAAAAGAATGAAGCGGGTAACTAAACAAATTTTGTTTGAGTTAAATGCCCCAAATTTCAACTTCTTGCTTCATAATTTTTGAATGAAATGGAAATGGGGCGACCCAATGTTACATCGGGAGACAGTGAAAAAAAAAACCGGTGCAGGTATTACAAATACTTTGTGTCTTAACCGTTAATCGTCATATCATCTTTCTATAATCTTTCACATCTTATTTTATTTTCACGTTTTCGTGCTACAGACCGTTAAAAAATTGACAAATGCCCAGCAAAAGCCCGACACGTTTGTTTACCTGCTACCTTCCCTATCTCAGCAGGGATTCCTGTGCTATCTTGCCGTCCTGAAGAGCTACCGTCCAAACTCCAGGTACGGCCTATGAATGAAAGTTATTTACTCGACAGTCCTTGACTCGGCTCTCTTGCCCTACCTCAAGCCGGCCCCTAAATCAACACAGATCGTCTCCTATCAATCATTGTGCGCCGTAATCCCATCACGGCCCAGAGAGTATATTCGTGCCGTAATACCAACGAAGATATATTTCGGCTATCTGTATTCCAAAGATTCCAGGTCACTGCGTCGTCATTACCAATCTTATCCATAGATATGTTCGTTCATATCAAATGTAATACATCACACAATTAAGTGTTCTGTTGCGGCCGTAAAAAGTTGTGAACTAGATTTTAATGATTTTTTATTAAGGATTTTAATGATTGATTTAAGGATGTAATTACAGCCCAACACATTGCGTAAACCTTACTGTTAATACGTGAGATGTTCAAACAGTAATGCAAGTGTAAACAAAATAAATTCAAGATACTGTCACTAACGTTTAGAAATCTTTAAGGTACTGCCATCGGACAACTGCGCGTTTTTCCCAGCCACGGTACGAGACATGGAAGCCCTCAACGGGAACCGTGTTCAGAACGGTAGTCATGGTGGCTTTTATCGTCTCAATTCTGTCGACGGTCTCCTTTCAGAAAGGTCTTAATCCTCTGAAACTATAGACAAGTCGGGACTGTAAGGTGGCTGCAGCAGCGTTGTCAAATTTTCCTCCCCCAAGAATTCATGGACGCGTGGAGCTGTGCGGCTGGGAGCTTTGTCACGAAGGATCACCCAGGGAGCGGAATTAACCTTTCACACGCGGAGGACGTGCCCTTTTTCGAGAACATCCACGTAGTAGCCAGCGTTAGCGTAGAAAAAGACAACCACCATTGTTTTCACTTTTGGCTTGCTCATTCTTACATTCTGTTGTTTCAGGGACACCGGGGGGAGGGAAGAGGGGGTTTCACAAACAAATCCACAGCTCGGAACAGACTAAAGTTGGGCGTGTTGTGAAGCCAAGCTCCCCCCCCCTTCTAGCCCAAGTGGTCCAAAACGCTGCGTCGTACAGACTTCAAAATATAATCACTTGCATTACTTTTTGAACACACCTGGTGCAATGGAGTGTTAGATTGGAAATGCTATAATTAAGGTTTTAAGTAACAACAATTTTAATTGGTAATCGCTTTCAACAGCCCACGTCTTTCATTTTCATGCACTGCAAAGTTAACAGTCCACTACTAGAGCTGAGAGAACTAATCTCTGTACTGACATATGTTTTCCAAAGGCTGTAGTGATGGACTGATCGTAACGCCTGGAAATGATAGACGTGGGTTCTTGAAAGTGCTTGTCAATTAAAGAAAAACATGCAGTGGTGTTATTTAGTACCTAAACTGACAGTAATAGTTTTGTTTTTCGTTTTTCATATCCACTTGTGACAAAATTAATATATGTTACAAAATATAGATCTACAAACGAATCTATTTACAATTGCTTCATTATAATTCCTGTAGCTTGGCTACGACAGTAATAGTTTTTTTTTTTGTTTTTTTTATTTCCTTAGCTCTCAAACTTATAAAAATAGGATGTGGGAAAAATAAAGGAAAATTATTTTGGGCTAATGAGTGCCTTTCACTACGGGGAGTCCCCCATTTGAAGGATGTATGAGAAGGATGTAGGGTATGGAATGCCTAAGGGAGACGGGTGGAATCAGGTAGGTAGTGAGAGTCTACCGAGGGTGGAGTAATAGACTATTCAGAATTCTATATGACTAAATCCGTTTAGACTGCATTAACTAAATAAACGGGAACGAAGTGTGAAGTTGTGAAGTTCTACGGTTTTCGGAGTAGAACTATTATTTACTGATATAAGACAGCACTATATCATTGGAAGTAGGCATTATGTTAAAGAATAAATGACTTTCAGGCGTCAGTACCGATTCAACTGTTATGAGGAGCTGAAGGCGTTTCTAAAGGTGCTGAAAAATATGAGAGCTGAAGAAAAATTTGTTCTTTGGTTCCTCCGTCATAGGGATTCAGGTCATCCCCAGATTTGGGAACAAGAAAGACTTTCAGGCAATCAGGTATTGTTCTCAAACGTTTGCCAGGACATTGCGGTAAATCAGGAAGCGAAGAAGGTGTGCTATGAAGAGTGGGGCAGAAATAGAAAAGCATGACTAACCAGTGCCTTTTCACACTTGTAAAAGGATTACTTCAGCCACCTTTCGTAATAGAATAAATGCGGCGCTTATTGGAAATTATAGGCATTCCTGGCAGATGAATGCCTCATACCATCCCAAACAGGAAGTGACCGAGTGACATACTTCCGCCATTTACATACAATTTGGAGTATAATATGTAAACAAAACCCCAATGAAGAAACAACTTCATTTACATGTATGTCCCAATAAACTAATGAAAAAGCCGTGTGAGGGACGAAAACATTAGAAAGGCATTAAAAGTGCTGAAAACGAGTCCACGGTATTGTGGCGCCCTGAAGTACGGAAAGCCGGTAAAACATATTATACTGGAATAACGTGGAAATATTGGGAAGATTAGCTGGAAAATCATTACCACTAATGAAAAGAACAACCATGAAAGAAGGAGACTTGAGAAGAAGGGCAGATTCATACAAGTCATGAACTGAGACACTGCAAACAGGGCATGAGAAAAAAATAAATAGATTTAAACTAGGTTCAAATTCACCAAAAATTCAAATTAGCTCTCAAAAATATTCTACCAAAAACATTTTTTGGAAAAACAGAAAAAACAAATTTGACAGTATTAAATACACCACATCTACTCAAAACAGAATTTTTCTAAATTATAATTGCATTAGTCCCTTTGACGTGCCCTTAAACAACGGAGTTTTAAATCCTTGATAGTTTCGAGCTGTTGAAGATTGTGAAAGAGGCCACCGACCAAAGGTCTGTTGGGTTATTTTTACAACCTAAGTGCATTCAGACACAAAAAATAGGTAAGTCACTTAGGTGATTTAATGTGAATTTTCCCTTTGGGCTTGACACTACAACAGCTTGTCTGTTTACAAATAAGTACATAAGTTTGGCCTATTAATTCGATTCTAGTTTAAATTACAGGCTATTTGTTGTCTCGCCCACATAACTTAAATTAAAACAAATAAACTCGCTCTGTCTCAAAAAAAAAATTATTCAAGACGTTCTATACCTTAAGATAATCGGTTTATAGACTAGCATGTTAATTTATTCAAAGACTAGCCTTCAGAAGGCTAATGTTTCGTCGCCAAAAAGGAAAGAAAAATCTCAGACCAGTCTGGCCAAAACATTAATTATACATTTCAAAATATTTGTTGGTATCGGATTCCTTCTCGGTGTCCACTCTAATAGGCATTAAGTAGATCCACGAATCGTGCCAACCTTGAATGTGGAATAACTGATGAATTCCCTGGATATATTTCATGATAGGTCAAAAGGCACCCTGAAGCTTGAGACCATCCATTGTCGAATCCGCGATTACTTCCTAGAAGTCAAGAATGGCTTGCTTTAAGTAATAGGGCCGAAAATGTTCAAATCAAAAACCCACTTTAACAACTTATTAACAAGTCATAGGTTAGATCGGGTGTTGAGCAAGGTGTTCGGCAGCTGCGGTGTAACCATGTTGTACGCAATAAAAGATTTTTTAGTTGACCAGGATGTCCGTGGCGGTGGGTCGGCCGGCTGACCTCGACAAATATTTGCTCCAGGAGGTCCACGGAGTCTTGGGCACATTCAGCTGCCCTTGAAAAAGTGGATGTGTGAAGGATAGGTTTTCTCATACCTCCTGCTTCACGTAAGCAGCTCATAACCTCTCCTAAGACATCTCAACAACAGATATAAACTAGAGAATATGTTCTGTAATATATAATCAATTATTCAGTGTGGACAGGGAAAAAATCTAGTATTACGAATTATTTACGCAACGAAAGATTTATTACTTATCACAGTGTTTTTTTCATTCATCCTGAAGAAGAGTAAATGCGATAATTCTAGATATGAATTCAAATAATCAGATTTCATCAACTTTTTAAATTTCAATTATATAACACATGAAAAATTAATTAATTTCCTGGAAATACTGTTGACGGTTGAAAGCCACACACCGAAAAATATGCATAATATTTGTTCAGAAATATTTAACCACCAACCATTCTGACGTTCAAAATGTTTACCTGATTAAGAATCCCGTCGGGTTTTGGCAATTTGCCCAAGTTTATCCTCTAGCCATTTTTTGGTGGTTTTTGAAAACGGATATGGTGCTTTGGATATTGCACAAATTCTGATGGAAAACGGAAAACCGTGGGGGTTTTGAAATTCTGATTGGCAAATCAACAGGTGGCCTGGCTCTTGTTTCTATTTTGTATGCATTTTATAATAAGTTTTTCAGGCGAGAATTTTTTTTTTCCTTCATAGCCCCTTTAAATTTAAATTTACAGATAATTATATACAATTATAGATCCTCAGGCGAATCTGTTTTCAAATTATTTTTGTATTTCCTGTAGCGTCGCTACATTATATACAGGTTTTGTTATTTTATAAAAATTATATAATGGAATAAACAAGTATAATGATACACTTTATACATGACTGGACTGAAATGACTAATAAAGGTGATGGGGCTCACCTTTTTGATCAAACTTAAAACTAACTACTAATTCTTAACCTAGTTTTTCCCCGACAGTCTGTTGCCATCGATGTGGGAGGGGTGGTGGGATTGTAGTGTTAAACACTGGGTTGGTTAGGTGCTTCAACGAGTCAAAAAACTTGATGTGTCTCCGGTGGATCAGGTGAGAAAAAAATAAGCAGGAAATTTAAAAATCCAAGAATTTTCTAGTCTATGAGTTTCACTAACTTAAATTTAGAAATCGGTCTGGATAATTCGGTAATCGATCTGTATTCTCCTCACCCTCCTACTCCTATGGCTATAAGACTATGGTTGTAATGCAGCTTTATATGTAGACATTTTTGTCTTATAAATTAAACGCACATCACTGCTCTAAATAAATTAAGTTATTCGATTGGAACATCGATACAGGTGATGCATTTAGTTTTCAATGATACCAATTGTGGAGGATTGCATTCTATGCTAGGGGGATTGCTTTTAGTGCACATGGGTAATTCAACGCGCTCGCTTTGAATAAAAAAAAATTGAAAAGGCTGATTAACCGGTCTTTTTTAAAAACAAATTTTTTTATTTAGTTATATTTTAAGGTACCTCCTACCACAAATTAGGAAGGGATCCAGGCCTCTTCTTATTGGCCAATTATCATCGTACTCCTTCATTAGATGATGGACATCAAACGTCATATCATCGCGACCTCCGAGCACTAAGACAACCGTAATTTAACTAGAGGCAAGTCGTTTTCGCCAGAATTAGTAGAGATCGAGAGAGAGAAAGCAGTAATGCACTCCCCCTTCGGCTAATAATTATCTACAATTATCAGATAACAAGACTTCGTAAGCGTATTAATGTTAAAAAAACGAATACAATTTAATAAAAAAAGGTAGAATTTACAGATGTTGACTTTTTTATGGAAAATATAACATAATTTTTAAACATTCCTTCTAGGCTTCGGTAGTAAACAGGAGAGAGAGAGAGAGAGAGAGAGAGAGAGAGAGAGAGAGAGAGAGAGAGACAGAGAGAGAGAGAGAGAGAGAGAGAGAGAGAGAGACAGAGAGAGAGAGAGAGAGAGAGAGAGAGAGAGAGAGAGAGAGAGAGAGAGAGAGAGAGAGAGAGAGAGAGAGAGAGAGAGAGAGAGAGAGAGAGAGAGAAAGCAGTAATGCACTCCCCCTTCGGCTAATAATTATCTACAATTATCAGATAACAAGACTTCGTAAGCGTATTAATGTTAAAAAAACGAATACAATTTAATAAAAAAAGGTAGAATTTACAGATGTTGACTTTTTTATGGAAAATATAACATAATTTTTAAACATTCCTTCTAGGCTTCGGTAGTAAACAGGAGAGAGAGAGAGAGAGAGAGAGAGAGAGAGAGAGAGAGAGAGAGAGAGAGAGAGAGAGAGAGAGAGAGACAGAGAGAGAGAGAGAGAGAGAGAGAGAGAGAGAGAGAGAGAGAGAGAGAGAGAGAGAGAGAGAGAGAGAGAGAGAGAGAGAGAGAGAGAGTGAGAGAACCTAGGAAAACATTCGAGATTTTCCATATCACTTCCCCGATGCTCTAACATGGTACATTAATTGGATCTAATTACGAGCCGTCAAGCTACTGTGAGGCCGTTGTGTATGGTCCCTCGGAAATATCTTGAATATATAAATACTGATGGCTTTGTCTCCAATGAGTTATCCCCGTTCCTGCTCCTTCCAAGGACTCAAATAATGTATATTTTCAAATGAGACTTGATATCAGCGGTAGACAAGGAGGAAAAGGGAAAAATAACGAACAGAAATATTAAATAGTAATGGCACATTACTTTTCAGTAATTAAGTAAAATTCAGAATTTGTATTCTTTATGCAATCCTCTCCATTGCTTCCTGTATGGTTTTCATAACAGCACCGACAATAATGGTTAAGGCACACAGAGAACCTTCTTCTATTTCGTACAATAATAAATGGGAGGTGTTTTGACCAGATAAACTGTCCACGTATTAAATTAAATAAAACAGATTTAGGGTTTTGTGCTAATGCAGAATTATGACTATTCTATGACCATCTATTGTGTTCAACGTTCAGTGAACTAAAACCATCATGTGATATTGCATAGTATTTCTTCGTAATTACATTCTAACAGATTATATGCATTAACAAGGCACTACGTCTAAACAAACTGTGTTGCGATTGCCGTGGTTTTAAGCGTTTAATTCGGACTAACGTTTGTATCGAACAGTGCCGTTTTAACTTCCTGTGGTATAGCTCAGGGGCCGTGAGAACTCTGGCACCTGAAAGTTATCGCTTAAGCGATTTTGGAAAGCCAGTATTTTTGGCAATACCTCGTAGGGAACGAGAAAAAGGATAAAAATTGTCGTTCCAAGATAATTGATCAAAACTGTGAGTCATGTCTTATGATGGATGATGAAGAAATTACATGGCGTGTCGGGATGCTAAGGACCCTCTAACGCATGGTAATTGTGAGTTAGTAAAAGAGTACAACGATAAAAATACTATTACTTCAAAATGAACTAATATTGGATTGAAAGTTGATGATGCATGGGTGGGCACCATTCATCTTACAAAACTTCCAGAGAAATATACCCCATGATTACGGGCATTCTGGAATAGAAGTGACCGGGGATGCAATAAAAACTATAATGGTAGCTGAAATAGTGGAAAATTGTCGGACGTATATTTTTTGAGAACCAGATAGTAAATTTATTGTTAACCCACGACAGGGATGTTTCACTGCTCGAAAAACCAAAAGCGGCTTTAAGTTTTTCTGTTCTTTATTGAGCCCGATTCAGTTTTGAACGAGAACGGAGTTTACTTTAATAATAATAATAAAATTCCTTTATTGTGCTAAAATTACAATCTGCCTTGCTAGGCAATAAGTAATTGAGATATACGATCATTCATACCATATTTACATTTCATCATTCACTCGCTCATTCATTCAGGACATGATTACTTTAATAGAAAACCTATTTATTGCGTATACCATTCGATTGGAAAAATAGAACTATAATCACTCAAAACATGTATTTGTTTATAGTTTATATTCACTGGTCGTCTGGCATCAACGTGTATATAAGTATACTGTGAGACTATAGCCGTGAAAAAATTCAATCAATTTGAATTTTAAAAGGTATTCCAGTCCTATTACAGCTCGGATTATGTTGCTATGATTTAGTTTAAATATGTAATATAAACGTGATAAACGATAAAAAAATTTTTCAATAACTTATGTGCTTTCTCATCTCACAGTCATGAAGATACTTAAATTTAAAGTTCTAGTTATTTTTTTCTGTATTTAAGAGCACAAAGCAGTGTCAGCAGAATCGCGGAATACTTTCTCAGCCGGTTTTAATTGATTTTTTAACTATTTAGAATTTTTTCCATGTTAAAATGCCATTTTCATTGATCGAGATGATTTAAACAATCAAATTGACATTTTAAAATATTTTTTGTATTCTTCCGGGAGATGTTATTTACCTTGTGTTTTCCTTTTGTTCTTCTTTATTTCGTCCTCCGGTGCAGAGGACTTCTTTAGTGACTTCTATCTTCCTTCTCCCTTCATGAGACGTTTTCTCCTCATTACCATGGAGAAATATATAATAAGAAAAAGGATATATGTGTATAAGAAGCCATTTTACAAAAAATACAAAGTCACTCAATTACCCACAATCATTTAATAAGTTAAGAAACCGGCGCGAACACAGTGGCACGAACTCGGATACCCAATAATGTCCCCTCACCTATTAATTCCATAACTTCGTTCAAACAAATTTCCAAAAATACAATTTAGTTCAATACATTTATGCAAAAACATCTTTGATCTTCGAAAAAAAAATGATTTAGCTGAGTCTTGGGGCAACTAGTTACTTTTAGGGAAGCAATGAACCTTGGTGAACTGAAAGGCCTAAGTTACTTGAACCTAAATGCCATAAAAGTGTCTACCTAGCGTCGATGCATTAGGCTAGCTTTGTTTCCGGGGAGTCTTATCTCTTCCTCATTCCTCGTCTTGTCTGGGGGACCTCATGCGTTTGCCTCAGTCATTTATAATACTTGCTGCCGAGCCCAAAGGGAGAGGCTCTGCTATTGTTAGGAAAGATGGTCTCTCATCTATCTGCATGTCCTACGATTGCGGTCGTCAAAATCTTTCAATCGATCTGCAATTTTAAATGTATGCTCTGCAACACCTTCAAATATCCTCATTAGTTTTTGGTTGAAATACAATAACGGAAAGTATGAAACCAAAATTAAACTCTTTACGCCAAAATTTATGATTTCAAGCCCTCAGTTAAATTATCTGATCGAAATCACTTTATCTCCCAGTCTATCATTCTCCTCTGGTTTTCGTGGTGCCTTGTCTGAAATAAGAAAGAGATGAAAATTATAGCTACCACTGTAAAAATTCGAGTGTCATCAATTACAAAAAATATTGTCTATTAATCTGAGCATAGTATTGAATCAATGTTTTCTATGCCTTAACTAATATTACGTTATTTGTCATTCTTGGCTGTAATTAAATATGTATGTACGTTATATTTTTATACTATAATGTAACATATCGTATAAAATAAACTATAATTATAATTACGTTCTTATGTAACATTGTGTTCGCAAATTTAACTCCAGTGTACTTTTTAGAGGAATGATAGTTCTGCATAGCAATCCCACTTGCTGCTCCGATAATGCTAATAATAAATTAGCTACATGAACAATAATGTAGAGTCAATTGAAAAAATAATTAGCATAATATAATAATAACCACTTTTATTTGTTATATATAACATTCTGCTTTACAAATTTGAAGGACTATAGCGTTCTAATGTTTTATTTATACACATGAATCAATCATTAATAATGCGTTCACATTTATAAACAATAAAATAATCTGAAATATTTTAATGCGAAAAATAAAATGTTTTATCTCCTGTCTAGGACAGTTAACAAATTTGAAAGTTTTTAATGCAAATTGAAGTAACTATAAATAAAATAAAAGTACATTGGCCACTCAATATTTTCATAACGATCTCAGGGAACTGCAGTGTCGTCTATCTATCAATAAATTAGTTATCAATAAAAAAAATTCTATAAAATTAATAAGATTATCAAATAAAAATCTGGACGACCTGATCCATAATATGGAATATAATTATACCTCCATTACATATGTGACTACTCAAAAAAATTGTAAAGCCCCAGTTTGCTTCTAGAGAATGCTGATATTTTGCATAGAAATTTTTCTTGTTGCAACACACCTGCTTAAAATAATAACAGTTTTATGTAGTTTCAAAGTGTCAATTACTAATGAATAATTTATAATTAAAAAATGATCATATGCGTTAAATATTTTGGCGTTCATCATGTGATGTGATTTTTGAGGACGAAAACTCATTAAAAATTTCAATAAAATCGTCAACCGTAAAGAAATCATTATGGTGTGATTCATCAGACGTGACTTGAATTATTTTAAATTTGGTATATATAGATTTGGTTGCTTACATTTTTTTTAAATATTGACAAGATGATATTCAGTGACCGAGATGAATCAAGAAGAAAAATGAATAATTTATGATCAAAGTTTTTTCACAATTGTTGGATAAATTTTTAAGAAACTCCAGTTCCTCAATATTGTATTTTATAGGTAATTTACTTGGTCATTTATATATTTAAAAGCATAATTTAACTCATTATGTATAAAAAAAAAAATACTGACACTTTCGTATGATCGACGCAATCACTAAAATATGAGTTTGAAAATATATTTCCATTTCAATTTTTCAAAGAGGCAATTATGTAGATTTTGTAATCCGTATCCTTGGTATATGCAAGAAATTTTTTCCCGGCAGGTATGACCATGTGAAGTACTCATTATCCCACCGTGTACCGCGTACACCCACTTTTAAACCTTCCTGTGTGCTGAAAACTAATTTTACAGCATAGTTAATATTTATTGCTCTCAGGCAATGCTTGGAATATTGATTAAGTTGTGTAACAGAACTGAATCTTTTCCGTTAAGAATCTGGCCGCCAACTTAACGCAGACGAATGCCAAAAAATAAATTTTGTTATTTCGGTCTATACTTACATATTTATTAAAATAAAAAAACAAACTTTTTAATATATAATAACAAACGTGTAAAGTGGTTGAGGTGTCCTAAAACAAAATAATAGATAAACATATGTCATAATAAAGAAATACTCTCTGTATTATTATTTATAGCCATTTTTTTAAACCATATATAGAAATAACAAGTAGATACAGCCCATAAATATAATAACATTGAGTAAGCTGAGCGCTTATTCTAAAAAAAAAATTAAGGAAAACCGAAAATAAAAAAATCTACCAACCGTTCCTAAAATTCCAAGACTGCTTGAAGCTGGAATGAAATAATTTGAAGGTGAGATCGATAAAAATGAAAGAAAACTCGCTCCTAGAATGTGCCACATCTGAATGTCAATTCCTTGACCGATTTGAAAATCGCCTTAAAAAAGTGAAAAAGGCTCAAGTTTAACATTAATTAGACCTGAACCGATTCGAAAGGGCATCTCAACCAAAAAAACTTTTCCCCTCAATTTTACCATAATATCCTAAAAAAACGCATAATCTTAGAAAATATCCATATGAAATCTAAGTAGAGGTATCAATAATTAAATAACTCAACCCTTTATTTATACGATTACGATATCATCAAGATTCTCTTTCAGACAACGGATCCATAAGAAGGGAGTCCCACGAGAGAATCGAAGATGGAACTAGCTTCATAAACATAAGGTTTTCATATGTCTATGACATGAAAAACACTGCTTTTTCCATGAAACATGCAAAAGGATCGTTAGTTACCTGGTAAACGACGAAATAACAGGTTCCAACACATTGAGTATTCTGTCAAAGTAAAGAATACCTTGTTACTAATAACACAGGCCAACAGATGTTTTGGTGCCTAAGTATTTGGAACTGATTTCTTCCCCAACGTCCATGTTATTTTTCTTTTTCTTAGGCCACTCTTTTCTAACCCAGTGTTGTGTTTGGTCTCTGATATCCTAGAGGCTTTTTTTTTTTTTTTTTTTTTTTTTTTTTTCAAAATCTCAAACAAACAATACAATGTACAAAAAAGAAAAATAACAAAATATTTGGAATACAATTTTCTCCTCTTCCTGCATTTACATGCATTTGGAGGAGTGCATAATATAGATTTGTGTTGCGGTTAAAAGTACTCAGTCTTATATTTACACTAGGTGATGAGGCTCACCTTCTATTTGACACCGACACTAAACACTAAACACTAGGAACAAAACAAAACAAAACAAAACAAACTAAACAACCTAGAGGCACAAGAAGCAAGAGTATATTATTTGGTGTTGCCACTTTGATGTCCAACAAACGTTCTGTATTTTTAATTCCACACAAAGCACCCATTGATTTTCATGATGCTTTATCTTCTCCAAGACCAAGCTATAGTGTTATGTTGTTATTTCATTATCGTTGAGTGAGCAATTGGTATTGAACCATATTTATTCCTATTGTCTAGAAGAAAATGTGTCCTTGGCCTTGAGCTGTCAATAAATAGGTGTTAATCATCTGGAAAATAGTCGGAAAGACCCATTTTTACCAGGAATCCTCTAATTTCGTGACAAAATACAAGATTGTCTTCTCGAGAGAAGAAGGGTAGCAGACACTTTTCTTAAAATCGTCCTCACAGAGCTCCAGTAGCTGGTGAAATATTATGATCGACAATATTCCTTTGAGTGAAGGACCGGGCGTCTTCCAGTCCTTTTGCCACGGTTGTTTTGTTTCATTCCAATGATATTTACTATGCAGAAATAGCAGTCATCCAAGTGGTTTTGGAGTTCTCTCCCAACCATTTTGGTACGCCGAATTTCAGACTTTTCTTTTCCCGGTGGTCCACTATTGCAAATGTTCTGTAAAAGTTTTACAGACCTGATGCGGTGCCCAGGTTTTATCTTGATCACCAAAGTATCCAAGATAAGCTATTTTCACAAAGTCACTTATAGTTTTTCTGTTTTCTTTTAACGTGTATTCTCTGTATATTTAGAGGACCAGGAAGATCCTCAGATCACATCAGAATGATTTACACAACTTCTTCTACTTGGACTCATTTTATATATATTATCTAACAATACACAACACAATACGTTTTAGGTTAGCTTGATAACAACTCTTTCTTAAACACAAATATCACGCAAAGTTCTATTTACCCTGCACGGTGAGAGCCAACCACCTAGAGTGCTTTTCTTTTTTTTTTTTTTTTTTTTTATTTCAAAACCTCAACAAAACAATACAATGTACAAAAAGAAAAATAACAAAATATTTGGATTACATATTTCTCCTCTTACTGCCTTTACATGCATTTGGCGGAGTGCCTAAATATAATAAATTTTTATTGTCGTTAATAGTTCATTGTTCTTATACAACACTAGGTGATGAGGCTCACCTTCTATTTGTCACCGACACCAACACTAAACACTAGGAACAAAAACAAAACAAACTAAACAAAACAAAACTAAACAAAACAAACTAAATCTCTACCTAGAACCTAGGACTAGAGTGTTCCAGCCGCGACAGCGTCCTGCCATCGTTGGGGGAACGGAGCGGGGGTTATAGTGTTAAACACCGGGTTTGTTAGATATTGTAATGAGTCGAAAAATTTGATATGTCTACGGTGGATGAATTCATCCACCGTAGGCAGCTCAAATATCTCATGCAGCCCACTGTTTCTTCGCTGCTCGAATGAAGTACCTCTGACCACTTTCATCAGTATACCGTTTTGGAATTGTTCGAGTTTCTTAGCTGTCGTATACGTCAGATAACGAAATAGCGGTGCACCATACAGCAGAGTAGGCCTTAGTATGCTCTTGTATATCAATAGTTTGAGACGCAGTGATAGATTGGGGGAAGTTAATAAGTGCGTAAGCCGGTAAGACTTCATACGTGTTTGCTTCAACTTCTTCGCAAAATGGTTACTAAAGTGGAGGTGTCTGTCCATTTTAATTCCCAGATATACTAGGTTGTTGGCTGGTGAATTTTTCTCTGTTCCTACTATGTAACTAGTAGGGAGCGGGCTTTTTCCCTTTTGAAAAGAGAAAATTACACAGTCAGTCTTACCCGCGTTTACAGAGATATTGAGTCTCCCCAATCTCTCACTGATCTGGTTACAGGCTGCTTCAGCCTGCCTTAGAGCTACCTTGGCACTCATGCTGCTGCTGTACACCGCTATGTCATCTGCGAAAGCAGTAACTGTGGTATTTTTGTACCGGGCTCCGACAATCTCAGACGTGTATACGTTGAATAGTACAGGGGATAAGACGGCTCCTTGGGGTACTCCACAGGTCAGTGGCACAGCTTCGGAGAGGCTATCACCCACTCTCACCCGCAGCGATCTGTTTTTCAGGAAGCTAGCCAGAATTGAATACAGTTGTTCCGGGCATTCCCGGTCGCAGAGCATTTGACACAGTGTCCCGTGAGACACCGAGTCGAATGCTTGGGTGCAATCAATGGAAATCATAGCCGTGGCTATGTTTCTATTCATGTTATGGCTAACTTCTGACTGCACCTTCAGAAGGGGGTGCTCTGCGCTCATACTGGATTGGAATCCAGTCTGCTCTGGCGGAATGATGTCATTTTCCGAGCAGTAATCTTTGAGATAATTCAAAAGGATTTTCTCAAAGATTTTCCCCATTTGTGGTAGCAGACTGATCGGGCGGTAGTGGGCTGGTTGATCTCCACTCTTGGCTGGCTTCAGTAATGGAAACAAGATGGCTTGTTTCCATGTGTCAGGAAAGTACCGCAATCTTATACAAGAGTTGTATAAGTTTGCTAGTTGTACTATCCCTCTCCTCGGCATTTGTTTGAGCAGCACTGTTTGTATCCCGTCGTGCCCTGGTGCTCGGTTTCCCTGACACCGGCGAAGAATCGCCTTGAGCTGCTTCGGTGATACAAACATGTTGTTCTGTTCAGCATCTACCGGAGGAGGGATGTGGTAGTATCCCGTCCTAGCCGTAATATCCCTAGCGTAATGGTCGGCCAGTTTTGTTGCCTGTTGCTCAGCAGTCAGAACATTGTCACCTTCGTGAAGACGGACAGTGGCTGTCTTGCCTTTTGTAGTCTTCAACAACTTCCAAAACTTTCTGTGATCTCCGTGAGTGCTACGAAGTTTCTCATGCCACTGGGCTGTTTTCCAGAGTTTCATCAAGCCCCGGATTTGCGTTGTGAGAGAATTCACAACGACCTTGGCTTGCTGATCTCTCGTCCTGTACCATCTATTCTTCCAAGTATGGCGCAAGGCAATAATTTTAAGAATGTGGTCTGGAGGTGGTCGCAGAGACGGTGGCATGGGAGTGTACTTCGGGATCGCGGTGTTTGCTGCGTCTATGATCACATCAGTTATGAAAGATAGTTGAAGATCTACTTCCTCTTTCGTGCGGAGAACTGGCACTGTATGCAGGTTATGGTAAATCTGCGACCGGTACAGATCCCAGTCGGCACGACGGTAGTCGTATCTCGTGGGGCGAGGTAGTTAAAGCGTCATTCAAGCGGTCATTTAAGTTACCGGATGCTTACTCAATCTGGTAGATTTTCCTGGAACTAACTAGACAATAGGACAAATATGCAGGAATCAATCGTTGTTTATGCGATTTAGAACTGCACAAAATGGAGTTAGGACTGCACGTTAAAAAAAAAACTCTGCCTAAAAAAAAAGTAGAGAAAAAATATTTTCATATTTAGATCATTTAGCCAAAATCAGTTCTAAAATACTAGGTGCCAAAGAAAATTTTTTTTTCTTGTAGGCCTGTATATTTTAAGACATGTAACCTAGCATTTAGAGACATGATAGTTTGGATTTGAGCTCCATTTGACAATATTTTAGTTTTTTTTAGAATGTTCTTTATTTTTAAAACTACAATTTACTTATCTTGCATTAACAATAGTGTTTTAAGGGTTCATCCATCCCTTATACACAATTCCACTCACGCAGTACAGTTTACGCTCATGCCAACATTCATACAATGTGTACATACAAGATCTTCCCCGTGCCCAAGTCGGGGAAAACAAAGCAGCGTCACATTCTCCGACCTTTTCTCGCTATGCTGCGAAGACAATACAAAAGACAAGACAGTTACATATGCTCATACAAGAGTGTGTATGGTGGCCAGTGCAAGCATACCGTATCCTTATTACAGCTTTTACGTTGTCCTGAACGTACAATATGCGGTGGGACTTTGGTGACTAATAGTAATTTAATCTTTCATTACAATCGTGTTCGTTGCCGTGAGGAAACCATTAGCTGTTTATTTATTTTTTAATAGTACCATACTTATTAATAACATGAGACACTGATTTCAGACATCGGGCAGAAGCGTTTCGCACGCTGCTCTGTGATGTCACGGAAGCGACATAACCCTCTGCTCCATCCCCCAACAATTTTTTGCTTGGGATCCACCCACCCCCTACCTGGGGTTGCCTTCATGCAATATGCATGCTGTCCTGGGGCTTATCTCTCTATCTGCAGGTGCTGGCTGCAGAAAGGACCCGTCTGTTGCGGCTACTCCCCTAACATATCGTTTGTATGTTTCTCCGCTAAGGGCAAAAACCGGCTGGGATCATTAGGGGTGCATCTCCATCTGATACAAGGGTACATTCCCCATTGTGAATGGTAAAATCAAAATGGTTTTATTCCCATGAGTGGGAGGTGTGATAACAGGTTTTTTTTTTGAGGGACATTCTTGTATGTCTTTGGATATTATTGTATACTGTTTCCACTTAAAAATTCGGCTAGACTCATTAATACGTTAATTGGCTTTTAACATGATGGGAGAGGCTCAAATTTTCTTCGAAGCGCCCGCTGATCTACGATAGCGATCCTAAAAATGATCCAATCAATTTGAAATTACAAAGGTACATACCAAAGCACCTGAAAGCGGGTTAAATACTACAGTAAGAAGTCTGGAAAACAGTTGATCCGTTACTTTTAAGATTTTTCAAGCCTCACCTACAAATTTTTTTAAGACATTTTAAATACCGATACTCCAAAAATGGACATAAGAAATGTATCTTGATCTCACAGGATATTGACCTTTTCTCCTGAGACAACTTTGATTTGTTCTGTTGTGTATTCATTTCTTAACAACTTCCTACAGATGTTGTCCTCGGAGGTCGTTACCCGTAATGAACGTGAAGGGCTACAATTAGAAATTCGAACAAATGATTCAGCATTTAATTCGGCCAGTAGGCGGGATGATGACCTCCACAAGTCCTAATCCTTCACCCCAAATATAATGATACTCATTAGATGCACTTTAACTTGGGTATATGCAGCTTTAGCGCATGACCGTCTTCTTCCATTTCGATTACGGTGGTGTAGGGTATGGTGGGCCTCTCGCTTGGCTAAAGAACTTTTTTCGTTTTTTTTCCAAAATTTGATTGTGATAAAATTACAATCTACCTTATTGGGCAATAAGTGATTGTGATATATATTCTAATTCATACCATATTTACAATATTCTCTCATACAGTATTTAGAAACAGCCCTCCCAAATCCACATGGTTGTCATCTCCCTAGCATGCGAAATAGGAAGCGGAGTCTTGGGAAGTCCTTAGATTTATACTCTCCAGAGACTGTCGCATTTCGAAGCACTGCTCCGGGTTGGGATGGCTGTACCCTTCTTCCCTAATACTTCCTAGAATCCCTCTACATTACTTCCAAGACCTCCTCCAATTCAAAGCAGCCATCAAACCCCGTCCTTTTGATCTGGATTTCCCTTATCTCAAATCTGCTTCTTTGACCATTCTTTTCGTGATTCGTACAACCTTTTGAACTCTATTCTCATCGATATTCGTTGTTCATAAACTCTCCTAATCCTCTCCTTAACTCTCGCCAACAATTCGTAATTCGTTATATTTAGGTACTATCGTTATACTGGGTTAATAATTATTTTTTATTAATCTTTTTCTTTTATCCCAGAAATTTTTCTCTATTGGTTCACCACACATGTACATAGGCTCTTTTTTATTTATATGTTTCTTTTTTTGTCAGCGTTAGACATTTCTATTTTGTTCCTATTTGTTATTCTTTGGGGATAATGTCCCAGAATAAAGTAGTTTTCTTTCATGAACTATTTACAAACATTCTCTGGGTAAAATAAACTGTTGACTATCTCAACCGGACATTAGCCCTATATTTTTTTAAAGGATGCAGCGTGTGGCTGACACTTAGGCCAGGTAGAGGAAGGAGCCTTTGAAATATCGCCGCTTGGAGTAAATATTTTCACCCCCTCAATAAGAAATATATATAAAGCAACAAACATATTAACCAAAGAGCCCTTTGGAAAAGGGGTGGCTTTGTGTCGCGGTCGTAAAGAGACAGACGCAGATAGGAAAAAAAAAACTCATGGGACGGTTCATGTTTTTTATTTCGGCAGGAGGATTTTTTCCGGGTTCGTCCCTGAGGGAAGGCTGAGCCGTAAAAAAGGCCAGCCCTTACGCAAGGGGTTGGTGGCTAGGTAAAAAAATGGAAATGCGTAAGACTTGAAACATTTTTAAAAAATGAAACAGGAGTGCTCTTCCGGGTCCTATGTCACCTAGTTCTATTTTTTTTTACCCTTTGGTGTTTTTTATCGTGAGAAGTGTGTGCTTTTTGACGGATCTAGTCGGGAAGTGATTTCTTATTTAGTGTGGTAGAGGGGGAGGGATTCCACCTCATGCTTTTTTAACTGAGATTTTTTCAACTTTTTTGCGGCAAACGTGTCAGTCTGTCTGATCATGTGGCCGGGGTTTCGTTTGTGTGAAAGTGAAAGGACGGGGGCTGAAAAATGAGGATGCAGATGATGTGTTCACATTCTCTCCAGCTGCCCTGTTTTACATACATTAATTCATATTAGATTATGCAAAGCTGTATTTTTCAACAAAGTGATAACAAACATATCAAAATGACCTGGAAATGAAAATATTAGTTTAGCAGTGCATTTTACGTTCAATAAAGTGGACGTGTTAGTTGAGAAATCGCCTCAAAAAACAGATGTTTGATTTTCTTCAAATTTTTTAACGGACAATTTGTCAATGCTTCCATCCTCTGTCCGTTTCACGCTAGTGAAATAAAACAACAGGTCTAATGACCTATGGGTTTTACGGCCTGAAACACGATACTTCCTCATCACTAATGATCATTTTTTTTAAAAGTCATTCATTCATATTTTATTGAGGGATGCTTCAATCCCCATTTCTTTTTCAAACCAAGACGTACACGCGGATAAAAAAGTAAGGTTTTCTGATTTTGAAAAAAAAAAAACCTACGAAACCCAAAAAACTAATGACTGTACAAACAGACTAAATGTTTTGCAATTAATATCCATATACCTGTTAGACGAATAAATAGTGAAATACCAATAAATCATTATTATAGTTGTCATCAAAGTTAATAACCAATATTTATAGCAGTTTTTCTCTCGGTTGAAGGCTTTATTCCTTAGCTGGAGAGGTGATGTCTTTTGTTTTCAGGCCAGTAGCAAGGCATGTTAGCATAAGATTATTATGTAAATATGGGTAATCAGGCAAATTCGATAACTATTTAAAGTAATTTTTGTTGACGAAGATAGATTAAAAAATAAAATCCAAATCATTAAGTAGTCAAACCTGAATAAGACCTCTAGAACATCATGAAGGTAAGAGTAAAAACCGGCACCATCAAGGGTACTGATAACTCTCAGGGTTCTTTAAAATAAATCTGTATATTTATCAATGTTATCACATAAAGAAAAGAATAATTTTTTTACCGGCGCAGATATTTTTCTAGAAATCCAAATAATTTCTATTACTTTTTTCAAGTGAGTAAAATGCAACCTCGACTTTAGGCTACTTCCTCGTGTACTACTCCCTCCCTCATTTATACAGTTGGATATTATTTATGTAGCATGAGTATCCATAAAACAATAGACATAAAGTAATAGTCTTAAAAGGGATCGAAGTAGTGGCTCGAATAGATGATTAGATCATGAGTTGTTGCTGAACACGAAATGTAATGTAGTAGCTAGAATTTTTAGCGGATAATCTTCAATTATTCAATCAATTAATCTATTGGAATTATTTCATTCTGCTAAAATTAGTATTAATGACTATGGAAACTAGCATGATCTTGGGCAAGTGTGATACCAGTTAATGGCTCCGTCATAGTGAAGAAAATGTAGTGAACATGACATTGACGAGAATACAATAACTTTTTATAATTATAGTCCACTAAGGTCTCAACACACATTAAGTATTGTTAATCACGACAATAACTTAATTAATAAATCATTCGAACGTTTTGCCCCATAGCAGTTGTTTAATTAATACATTATCCTATTATTTTTCATGGGTTTGAGTTAAGTTGTGAACACAATTTTAATGACACGTTTAATCAGTTTAGGTAATCTTATCCCGCTTAAAGCCCAGCAAATATTACATATTAATAATCAAGACATCATGAACTTTGATTTGATTGATACCTTGCTAAAACTATATTTATCTATTATTTCTAATTACGGAGTGGGTATGGGGGGCTTCTGAGCAGAACCTGTATGTATTTGTATGAATGTGAATTGTTAATAAGTATGAATGGATCCCCTCCCTTATGAATATCCCAATCAATAGTACTGTACAAACTAATTGTAATTTCTCACAGATAGGTCTTTATAGTCTAAGTACTCCTGAATAATTAATTAATAAAAAATGCTACATGATGTTTAAAATATCTTTTAAGTATTTCGAACTTCCAATGCAAAACTTCATTACAATAATGTCTAACCGGTGATCTCAACAGAACAGTGACGCACCGGTAGAGGATGAAAACATGATGGTTTTTGGTTTTGAACTATCGATACCCTGGAATAAGCAAGGGTGATCTACAGTGCCAACATTTTTCCAAAAATTCTCTCTTTTATGTCGAATTTATTCAAAATTTGACATTCACTTTTGGTTCTCACCATTAGTTTCTGTTTTTTCACTAAAATAGAATAGTATCTTTAGTCACGCTACAAGTATCATAAGTTATTTATTTCGAATCCCACAATGTGAATGTTCTCCGTTTCTTTCCAAAGTTATTTTCTTTTGCAGCATTTTTTATCCAAATTGGTAAGTTTATATTTAAAAAAAATACATTTTATAATAACACAAGATAATTAATAATAATATTATAATAATAACAATGAAATGTACTCATTTTATGGAATATGAATATTTTTTTCACCCCTCTGAAGTAAGGTTCCGTGGTGTAGTGGTTATCACATCTGCTTTACACGCAGAAGGTCGCCAGTTCGATCCTGGCCGGAATCATTAATTTTTTTCTTCAAGCCAGTATTATTTTTTTTGATCTTGAGTATAAATTGTTTATTGGTTTCAACTATTTAAAACGTTATTTTAAAAGTATAAAATTAAAACATATTTCTAATTAACACCAAAAAACAAACTGGCCTGATTAGAGCTCGAACCCGGGAGTATTTCGTTTCACAAACATGCCAATAATTTTTGTTTTGTCTGTTAATTATACATAATAGTGGGGTCCATCACCACAATACAAGTTTCTCTTGTATAATAAAATATTTAATTAGATTTCTAATAATCAATAAAACACATTAATTATTAACAGCTCAAGAGAAAAAAAAGAGCCTACAGAATATCCACGTGCTCTGCTTTACCTGAGTTCATTTTAAATATTTTTTACAAGGGTATGTGCTAAATGTAAAGTAAGTATGCCCGCGTTGTTTTACGTAGCATATGACAACAAAATATACCGAATTGTATCATAATAGCATAGCTTATTATATTACTTCGAGTAATGTATGCAAAGCAGAATTTTTAGGAATAAAATAATTGAATTAATACGAATTTCTGTGGCAATCAAAAAATAATATTTTTTGGCTTGGTTCGGCGGTGGGAGTAAAATGTATTTATAATTGTTTTCCATTCAATTTGAACTACCTAAATTTGGCTCCTAGGGTGCATTGACAACACTCAAACACGTGTCAGATATTTTTAGACCTATTATCACCTGAAAAATAGTTTCATACGACTACTCCACGACCCTGCCCTCGTTAGTTTAGAGCTGATGTACAAAATTTGATCCGGTATAAATATGGTGTTGGGAATAATGAAAACACTGAGGTCACTGATTCTTTTATCTGCTAGTGTTGCTTACGACGGTTTTAGATTTTGGAAAAGCTTTCTTTTTTGCTGTGGTGGAATTGTGACATGGAAAGTCCTTTTTTGTTTGGCTGATCCCTGGACATAAAAAATAGATTTGAACATTTTATCTCCTCGTTTTATGTCGACACCTATTTTCATTTATCGAAACAGGAAGTAGTATACCTATCGTGGGACCATCGTGGCACAGAGAGCTTTGTCTCAAATCCCGCGGAGTTTCAGGCAAATAATGCCACAGACCTTGATCTTTCCTGCTCACCTCCTCGACTGATATGTCCAAGTCCATTCCCGCAGAGTAGCTACAATAAATACGTAAACCAAGAAAGATTGATTCTCTCCGGCGTGGAAGTATCACACGATTGATTGCTTCCCTTATATTGCAGGAGGTGTAATGGAAAACGTACCGGTTCCTTTTGTAAAATGTCAGTGGGCGACTGAGAAGATAAACAAAAAAAAAAAGTTCTCAATGCGCTTAAGATAAATATACATAACTTATCAGTCATTCAAACAAAACTGCGAGTTCACAAGTCAGCAGTAAAATAAGATTTGAGGGGAATAATGTTTTTAGTTCATAACCCTATATAAGATAAAGATGATAGAACATCAGAACAAATTGACAGGCGCATGAACAACCAGCTTAAAAATGACAATACAAGTTTAATAAATAAAATTCAGAATATTTGTCAGATATTTTGAGATATTATCAAGATTTACATTGTTAAAAACATAATAATAAAGCATTACTATGGCTTTATACTTTTTCAAATTGTTAATTATTCATTATTTAAGCATTACATTATCGTTTTGTGTATGTTGCTATTTTTTTCTTACATATCATCCTAAGTTTGAATTATCATGCAAGTAGTTTCTAATACCGTGAGCATGGAGTTGTAGAGGAAGTAATTTTTATTTAAATGTTGTAAATGCAAAAGTATAATCACATTTTCAAAAATCTAAAAAATTCTTAGCTCAAATTATAAATGATTCTTGTTTAAATTATAAACGGTGTTAGAGACGATTTGCCTTTTTATTTAATACACTATGTGAGATAACTTACACCATCACAACAAATTGACAGACTCATGAGCAACCACCTTAAAAATACAAGTTCAATAAATAAAATTCAGAATATTTGTCAGATATTTTGAGGTATAATGAAGATCAGAATGTATATTTTTTATATTTATTGTACAGCTATTACTTCATACATTTTTAATTTGTTAACTATTCCTTATTTAAGTATTACAGTATTGTTTTTCTTATTATGCGTATGTTGCTATTTTTTTCTTACATATCATTAAAATTTTTGTTTAAAATGAATTATACTGTGAGCATGTGTAGTTGCAATATAAGTCTTTTTTTTTTTAATTTCATAAATGACATTATCAAACATCTGAAAAATTCTTGTTTCAAATTACAAATATTAATTGGGTATAGTTCAAATTATGAATAAGAGGTAATGGTGGTAGTGACAAGTGCCGGGAAGATGCCTGCTGTCATTATGTACATACATTATACCTTGCAGCAGTATTCTACATGGCAACAGTATGTACAAAAGTGGCGCTACCGTTCACCTTGGAAGAAGCCCTGAAAAATGTTCATGAGAGGCAATGTTGGCACGCTCCTCATACACAAGCCTAATTAGGTCTAATTGAATTAGAAGTACAGTTTTATTTCCTTCTCTGCTAATGGTTCAATCGGATACATATACATATAAGTATGTATTCATTCTGCGCAATTATATCGCTTAATGGCTCGCGAGTTAATGGCCAACGATGGAAGAACAAATTGACCGTCAGAAGACTCCTGGTGCACCTTCGCCGTGAGATATTTAAAGAATCCCAACCGGTTCACGTCTATTAATTGTAGGATTGTGGCCGGCGTTGCTCTCCACGGATTAACTCTCAGCCCACTGTTCTTCTCAATTTTTAGATTTTTTTTTTTTTCCTTTATATTTGTTTTCATCTGTTTTTAATGTCACCTGCTCATTTATGGATGCTGCAAAGGTGACAACCTGGCGAATTGATGCAACGAAGATAAAACCTAACCAAACAAATAAAAAAAGTTTTTAAATGTATTGAAATATATTTGAACACATTCTTTGTATGTTAAACCATATAAGTCAATACTCATTAATATCATTCAACACAGATCTGTCAACTTATCTATCAGTCGAAAATATACTCTCCGCATAGCGAACTAAAAAAAATTATTCAGAAACATTATCCCTTAAGAGTAACCATAGGGTACAAATAAATAAGTCTAGAACTATAAATATTACATAAATTACTCTAATTTGGTTAGTTTATAAATCGTATTGGTCCTTAAATATTATAATGTGGTATTTTAAAAGACAGCATAATATTGAACTAACAAGAAGGAATAAATGAATAGAAGTTAATGACATTGGTGAAATTTGTGCCTAGGAATATAAAGAAACTTTAGGAATTACTACCGGTGGGAAATTAGCTGAAAGGTTGCAAGGAATATAGTAAAATACGAATGAGTAAAATTAAATAAAAATAATGATAACGACGAATAATGGATTGAAGGGGATATGGAACTGATGAAATCTATACTTAAATATTGGGAGAGTTAGCAAGCGACGAATATGGATAGGAATAGAGTTCCAAAGGTTTACGGCTTGAATTAGAAAAGAACGGTCGAAGGAGGTAGATTCGTGAGAAGGGAAATCCAGGGCGGTTGGGTGGGATCCAATATTACTAGAGTTGATAGCTTCTTTGAATTGGAGGAGGTAGTAAAGGTAAGGAGGCTTTTTAGACATCAAGCGGAAAATGAGGAATTCAAGGAAGTATTGGGGGAGGGGCAGAAGGGTGCAGCCATCCCAACTTGGAGTGTGATAATACCAGTCCCATAAATAGGACCCCAAGTATGAATCTGTGCAGACAATAGTGCCCTTTATGGCTGAATCTGGAAAATGTGGAAAAATAATTTTTGATAATCCTAATTTGTCCAACGTATCGCAGACTCAAGATCAGCTAAGCTGAAAGAAACACTTACACTGCAACAAAATACCAAACTCAAAATTATGGTGCAATATTGTTTTTGTTGGAGGTGTCCTCTCAATATGAAATGGGACCTCTATGTAAAATTTCGTGTTAGCTAACTTGGGCAAGGGCCAAAACAGACTAATTCGGGGAAAATAATGATTTATGGTTTGTTAAAAACCAATGAAACCATTAATAATATCATCAATTATCCTAGTTGTTTTATTTCCCTTCTAATACGTACTGTATGTATGTATTGGATGTTTCTAAAGTCCATATCCTCCGAATTACTCGAAAAGGGGTCCCAACCCTTAGGGAGACATTTACAGTTCTCATTGTTCCGACAGGACTCTTTACCTGAAATTCATTCTCACTAGGTTATTTCCTTGTCCAGTCTCTAGCGACCCCTTATAACAGTCATTCCAATTTAGTCGCATGAGTTGTGTTATACAATTTATTCATTTTTTGTGTGTATATTTATTTATGAGTTGTATTATTCAGCCTCGCATGTAGTACTTTAGTTGTAGTGTTCAGTTGAGTTGGCATATAATAACGATCTGCCAGTTTCCTGAGTTACTTATTATCATTCCAAAGCCCATAGATGTTAGTATATCATTCATGGATAATATAAAAAATTAATATTCTCCTTCTCCTAAATATATATATACATTAAACAAGTATGAGACAGATAAAAACATTAAATATAAGCTTCACTATTACCTTTCACAAACTGAAAAGAAATGTAAAGAATCCTACTCTATGATTATTTTGCAATGTGTAGAAATACAACTTTCATCAGTCGGAATCATGTAATATTCCGTTTTATTTTTATCAGACAGACAATTCAACGACTCAATATTATTAAGAAAGAATAATTTTCAGCTACACTGTCAATGTCTAGGAATCCCAGGGAATCACCAATATTCTTAATATCTATATTTTTTTTCTACTGGACTATCACTACAATGAAGCCTGAATGTGAATAACGTAGAATCAATACATTAAATTAAAGGGGTTGATAGCTTGAATTGATAGGATTGAACAAAGAAAGAAAATACTGGTAATGTGTTGCATTTTTCGATGTTTGGTCTTTACTGTGGCAAATTGAGGGATTCCTAAGCTATTTGTATACGTATATATTGTATGAAAGCTTATTGTAAATATGGTATGAATGATAGAGTAACTGTTAATTTGTAAATATGGTATGATTGCGATATTGGATCACAATTATCTAGTAACCTTTAAGTGCAGATTGTAATTTTCTTCAAACAAAAACTTATAAAATCTTTATTAGAAAAATTACGATTTGCTCATTAATTGGACGGTAAGAATTCATTCATATCCATGTACAATTTTCATTTGTAGAATATATTCATACACGTTCTGACCAGAACCCTCCCCCCTGACTCTCAAGATAACTTCCCCATCAATCTGGCATGATTACCGGGGGCAGCAGAGCTCCTCCCCCCTGACCGTTTCCCCATGTGGTGAGGACCACAGAGAGGGCGAGAGAGCCACAGACGCTTTGGACACAAGCAGAGATGGGTAGTGCCAGGATCACACGACTTACTATTTACAATAAAAGATTTATTAAAATGATTCTGCCTTAATGAACCAGCCGAATTTATGGATGTTTCATTTTCTACGAACCAATTTCACAGTTTTCGATTGTACAACCACATGTTGGTATCATGGAAACCGCCAATATTAGACAGATTTCGTAAGTAACTTTAGCAACAAAATCTTTGCTGAGCTCATAAAATAAAACACTGATCGAGTTAACAGTGGTGATTCATGCCGCAGACAGGGGATTATAAGAAGGAAAGCGACGGAAGGCCACGGATAAGGTCAAGTTCTTCTAGTATTTTATAAGTCATTTAATCTTTAAGTTTCATAGAACCTGATTATTTTTCCAGCCGTTTCATAACGCGAGTTGATACTTGCACAAGGATACAAGCGATCAGGAAGTGGCGAGCTGAGCTCAAATGGACATTTTTCTAGGCCAATAAATAATTTATTTGTCCCTATATGTTAACCCTTACATCATTGTGACGATGAAATGTAGACAACTTCTTGATCGGCTATCATGGGGGATGTCAGTCCCGTCTGGATCCCGAGAGCACAATTGAATTAGGGAAACGTTTTCATTGTGTGGTTCGTTATCCGTCTATGGTTTTGAAAGAAGCTGGAGCATTTCGGCTTCGGTAAATCCAAAAACAAGAACAAGAGAAAATACTGCACTAGGCCCGATAAGTGCCATGTATAAGAATCAAGGTCAAACCTCAGGGTTCCATTTTTAAGTGGCTACTTCGGTTTAAAAAATAGAATAAATTTAAAAAAATATCTCTCCCAGACGGACAGAAGTGCGCCAATTCAAAATTATCGCCCTCGCGAGTCTGAATAATAATAATAAAGTGATTTCCATGTTGGATCTGTAATCCATTTATTCTTTTCAACGTTTGTTCTATGGCTGGCAATCTGCTGACATCTCTTGACGAATTTACGCATTGCATAAATATAAATTATAAACTTTTTTGTTTGGTTACTGATACATTTATTCGGTACGCCTTACTTTTTATGTCAATTGCCTATGTAAAGTTATAATTTTAGAACAAAAAGTCATATATTATATATAATTAGGATTTTATTGTTTTTATGATGCAGGTTGTAGAAGGGTATACTTAAATAATAAATCCGTCTCTCATCATTTGTATGGTACAATGAACAATAAAGAAGAAACAATAAATACACTTATGCTAACAAACCCACCCTCCACACCTCCTCAGTCGTGGAGTGAAGTCGGAAGAGCTAGGAAACCTATTTTAAAGCATAAATTAATATCAATTATTTTTAATGCGATTTATATTTGATGAGATTTTAATAGTAATAACATATAAAATGGATGGACCATTTTGGACGTAGGTCAATTCAGCAATGTTTTTTATCATGTCACTTTTTCAGCAATTGAAGATGGCAGGTTAAAACCTTTCAAAACGTTATTGATGAATAAGTACTATATTGTGAAGAGACGGAAGACTTATTATTTAGTTTTATCGTTTTTATTTTACATTTTTCATACTTTATTTCATATATTTTTAATATCGCACACTCCGTCTTGACGTTATGATATAAACCTATTATAAGTCATAGCCACTGCTTACTATCAAACATCATAAGCCATGCTAACCCAAACTCCACATCCATCTGACTGTAATTAGATTTTAAACGCAACATTTGAACGAAATAAAATCATAAAACATGCGCTTGAAAATAACGAAATATTCGAAAACACAGTATCAAGAAATACGAAGGTTTTAGTAGTTAATTGTAGCCGAAAACGTTGCATTTAATGTTAACATTATTAGACAGAATACTTTCCTATTAGTTCCTGGATGGTTTTGGTTAGGAAATAGACCTATAGGAAATAAAATTTCCTTACGAAAATTAGTTTACTTGTATCCATTGACACGGCTGACGGAGGAGCGTGGGGGACTTCCCAAGACTCCGCTTCCTCTATCGCATAGGAAGGAGGTGGCAACGATGAGGATTTGAGAGGTCTCTGGGCTGTTTGTAAATAGTATATGAATGAACGAGGGAATGAAAAATTGTAAATACGGTATGAGACCATTTATCACAATTACTTATTGCCCAATAAGGCAGATTGTAATTTTATCATATTAAAGAAGTTTCATATGTCTTAACGATAATTCAACTGGTATTAAGGCCAGCATGACGTTTATTTGTAAGAAGTTTGAGTGAGCAAATTGAGACTTTACGCTGGAACTGAATAATAAAAATTTCATTTTTATCATTTTGCGATGTTGAGTGATCCTGAAGTTAAGTGGTAATTTACGAATCTCCATGAAAAATGTCAAACCAAATGTAATAGCAAGGAACAGAAGGCAACTCTCTTCTTTGTGACAATGCGAAAGAAGTCGCATTCAAAACACCTTGACTTCCCAAGGATCCAGTTGTTTATCAAGAATGCATTTTCCTCCACGTTGTATTTTTTTTTTATGCTGAATTCAATTCTATCGGGCATGCTTTGTTTTATTACTAAACATAAGTATACATCAACATAAATATCCGTCTTATTAAAATACAAGGTCCATTATTCCATATATTTCAACAATAACTGCTGTGGAACCGGGCGAAATTTTCGACGTTCAAGACTCTAATAAATCCAAGAAAACCCTATACTTATCAATAAGAAATCTATTTTTTAGGATCAAAAAAAAAAGAAAATTTCAAATCTTCTAGTAATTTTTTTGTAGTAATGTTAATATAAAGTTTTTGAATATCGGTTCTTCTCTCTACTGTATTTTCCACCTGTATTTTATATTGTTAATATCGATTTTTTTCCTTGATCCGATAACTACATTCAAAATCCAGCAACTTTCGAATTAAACTCACATAAGTAGAAAATTGGCGTAATCGAGCAACAAGAGAAATAATGAAGCGAATGCGTTCACAATTTACCATAACTAATTTGTGTTTTTGGTGCTGAGTTGTCAGAAAAGCGAGTCCAAGGGTGGGAGAAAAGTGAGCGTCATCCCTCAAGAAGGAGTAAATTTTTAATTATGTATTCAATTACATATAAACATATATACAAATGCAATAGGAAAACATTTCTCGGGTACATCTAACAAGAAAACGAGCAATACTGTGTTCTTTGGCAATCCCGAAAATAACACTTTTGTGATTGTTTTTGAGTTAAATTTAAAAAAAAATTAAATCTCTTACCCTATTATGTGAAAGCTTAACATTTGGCCTCACCATTGCAGTACGCACAATCTCATGAAATGTCAAGGTCATTATTTGAAACATTTTATAAGCTAACAAGTGTAAGTATCACAACTTTTATATATTTTAAATTATAACAGGTTAATCCTCTTTGTAATCCAGATGAATGAATTCAATTAAATTGATTGATTAATCGAATTTATTGTGTTTTTCATTAATGCAGTCAATGATTTCTGGTCCGTGAATCTTTCTATACTGTTTCTACCATAGATATAATGAAGGTTTTTTTTGGGTCACGAATATAATGGCTAAAATTTATTCCCATTTTGCACATAATTCATATTCGATCTTCTTAATCATGTGACGCAAAAACAAAACGGTTTCAATAATGACAGTAAGCAATCCTAAACATTTTAGCTAGGCCCCTAAGTTTCGCTTACCTTCCACTGACAGACCGCTACACCATTGGCAATAAGCCGACAATGGCCTTGCCCCTGGTTCACTAATTGGGACCTTACTGTCGCAACGTCCGCTTTCTCAAATGCTTCTGGGACGACCCGACCTCTTCTATGCAAGTATTTTAGTTCTACATTTGTTAGAATTGCCTAAAATAATATCAATAAACAAAGGTTTCGTACTAAAGAACACTCCAGATCGTGCATAAGAGGGACCCGATTTTATGGATGATACCATCTATACGGTCAGGCCAACCAGATCAGGTTGCCTGTAGGGTGCTGTAATTAATTAATTAAGTTAATAATAAGTAATTAATTAACATATACTATTTACTCCGACATCTGAACACACCCATTCAAATTCAAAAATACACCGCTAACAATGAGGTCACAGGTTAAATTTTTAATAGCTATTAGGAAGAATCTTAAAATTTGGCAAACGGGCTGTTTTTTTACTTATAATTTGCAATGTTGTAAAGAGCACACGCTCAAAAAAGACTACCGTCAGGCGGGATGGCTAATGCTCATTGACTGATAATTGTTATGTTACCTGGAATTACCTGGAAACTATCCCGACGATTCTCACCCAATGGGGTCACCGTCAAACCGTGGTATGGAAAATAATTTTTTTTCAAAAAAGTTTAAAAGTCTCTCAAAAATACTTTTATATATCGTTACATCACCAGTTGACGTTTCGCCTATTCAGGCATCCTCAAGACCAAAAATCAAACACATTAAATAAAAAAAATCATCTAAATATTTAAAAAAAAATTAAACTTGTATAAAATAATAAATAACTAATTTCTAACAATCCAAGGAATAAAACAATAGACCTACGAATTAAATTATCTTTATAATCATTTTTCCATTCTGCCATTATTTCACACCGATTTGGTAACTTCTCTGTAACATTTGAAATTTACAATGTCCACTTAATATGAGTACATTAAAGAGTAACTTCGTTAAAAACAGCAATCATTTACAAACGCTAGATATATATAAAAACGATTTTTAAAAAAAATGCAATAGCAAAACATCTAACATGAAAACGAGCAATTGGGACAAGTCATGTAGTCTTCAGGAGAAAAATGAACCCTTTTGCCCTTTGACAATGAGCTATAACGGTTATTTTTCAAGAACTTTTCAACAAACAGGAATTCAACATAAATTAATTATTTATTAATTTAATGAACTTAATGAGCTATGACCAGGAGGATCTTAAATGATTTTTTTACTTTTTTTTTTTCATACTCCTGCTCATACTCCCTTTATTATAGAATTTACCCTCGCAATTTCAGACCGATTGGATCTATTTCACGCGCATATTCTAGCGACCGATATTCTAGAGCAAGCAGACATGCAGAAAAAATACGATTCGTCGTACCTGTTTGAAAGTAGAGCCTCTCTTTTCGGGCTCTCCAATTTTAATGAAAGGACATTAATAATTTCTGTTCTCGATTCTTGTTGAAGAATAAATTGGCAGGCTTACGTTTTTCCGTTTGAAGGTTACTATAGGTCTCACGGTCATCAACTGTGTTGTGAGATCGGACCACTCTTAAATGCTTAATTATTCCGTTTATTTTTTTCTTGAGTTTTTTTCTCCAACCATTCGTTCCAATGTCGAACAGCCTGGTTTTCCATTGGTGTTATTGTTCGTGGGCTGTCCAAGCTTAACATTATGTATCTGTCCTGAGCTTATCATTCCTTTAGTGGAAGGTTAGAATCCGGGGTGTATGTAATTCGTGATATTGACAAATATTCATTTTAGTTTCAGGGAAATGGAATGTGGTCTGTTACGTTTGCTAACCCGTTTATAGCTTCAACAATGTTTTGTAATATAAGTATACATTTATAATACACGAAAATTTCTTTAAATTATAATTGTAAATAAACATAAAACAAGTAAGTTTAAAAAAGTTAATTATGTGTGTAGTATCACTAAATTAAGGATTTAATGATTATATCATAATAATATACAATATGGACCTTACGAAGCAGTTTGTAAAGGCTCTTGATAAGAACGGTTAATGCTATGCATATATAGAACCAAAAATACCTCAGTTGAGTACGGACAAAATTAAGGTAGGAGTATTTGACGGCCCACAAATAAGACAACTCATTAATGAGGCTGAGTGAAAAGCCTGGACTTCATTTGTTGCAGTTGTCGGAAATTTTCTGGCCAAACACAAAGATGAAAACTATGTTGAACTGGAAAACGAGAAGCTTGAATAAGTTTCAAATCCCCTGGGTGTAGCAGGAGTAATAAGGTGCACTATTTACACAGCCACTTGGACCTGAAAATTTAAGAGACGCCAGTGAGGAACAAGGCGAAAGATTTCACCTGGATTTTAAAAGTATGGTGGTCCTCTACCAAGGAAGATAGGATTCGCAAATTATGAAAGATTGCTGCTGGAGTTTCGAAAGGCATTCAAAAATGTCAGAGAAAAGATCCTTCTGAAGTGTTCAGTGTCTAGTTGGTTTCATCGATGTCTTTTCTTCTATTTTTGTGTATAATAATATTTGTATAATACTTTATAATAATAAAAATTTCTTGTTTAGTTTTTTTATTTGATCTATGGTGTATTTGATTACTTAAAATAGTTTACTTATATTTCACTGAAATGGTGTTTCTTAGAAATTTGAGTTCCTTGGCAGAAACTAGATCCATATTAGAATTCATGGCATCAAAATTATATGAAATCAAAAACCCCTGTTGGCCTGTACCATCTTGCAAATTACTCCCTCTTGGTGTCCTAGGTTTTATTGAATTATATAGTGTATGTTAACTAACCCACCCCATTGAACTGTACTGGAGAATGGGTAACCACGGTCAGAGCTATTTCATATAAAAATTGTCATTAATGAAATATATTCTTAAATAGCACGTCAAGATAATTCATGAACAGGATAATTAATAGCTCAATATTGTACGAAATAAATTATTTGTTCATTTCATAACAATTAACTGAATTTTGACACTTAATTGTTATATACTTAGTTGTTTAGGTTTTTATTTTGAGCACCATTGGGACATTAAATGAAACTAACATACAAAATATCATCTCTCTTTGTAAAATATGGAATGATTCAAAGTTACGAACACGATTTTACTGACAGTTTTATTGACTTTGAGTAATTACAATTCAAAAATAGAAAATTATTATAATTTAATTACATATTGATTTCCAGGCTGACGAAATCTTTAATATGATAACCTGCTGAGTATGATAGGAATGTACATTTTAATAACCAAATAGTTAATTAAACATTTTATGTTCTAATTCACTATGGACTTGTTAGTTTTAACATCATTGGACCTTTAAATAAAAACGATTTGCGAAATTTCATCTCTCTTTAGATAGATCGGAATTCGTTCAAGTTGTGAACACGATTTCATTGAATTTTTTTTTCTGCATTAGTTACATAAAACAGCTCACGGAGGTAATACTCTTCAAATATTTTTTCAAATATAATCATTAGCGATCTCCGTGTACAAATTTTCCTTGACCTTAAACCCTCCGAATTCGACAAAAACCAGATGAGCGGATACATTCAAATCCTCTTGTCAAAGGCTTATCCAGTAGCAATCATCCTTATAATCCTCCTCGTTACCTAAAACTCACCTCGTGATCTATTGTAAATAGATTTGCAAACCATCGGTCCCTGGAACTGGCCATAATCCCCACGAAATTTAGCAAAAGGATTTTTTTTTTAATTAAAAAAAATCTTTATGACTTTCGAGTAAGTAGCCCTTGTTGTTGCTTAAGCGGAAAACGGTCGGCAGCCCTTGCATTGGATTTACCTGAAACTACTGTTCGGAGAGCAATTACGCGTTACCGCGAGACAGGTTTGTGCAATCGCAAACTCGGATCAGGGCGGCCGCGAGTGACAGACAGGGCCGGGGTGAGGTCAGAGAAGGGGGGGGGGCAGAGCCCTGGGGCCGAGGATAGTAAATTATTTGTTGTATTTACTCTAATTAATACTTTAGTTTTGTTTACTCACACTAATTAATACGTTCTATGTGTATTTTAATTTCGCTATGTGCCAAGTACCTACATAGCCCCTTTAAACTTACAGACAATTATAGATCCTCAAGTGAATCCATTTACAAATTATTCTGTATTTCCTGGAATACAGAGGAATTTAAGGAAATACAGAATAATTTGTAAATGGATTCACTTGAGGATTATAATTGTCTGTAAGTTTAAAAAGGCTATGAAGGGAAAAAAAAAATACCTACATAAAAAGTAACAAAACGTTTAGTAACATGGGCATGTCTAGATGGACCCCGTGACGCTCTTACCAGCCCTGGTGACACAGCCAAGAAATGGCCGGTTTATCAACTGCTGCTGAGTCTGTTTAACTTCTTTGTAGACGAGGAACAGCAAATGTGCAGAAACTGTTAGAAGAATACTTGCTAGAGAGAATTAAAACCCTCAGAGATCAGTCTCCAGGCCAAGGTATACCAGAGATCACCGTAGAACTCTGTATTCCCCGCCGTAGAAATTTCAGCCCACACCAAACTCTCTCAGTGACATTACATTAGTGCTCGCCAGGTCTTTGGCTAACTCTCCCCCATAAATTTCAAACAAAGATGTTTTCTAGTCAACAAAGGCCCTGATGCTGGTATCTAAGGGTTTAAATTCACCTCAGGTCTTATCTAAGAGTTTCCGCACATATTGCTACTAGCCGAGTTGTCTCCGCAGTGGTTGATAACCAATTACGGTTTTAATCCGATTAATTTTTTTAATATTTTAAGATGTCTGGAGGAAACTTGGATATATGATAGAAACTATAAAAAAAGTATTGGAGGTCCTCCTTGGAGACTGCACCTAACCTTGATAGGCGTATCCTAGAACTCCATTTATCAGAAATGGAAATTGGAGGAAGAAATATCCTACCAGTTTTTGGGAGAATGTGAAGCACCTTAGGCTGCGACAGGATCTCACTAGAAGAACTTAACTCCATTAAATGGAGGTCAATTCTTGATTTCGTTGTGAGGACAGGTATAATATAGGGGCTGATAGAAATGACTATAGGCCTAGTTGTGAGACTGATCATTTTTATGGATCCCCTTTCGCGGTTTATGGAAGTTGTACACTACTGCCTACCACATACAGATACCAATACATACCAGACGGATACCATACAACTCAGAAATAACAAGTTTAACAATTGTGAAAGGAAGGGTCTCGAGCCTGAAGCAATAAGAGATAAGAAAGACTGAGTAGGGTGGGGACCAGACGGCCAGCAGACGTACCTGCAGATCCAGGTATGCGGAAGGGTTGTTTCCACCCCTGCTTTTTTTATTGAGGCTCCAATTAATACAGGGTTCAGCACATACCCTCAGCACAATAGACTAATAATAAATCGTTAAGGGTTGGTGAAAAAAAAAAAAATAAATGACTCCTCCCACCCTTCAATTTTCTCCTCAATCCTTTGGGACCTTTATAGTATTTTTTTTTCTTAAGCCCTGCTTACTTTTTTCTTGGGGTTTTCGCCATACGAAGGAAAAACTCCGCTATTCTATATCCTACAACCCATAATTTGACCTAAGCCGACCTTCGTAAAAACTCTTGCTTACGGCTATTCAAAGAATAATAAGTTCACTCTCATGAGTTTTTGGCCTTTTTTTAGGAGTCAATTTGGCCTCAATTTTTACCAAAGTCAGGGCCCTTCCGTGTATTTTTTTGCCCTCACACTTCGACTGAGACCATCCCTTATTCCTGGTCGTTCTCACAATTTATGAATATCGTTTATTTACTGATCGCCCATCTGCATAGCTTTAGTAAATCCCAAAAATGCTGGAAAAATTCAAAAACTCTGAAAGGATCTTCTCTTAATAACTTTTATCCCTAGTAAGAAGGCACATTGTGAACAAACAGGAACATAATTTATTACACTTCTGAATGAAGCAGTAGCAATGACTTTTTTTTTTTCCTTCCTAGCCCCTTTTAATTCACAGATAATTATATACAATTATAGATCCTCAGGCGAATCTATTTACTATTTATTTTTGTATTTATGATGACTATTAGAGACAACGTACCTAATTAAATCTCAGTTGAAGTCACTTTTTTGACCTCAACCTGGTCTTGAAAACGGTCAGTTGGTGGGTACATGTCTGTTTCATATTCTTGGGAATGGATATCGTCTTTTATAACGGTAGCAGCAGTTTGTACAATTCTCAGGCGCTCTTCTTTTTCACTCTGACATCTTAATGAGTACCACGCTTCGTTCAAGATTTTGTGGCTAACATCACGAAAGCAGGCCATAGTACTCATTTTCGTTCGGCTGAATATTATACGCATATTTCCGGGCCAACCTCGCTCAATTAGCCACCGTTGGCTTTTGTCAGGTGAAATTTTCTCCATAAGTTTATTCATAGAAAACTAGGCAGTCACTGTGTTCATCCAAATACTAATAAATCTTCTCCATCGTAGCTGTCATCTACGAATATCTGTTATCTTGGGACCTTGCTTGGTGGTCCACGAACCATGAAAAAGTTGACATAACAGTCATGGTGGTAAAAGCACCATTCGCATGTAAGTCCCCTATAACGTCAATATTAAGGTCTTAAAACAGTATACCATCATTCATCTTCTCGTTCTGTCGCTCGGTTTTCAATAGATTCATTAAATGTATAGGTTCGGACAGCACAAACGACGGTATTTTTATTTCCTTTGCGTAAAACTATTTGAGTACAAAACAGGCACTGACTTAAAATCAAATATCTTTTGAGATGATCACTGCTCCACTCATCCCTATAATCCTCCCCGGAGACTGAAACGGCAGTGGCCTCGTGACCTACTATAAATGTGCACAGTGGGATTCCTGGCAATGGCCAGTTTCTCCAATCATGTCCTGAGCGTATGTGGCTCTCGCGCTCTTCGTCAGCCTCCGCTGGCTCGTATCCGGTGACGTGGCTGGTGGGGAGCGTGGGGGGTCTTCCCGAGACTCCGCTTCCTCTTTCGCTTGCGAGGGAGGCAACAACCGTGTGGACTTGGGGGGCCCCTGGGCTGTTTGTAAATATTGTATGAATGTGCCAACGAATGATGAATTGTAAATATGGTATGAATGAAAACACTTATCTCAATTAAGTAGGCAGATTGTAATTTCATCATAATAAAGTTGTTATTGAATTGAGATGATCTCACAGGGATTGAACTGATTGAGGTCTGGTATAGTTTTTTCTTCAAGAAATATGAATACTTTTTTCTTACCTTGAAGAGTTTAAGCTTTGCCATCACCTCTTGTCACACTTGCCTTTTCCCAAAAAATACTCCATTTTTCACCAGTACACCAGCCATCATCTTTAACTTCATTATTATAAATGAAACACTTTCCCGACATTATCGAAGGGTATCCCGTTCAGAGGAAATAAACATTATTAATCAGCATTGAAACGTTTTTTTTTAGTACTGAAAAATAAATGTTAAATAATTTATTATTCTGAAGGGGAATATTCCCAGGATAACAGAGATATTATTATTATAATGTGAGATGAAGCACTTACTTAAGTTGAAATACAAGCCTCTCAAGTTATACTGGTGTTACCTAACTCCTTTGTTGGAGTGTCAACTCCGTTGGAGCGGTCACACTGATTGTAGTACCTAAGTAATCAAAACCCAATCAATAACTGAAAGCCCTTATTGATCCCCGGAGTCAAGTTGTGTACGACTAAGAAAATATTAAATCGGAAAATGCTTGTGACCTAGTTTGACTCACTTTATTTATGTATGATCTATGAAATAATAAGTGATAGGAAAGGTCCTGTCAAATCAATTTCATTTAAGCGATAGTTTAAGACAACAGGTTTCGTCATTTTTTTTTTTAGGTCGATACCTATAATAAATAGAAGGAAGAGGGTGTTATCTATCTTATACCCCTTTTCTGGTCATTGCCATGTCACGGTGTTTAAATATAACGAGTCCATAATCTTTTTAACCTATATATATAATTGCATTATCCGAACGACGCACTTTCCTCTCCTCTGGAAACATTACATTATTGTCCTATTCGCCAAACCCGGTAAACCACCCAATGACGCCTTACCGTCCAATTAGCCTACTCCCTATCCTCTCAAAAATATTTGAGAAACTCCTACTAAAACGTCTACTTCCAATTGTTAAATCCAAAAATATTTTTCCCTTACACCAGTTTGGATTCCGTCAACGACATTCCACTGCTCAACAAGCCCTTGAAAGCAAACAGTATTGCACTGCTGCCTTTCTTGATATAGCTCAAGCTTTTGACAGGGTTTGGCACGCAGGTTTGCTCTACAAGCTCAAAAGATATTTACCACAGACCCTTTTCCTAATCCTACAGTGCTACCTTTCAAACCGCTTCTTCCAAGTCCGCTGTGGTTTAGAATACTCTAACTACTATCCCATAAGTGCAGGAGTTCCACAGGGCAGTGTCCTGGGCCCCATCCTCTATAACCTATACACCGCTGATGTCCCCTCTACTCCCAATACCTTCTTGGCCACATTTGCAGATGACACTGCAGTCTTGTCATCCCACCCAGACCCCGACATAGCATCCCATAACCTTCAAAAACCCCTTGACGAGATCGAGTATTGGTGCAATCAATGGCGGATCAAAGTTAATGAAGCAAAATGCTCCCACATTACCTTCACCCTTTGTCGCAAGTCTTGTCCACTAGTTTATTTTAATTCTATTCCTCTCCCTGTATCCAAGACAGTACGGAACTTAGGCTTCCATCTTGACAAACGACTGACCTGGAACCCACATACGAGACTAAAAAGACAAGAATTAAACAGACGCTTTGGACAACTGTTCAGACTACTTCAAAGGACATCCCATCTCTCAATAGAAAATAAACTACTAATCTACAAAGTTATACTTAAACCAATCTGGACATACGGAATAGAGCTATGGGGGACAGCAAAAAAGTCGAACATCAAGCGTATCCAATCCTTTCAATCAAAAGTCCTCAGAACAATAGTAAATGCCCCTTATTATGTCAGCAACAAAACCCTAACGACCTTAATATACCCTACATTCTAGAACTCATCCCTTCCAAGTTTACGAAATTCCACAGTAGCCTTTCCAACCACCCTAATCCTGTAGCACAGTCATTGCACTGCGCCACTCATCCCTATAATCCTCCTCGGAGACTGAAACGGAATTGGCCTCGTGACCTGCTATAAACGCGTGACAGTGGGAGTCCTGGCAATGGCCAGTCTCTCCAATCATGTCCTGAGCGTCTGTGGCTCTCGCGCTCTTGGTCAGCCTCCACTGGCTAGTATCCGGTGACGCGGCTGACGGAGGAGCGTGGGGGACTTCCCAAGACTCCGCTTTCTCTTCGCGGTGGATTTGGGGGGTCTCTGGGCTGTCTGTAAATATTGTATGAATGAGAGCTATATCTTAATTACTTATTGCCTTATAAAAGGCAGATTGTAATTATTGCACAATAAAGGAAAAAAAAATTAAGTAAAAACACTGAATAATAAAGAATAATCCATTTATTGCACAATGAATAAATATTAAACCCACAAAACCTGTTGCTATGTAAAAACATTGCAACAACATACCAGCATCGGCGTATCATCAAATGTTTCAACAGACTCACTACTTGATGATCCCTTAATTTCAAATCCACTTCTCAACCTTTGGTGACACGGTCAGATACCGTGCCATTAGTAGGGATGTGTTTGAGTTGCTTCAGTTTGGGCTGAATCTTCTGGCGAAGGAAATGATATCACACATTTATATTTTTTTGTTCTTGGTTGATAACACCCATCTACAGATAGATTTTGGCACTAAGTGGTTGTTAGCATATTAGGTACTTGCTGTTCTGTCAATTTCCTCTTAATCACAATGCCTCTTGTGTCACAGCTAACATGGACATGTATTCTGCTTCGGTTGTCAACAATGCCCCATGACTGTTTTTTCGTCCTCCCGAACGAGGTCATTTACATTTGGTAAAAATGTCACAGATCGTCTTTCTTCTCAATTACTAGCCCATTCAGCATCAGATAAGCCAATAATTGGGAATGGTTTGCAGCCATCAACATAAAATTTTCAATCTATAGTGTCCTTCGTGTGACGCATGAATCTTTTGACCGCAGCACTGTATTGTTGTTGATATGATCCAAACAACTGACCTCAAATGTCCGATCATCACCAGGAAAGTAATTGACAAACTGATATTCTGTTGAAGAATTTGATTCATTACTCTCGTGTTTAGATTAGTAAAATGAATAATCTTTTCTCGGTGATTTACCATTTTCCACTCTCACTTCTTCAATGTCTTTAGAAGAGCTGATCCTATGCCTTCTTTTTTTTTGGAATAACTTGATTTACTACTTTCATGGTTTCTTCGTTATTGACCAACATTTCCAGATTTTGTATAACTTCTGGATTTAGTTTTCCTTCCCTCGACAATAGCATCATTGACTTTCTTGGCATCTGACTTTGTACTTCCCTTGTGTCCGTCTTTATACTTTTTACTCGAAGGAATTAGTTGTTCGAACTTGTGCCTTTTATGTGAACACATATCATCAGCTTATGTCAGTGGATTACAAACTCACCTAATGAAACACAGTTACTAACATTTTCAACCCCGACCGGAGAGCTCCCGGTATCGCAACTGAAACTGACGTCTCTTTAAAGCATAATTTCTGTCGGATTCTCACTTTCACAGAACTTCCCGTCATCAAAAAACAGTCCGCTAAAATTTTTGATGGTTCGCTTGTTACCTTATTTTTGGAATCCAACATAATTCCAGGGAAAGCTGGAATTTTCCTATTATAAGTATTGTATGTCGTCTTATTACAGTTCATTTAGGATTAATATTCTTCCAAAGCTAAACCTTCCCCAACACAAAAACGTATGTTTTTCTTATAAAGACGCAAATAATGTTTTCCATCTAGAATTACTCAACTCAAGTAAGTTTATATACTAGTATACCTCATATATGGATTTTTAAAATGCTTTTTGTGTACACAGAGTTACTTTTTAATGTAATATTGATTACCAAATCGGTGTATATAACAATAGATTAATACGAGTTGAAAGGTAATATCATTCACATGTTGTTTTATTATTTTTACCTTTTTATTCTATCCAAATTTATTGAAGTATTTTGTAAGTAATTGTTTTCAATATATGTAAATTTATGTTTCTTGTGCTGAATCGTAGTCCTGAAGAAGCCGGAATAGGCGAAACGTCGACTGTTAATGTCATGTAAATAAAAAACGATATATTGTGAGAGACTACAAACTTTTTTTTCTAGCGTGGTGTCAACAGACATAAACGTGTTCATTCTCTGTATTCTTCGTGTAATATAATTCAATGTGAACAAAATAATATTTCCTTATATGTATTGTATTTCAAGTATGACATTTAGTTTATCTAAGACATGATCGATCAATAAAAAAAAAAATATATTTAGGTACTTTTGTAGCTTTTTTTTTCTTTCTTTTTTTTGAAAAACTAATCCTGTACATATGTACATGTTATACATTTGTGTATGTATAAGTGTTACTCTGAAGTATTATATTTATTTATTATATATATATTTATTATATATCCCCCCTGTTCAATAAAAGGGAACTATCGCACAGTATGTCAATCTCAGATCTTCTCAGCTTTATATAAACGGTATTACTTTCCGAATTAGAATTAAAAATATTTCCAGATAATCGACTTAGGTAAATCGCAATTATCCGGCGGCAGCCTGCCTCTTACCTGTGCATTCTCTACTCTATCACCTTGACGTTTCCAAACTCGACTTTTCGATTTAATAGCAACACGCTTTTTAAGTTATGCAAATTCAACAGTGTAACATTATAATTTAAAGAGTTATGAAATTGTATCTTGTTATGTAATTACCCGTTGCCACCTAATGTTGACAAGATCTGATGGTCATGACATTTCCTAGTGATTGGCCAAGACCGTTCGCTTCCGTAAATCAAAACGTTGTTGGCATGAAAGCGCTCCTATTTAGCTCGGTAATCGTTTTCCCTATGGGTACAAATATTTTTTTTTTCACTAATAATTTGGCGCAACCTTTTTCTGTTTGTATGTGCTTAATTGGATTCAAAAGTGGTCGAGTTAATTACATTATCCCCTAATGTTTTTACACAGAAGAAATTTCAGATCTCCTCCTCCACAAAAGATGTGGTTTTTAAAACAAAATATCATTATACAGAAGGCTCAGTATCCGTTTTTGGGTTGAGATTGTGATCTATTATTACCTCACGGATAAATGTTAGTTCGGAATTGGTGTGATAAAAATAAAATAAACCGCCAATCTTACAATTGAGTTCGCAAATTCTTCACAGCCTTTACGCAATTCAAAACTGTGCTGTATATCATTCTTGACCTTTTAGCGAAAATAGTTAATTCTTAGACAATCTCGTCCATAAATCATAATAAATAAAATAGCTAAAATCTTCTAAGTAAAAACCGTTACGAAATCTGATTCCTATTCTTTGCACTCAAGAGTATATTTCTTGGTTAGTCTTTGAAATCCTTTTTTGTGTCAGACTTCAATGTGTCTTTAACTTAAGTCTTACAAGACAGAGATAATGAGAAACGGCTCTGTTGACTGCTTATTTCATGTTGAAACGTATATATATATAGTGTTAAAGCCGGGTTTTGAAAAATATTGCTTATACATTACAGACCGACCGGATTCCGAAAGCATATACGAACTTACAGACAAAATCTGATGGGTGCAAGCCTGTTTGAAAGTTAATTAAAGCCACTCCCGTAAGCTTCCGTTTTTACAACTTGTGAAATTATGGAACAGAACAATTTTCTAGCAATAATAGCTTTGAAATCAGGAACAGACAACATTGAATTGTTTAAAGAAGAGCCAAAAACCTAATATTAAAAGTTGCAATCATTCTGAATTGGGAGGATGTTCCTTCTGAATGTCTGGAATTTTACATCCAAGTTAGAGAGTCGTCTTCCAAAAAAAAAATAAAATAAAATAAAAATAAAAAAGATCACGAGGTCGCCCTTGTTCTCGTCGGTCAGTGGGTCTCTTAAAGGACTTAATTTAATTTTATACTCTCGGATCGGTCGAATTCTCTTTTAAAGAAATACGAAAAAAAAAGTCTCGGACAAGCATAACCCTTCTTCGGTCACTGGGGCTACAAAAATTTAAATGAGCCACAAAAAGATCATTTCCTGAAGGTCGTCGTAATTTTTCGTAAGCCATTACATATCTCAAGAGCATTTCTCGCCCACCTCCGTATACCGGCGTTTATGAAATTTATCAGTCTCCTTTTGAGTGGCCGGCTTGGTTGAAAAAAATTAATAAAAATGTCAGCTTACTGCAAGTACTTATCGAATTTTCAAAAAAAAAAAAAAACCTTTCACGCCTAGTAAGCTTCCTAATATGTTTAATAAATTTTATGATACTTAGCAAGTGTATACAATGTGAATTCCTTTGTATTGCTATTAAATTGTATAAAGTATTGCTTGTTTATTGTGATAAAATTACAATCTGTCTTATTTGGCAATAAGTGACTGTAATAAATTCTCATTTATACCATACAATGTTCATTCAATCGCTCATTCATACAGTATATACAAACACCCCAGAGACCTCGTAAACACACATGGTTGTCATCTCCCTCACATGAGAAAGAGGCAGTGGAGTCTCAAGAAGTCCCCGAAGCTCCTCCGTCTGCCGCGACACTTGTAGAGGTAGACCAAGAGCGCGAGGCCCACAGACACTCAGGATATGATTGGAGAAACTAGTCATTTCCAGGACTCCCACTGTCACGTATTTATAGCTGGTCACGAGCCCACTGCCACTTTAGTCTCCAAGGAGGATTATAGGGATGAGTGGCACAGTGTAATGACCATTAGGATGATATGTTACCATGGAATTTCATGAGCTTGGATGGGATGAGCTATTAAATAGATAAATAAATTTTATTTTATTGGTATTTAGTTTTTACTTTTGTAATGTTCATTGGAATCCACTTTGGAATGTAAAATAAGATATTAATTAAAGTAAAAAAATTATGACTAACTAACGCAACCGTTTTAACACATGACAACAACCCAAGTTGAGTTGAAAGTAGTTGTTGAATGCAAATATTTTGTGGAATCTAGAAAACTTGTTTTCCTCCTAGATTCACTTTGCTATTTTCAGCATCGCATGACGGTCACAGAACGGGTACACACTTGGTTGTAAAAAGGCCCTATAAAGTCATAAAAGAATGAACCAAACGTGGTGAGATAGTATTTTACTATGATTGTGGAGTTGTGGCTCATGTCCTGATTGTATGAATGTATATCATATGAATAAAAAAGTGAATGACAATCTGCAAAGATGTTATGAATGCGATCTTTTATCAGAATTATCTATTGCCCTTCTAGGACAGACTGTAATTTTATTCTTAAAATAGTACTCTTTACACAAGGCACTACCAAATTTACGACCAATTAAATGTTTTAGTGGGGTTTATGGCCAATAACTAACACCTCATCAAGGGACATTTAAATGGTACAAGAGGCTGTAGGCGTGATGTAATTCGCTGTAAACTAATGAACTTTTTACATTTTTACAACGTTCTACTTTCATTCATTACCACCAGCTGATTTTTATTAAACGTAAACTAAATTGTACTTTTGAAAAATATATAAGTTAAATTAAGTACGTTGAAAGTCAAGAAACAGTATCAAGAGATACAAGGAACGGCTGAAGTCCCCGCATAAGTTTCCCAGAAATTCATCGTCATTGCAATGTCAAAATCATTTATTCCACAGAAAAATGTCCGCACTCTTGATCAAAAATGCTTCATTTCATTTTTAGACCATTTCGGCCACTGAAAAACAATTTTTGAATCTCAAAAAAAATTTTAATTAATCGAGCGTTGCAACCTTTATTGTTTCTTAAACTTTGAGAAGAAAAATCCTACCTGGGCTTCGGAGGAATACCTGGAACTTCGGAAATCTTGCAAACGTACCTCAATTTTTTCACTCGTTCAATTTTTTTTCATACTATGCGTTATTATATTTCATGCAAAAACTAATCAGCATATTAAGGTATTATGGGCAATCTTTTCAGACTTCCACTGCCTAGTTCGAAGGACATCTGAAAAAAAATCAATTATTCTGTTTATTTATTTTGTTCATTTCCTATTTTTATACACCCTAGCAACCTTCACGCTCTTTTACGTATTGTTAATAATTTATATATTTTCTTAGTTGTTAAAAAATGTCATTTGCCTCTACTCCTTTGTTATTCTTAGGGGAAAATGGTACCGAATAAATGATTTTTTTTTATTTCAAAATCATAAGGTACCGAGTTCAAATCTCAGCTCAGTCACATTTTTTTTTCTCTTTAACCGATAATAATGTTTTACTTTCATAAAACGTCTTACTCACTTATGACATTCGTTTTCTGATACTCCTGGCACTAATATTTAGGGTTACCTCGCAATTTCACAATAAAAATAATTTAATTACATCAAGTGGTTTCCGAAATCTCGCAAGAATTATATTGCTATAAAAATCCCCTCCAGTTGGATTTACACTGGATAGAATTTTGTTGCACTTCAAGGAGGTCTCGTGATGCCCGGCCTTGAGTGTCAAACGGATGCTATATTAAGGACCGAGAGCTGATCAAAAATAGAAGGAAAGAGAAGGAGAGAGATCACCCCGGTGTCGTATGTCGGAAAACTTTCCAAAAGATAAAAAAAACGAAAATAGGACGGGACAAGGTAAAATGTGGTGGGGCAGTGTTTGTGGTGGTTCGAAGAGGCGGAAAAAAAAAAATAAGATAAATAAATAAAAAAAAATAGAACCCCTGCAAAGGAAATTGAGCGGGAAAAAAAAAAGGGAGGGAGCCGGCCTTGGCGGGTTTCGCAAACGGCCAGACGCCAGATAATTGGTAATAGGTATGCATTTATAATTATCCTATATGAAAAGCTACCAGCTTACGCAAGAATATGATCAGGCCATGTCGAAATGGTGGTTCTAGCCGGCGTTTGTAGCGATCTTCCAAGAAAATTCGGACATTCGTCGAAGCGTTTTTAACCATCAGGTCTCCTGATGTAAAGTGCAAGTTTCTACTTCCATACCGTTATCCCTCTTTTATTTAAAGGAAGAGTTTAGATATGATATTGTTTGGAGTAACGGTCAAACACCTCAATGTATTTATAATATGATACGGCTTAGTCTTCATCCCAATATACATCTTTTATTGATATCATATCATATCATTACGTTTCATCCAATACAATGTAGCATTGAAAGGATTGGCGCATGTAACATACTAACCGAATGAACTAACTGAAAAAATCTACCTTAAATTGACGTTTTGCCTATTTATGCATTTTCAGGACTACAGTTCAGAACAAGACAGATACATACGGAAATGCTTAATTTAATGAGTAAAAACATTGTAATAATAAAAAGAGTGTAACAACACACCTGTGAATGATATTATCTTTCAATTTCTATTGACCCATTACCGACCGGGTGCAATAATAAATTAAAAATTTAAATAATGATCAATATTGCATTAAAAAGAAACTATGTTACGACAGAAACCATTTTGTGAACCTGGGGTATAAAAACTTACTTCAATAATTTAAAATGCAAATCCTAATTTGCAAATTTACATGAAAAACTAGCGTGCTGGGGATTAACATTAGCAATTTTGGCCTGCGACCCAGGCATTTATGAAGTGGAGTTATTTATTTTTTAGCATATACACTACATAAGTCAACCCCAGCTGAATTGCTTGTGATTGGACGTCACATCAAAGGTGAGAATTCCAAATTTTTTTCAGTTCATCAATGTTAGCCTAGAGTACTGACAAGCCTTAAACGTATCACCTTTAAGAATCACAATCCGTGATAAAGCCTGATGCCGCTAAACCCAATCACTTATTTATGACTTATTTAAATACCTAATTTAAATATATATGAGATATTTAAATAAAGGGGTATTAATGAATTATAATTGTATCACGATTCGGTGGCCTTCGTAGGACTGTTAAGGCAGAAGACAAATTCCTGAGAAATATCGAGATCTCATGGCCGAACGAGAATACCATTACAATTACATAATACGTCAGTATTCTTCTCTCTCTCTCTCTCTCTCTCTCTCTCTCTCTCTCTCTCTCTCTATCTTTTTCCTTCGTAGACGCACACACTTCAGTTGTTCTGTTTATTTTTAACGGACCTCAAAAGATTAAAATAATTGTGTAAACGTATTCATCTTCCTAGATTATGAAAAAAACTACTTGGCATATTAATTAGGCTGTCAGATTCTATACGAGAATACGTATAGCTCACTAGGTAGGTGGAAACGCAGTGATTGGGATCCATCATCCATTCGTTCAAAGATTCAGTTCCCCAAAGAACTATCGAGTACAGGAAATTTATTCTTAATACATGTGTATAAGGCCTGGAGAGGAGCAGAATTTTTATTATTTTTTAAATCAGTTATTTAATTATTAGATTGTGTCTTGATTTGCTGTAATAGCTGAACGCAATTCCAGAACACAATGATAAAAAAAGACTCAGAACCTATAAGTAATGAGCAACACCGAGCGAACAATCTAAAACCCTGCTCATATTTATTACAGAATATTTATAAACATATTTTATGACCTCAGGAAGCTGACAGATGTCCCGTTTACTACCCGGTTACTACTGAGCAGTACTGGTAAAGATCTAATGTTAATGTTTGCTCCATAGATCAGTTTAGGAGAGTCATAAAACATTATGACGAATCGTCGTTAAATATTATGCATACAGCAATCCATACAGTTTTATGTCGAGTACTCCTTTAACTCGTTAACTAATGAGGACATTTTTTTTGAACTAGTCGCACTAAAGATTTCAACACATGAAGTTACTAGACTTGAAAGCAGATCAAAACAACAGATTTCAGCTTTCATGGTACTTTTAGACAAAAATGAAATGGTCATTCTGTATGGCGAATACCATCCTGAGAAATCACAAAGAACCTCGAGGAGATATGATTCCGAATGAAGCCTATAAGAATTTACAGAAACCTTTAATAATTCTTAACGGGGTTATTTAATGGTTCCTTCCGATAAAAATACTTCCATAGACCCTCGAGTGGCATACTGCGGTCAAGCAGCATTTTGCCAAGACATAAGTTCAAGCAAATCATCATTATTCTAATTTTTATTTTTTGTGACGTTATAAGGAATACTGTGGTTACTCAAACAGGTCATCGCTGTCCTCAGTAACGAAACCTTGATGTGACGACAGTGAGGGCTTTCGAAATTGAAACCATGAATCAACGCGCTTCTGTGAACTAACATTTTCACCCCGACAGGGTGTGAAAAAACGACAATTCTTCAATTTGATAATTTATTTTATTAATAAGAAAAATGTTCAACCTTTAAAATGTTATTCTTAACAATTAACAAAATAGAGAATGAAAAAATGAAGAGATGAAGATCTTAATGGAATAGTTTCTTTGTTTTTTTTATTATTCAACAATTTATTAAAATAAAATTACTATCTGCCTTTTTATTAGGCAATAAATAATTGAGATAAATGTTATCATTCATACCATATTTACGATTCATCATTCACTCGCTCATTCATAGAATATTTACAAACAGCCCAGAGGCCCCCCAAGTCCACACGGGTGTCACCTCCCTCGCGTGCGAAGGAGGAAGCGGAGTCTTGGGAAGTCCCCCACGCTCCTACGTCAGCCGCGTCACTGGATAAGAGCCAGCGGAGGCTGACCAAGAGCGCGAGAGCCACAGACGCTCAGAATATGATTAGAGAAACTGGCCATTGCCAGGACTCCCACTAACACTTAATTATAGCAGGTCACGAGGCCATTGCCGTTTTAATCTACGAGGAGGATTATAGGGATGAGTGGTGCAGTGCAATGACTGTGCTAGGGAATTAGGGTGGTTGGATAGGTTACTATGGAATTTTATGAACTTGGAAGGGATGAGTTCAAGAATATAGGGAATATTCAGATCATTGTGATGGGTTTTGTTGCTAACGTAATAAGGGGCATTTACTATTGTTCTCAGGACTTATGATTGAAAGTATTGGAAGCGCTTGGTGTTCGAATTTTTTCCTGTCCCCTATAGCTCTATTCCGTATGTCCAGATTAGATAGAGTAGTGGTGCAGTTAAGTATAACTTTGTAAATAATTAGTTTATTAGTGTCATCTGCAAATGTTGCCAAGAAGGTATTGGTGGCGGAGGGGACATCAGCGGTGTATAGATAATAGAGGATGGGATCCAGGACGCTGCCCTGTGGAACTCCTGCTTTTATGGGATAGTAGTTAGAATATTCTAAACCACAGCGGACTTAATGGAATAATAATGAAACTAAACAAATTGCGCATTAATAAGTCATAATGTAAAAAGAAAACGTATTTACATGAAAAGTTCCCTTGACGAATAAATCTTAAAAACATAACATTCATTCGACACAACTGTATGAATAATGTAATACTCACAGTAAGTTTGAGCATAGTATCAGAATCATGTACAAAAACGTTTTATTATTGTACTGTTGTTCTTAAATGGAATCCGTATTGAAAATGATTCCTAGCTACGCGAGTACGCTTTAATCATTCATTTGTAACCACTGCTTAGGTGAGAAAAATGTCTACACTGCTAATCTGTGTAGCAGTAGCAGGATTTGGGGGGGGGGCGACCCATAAATCAGTTTCGATCGTTCGTTGACGGGGAAATTTTCCCTATTAGGTGTTCGTGGTTCGTCACTACCAGCGAATCTTCATTCATTAAAAACCGGCAATTATACGTATTGGTTCGGGTGGTTCATCACTTGATACTCTACTATACTCTATAGCGGTATCATTAGCAGTAACGGAATATGTGAACAGCTAAAAGTAAAAAGGAAAAAAAAAACTACTACAAGGATTAAAGCTGATTAATTCAAGGAAAGAAGGTCATAGAATAATTATTATAATCACCCACGATACTGGCCGTTATGCAACGAGTCATAAACTTGGACCGTCGTCTGTAAAGATTAAATAGAAAAATGTTACGTCGTGGATATTATTCCGAGATATAGGTGCTGTGCTTTGTAAGACATAGCGGATTTTTTTCAGATGTTAAATACAATCTCGTCGAAACGAATACAATCTAAGGGTATTTTATATTCAATGCGGTACCGGTTTAAATGCCAAGTGTTTCGTCCCACCTTGACCGTTGAAGGATCGTGCATTCGACCTTTGTTTCCTATTCTGCTAAAGTTCGAGTTCAAGATCTTCAAACTAACACGTTACCGTTCTTATTTTTGATAGGGTTTATTTATTTTAAATGTATTTTGACCGACGGAATCTATTCACTACCACTTCTTCTTAAAGCACAAGAGGTACCCACTCTATCAAATACATAATGTCTTTAAAATTGCGGGCAAAAGGTAGGATTACTTTCAAGGACAGTTCCACTTGAAAACAGCTCCCGCAACTACACCCACAGCAAACTCCTTGATTCTTTCCCATCTTACCGAATTTCGGCTACTCCTGGAATTCGTACTTGGGGTGCACTTGGCGTTTCGAAGAGAGACGAAATTGCCTCTTCTTCTTTCTTCTTCAATTTATCATCGTCAGACTCATGCATTTCGAGTTGCTATTTAGAGCTCCTCTTGCAAGATGACTATCTAGGATACTTTTTGAGTAAGGGTGCTAACCCACCCCTACAACCCTCATCAGATTATTATATATATATATTCCTTTATTGTGGTATAATTATAATCTGCCTTTTATAAGGCAATAATAATACAGGTAAATGATCTCATTCATACCATATTTACAGTTCATCATTCACTCGCTCATTCATACGATACTTACAGACAGCCCAGAGACCTCCCAAATACACATGTGAAGAGAAAGCGGAGTCTTGGGAAGTCCTCCATGCTCCTCCGTCAACGGGTACTAGCCAGTGGAGGCTGACCAAGAGCGCGAGAGCCACAGACGCTCAGGACATGATTAGAGAAACTGGCCATTGCCAGGACTCCCACTGTCACGCGATTATAGCAGGTCACGAGGCCACTGCCGTTTCAGTCTCCGAGAAGGATTATAGGGATGAGTGGCGCAGTGCAATGACTGTGCGACAGGATTAGGGTGGTTGGAAAGGCTACTGTGGAATTTCCATCAGATTATTAAAGCATAATTGGCCCAGTGATCATTTGTAAATATTTACTCACTGGGAGGTTTGACGCTGGTCAGTTTTCTTCTCTCATCTCCTGAGCGTCTGTGGCTCTCTCACTCTTCTTAAGCTTTAACTCCTACGTAGTGGTGAGACAGCTGCAGGAGTAGCGTGGTGAGTCTCATCACCGAGTGTAGTGCATGTGTTATTGACTTTTTAAAATCAAACTGAAACGTATTAGATCTATGCTATGCCCTCCTTCGAATGCATCTGTGTATGCAGAACAAGGAGAAATATGTAAATCAAAAATTATTTTTTTTTTTGTTCATTGTATATTAATAAAAAAGGTTATTAAAAAAAAAAAAAAAAAAAAAAAAAAAAAAAAAAGGAGTAGCGCAAAAGTCTCCAGCTATTTTCGAATGGGGTCATGAAAAAAGTGGTCAGACTTACCTTTCTCGAGAGAGGTTGAATAACGCCGACCTGCACCCGTTGCTTCGTGTACCTGAAGACCCCAGGGTAAGCACTCTGAACACACCACCCTTCCCATATCGATGGCAACAGATTGTCGGGGAGAATTAGGTTAAGATTTTGTTTGTTAGTTTTAAGTTTTATGGTTCATAAGGTAAGCCCCGTCATTTTTAAACATGTATAGACAATGAATGTATCATATAATGTTCATTATACCTTTGTAACAATCACAATCACAGTGAATAAAATGAAGCCAAGCTACAGGACATATAATATTGACCTATTGTAAACAGATGGAATTCAATATAGAATCTATATTGAATTCCATACTTTTTATTAATAAGGGAATATGAAAAAAAAGTAGTGTAATGGATCTATTAATCAAAAAATGTTCATTTTTAATTCAATTTATGTTTGGAAACATGATGAACCTATCTATGATATCTTTCGATTTTGTTATTCGTGTAAGCCAAATTATGGTCTTATGTTTGTGGCCTTTATTTTTATTTTTATAGATGATTTAAGTTACAGATTTTTTTTAATTTTCATTTACGTCACTTTACGTTTTATGACATTAAAAATCATATTCTATACAGTTCTCTGGGTTCAACAAGGCATGCAAGCCCGGACGAAGTAATCTTCTCAACCTTTACTTCTAATTTCAAGCACATATTTCCTACTTCATTAGATTGCTGCTCATTTCTTTCTCGTCCAGAAAAATAATCCGTACTCATAAAATTTAAAAATTGAACAAATGAAACCAATTGCTTCTCCCTGAACTTTAAGATTTACGTAAAGCACTCTCAAATGTCAAATGACCTCCTCAGAGCTTCAATATTCAATTTAAATGAATTTCGAAGTTTTATGAAGGGTATTGAAAAAATCCCGGCCGCACATTTAAAGATTATCCGTGACTAATCCTCAACCTTATCTATCAACCAGCTTTGTCATAGTCGTCCCGGGGTGAATTTTCCTTGTTTGGAAGTCCTGGAGCGAAATAGTTTGGGATTCCTGGAGAAATATTTTTTAACTCAGAAAGTTATTGCCCCCAATGAGGTGAATCGCAACTAATTTTATTTGCTGAATTATAAATTATTATTTCGTATCACTTTTAATGTCTGCCCAATGATGTTTGGATACACCTTTCGATATGGTCTTCTTGTTTATCCCTCATAAGGGACAGGGAATACATTCAACCACACACTTTAGAACTAATGCATCATAAATCAATCATTATAATTTATAACTGTATTTTGATATAACCGGTTAAATTTTCACAACATTTTCACATTTTTAAATATATTCTAAATTGTATGATAGCCTACATAGCCACGTTGGTTCATTGTATAAATAGATCGAATAGTTACATTTAATAATAAAAATGCTTCTCTAGGTCTTTCGTTTGGAAAGTAATTAGAGTAATGATTTTGCAACTGGAATTTATTGCAAAATTGATAGCCCTAAATTTTCCTTGTAAGCTATTTTTATGCGCATACCTAATACATCCTACTTTCTAGGGATGAATATCAACCAGAAACCCTTAGTTTGTTTATCTGTCTGGATCTCAGCGAGTCCAGCGTTCGACCTAGAAACGTGAAACATGGAGGTCCCACCAAACTTATTATTTTCAACTCCTGATTATATGTAATTAGTATTTTTCTACTATAACCATAAATAGTAATTACAATTGTAATCGTAATTTTAAATCAGCACAAATTTGGTGTGGAGGCAATGTTTATGAGGTCCAGTTTAGATGCCCTGAAAATACTAAAAAAAAAATCAAGCTTATGAGATGAATAAATAAATATTTTTATACCATGCTCAATCTGATCAAATAAAATATTTGAACATCCAATTGGTTAAAATCAAGTTCACGAGTTTCGTGACGGTAAAACATAAATGTTAACTGTGTGAAACGTCATTTTAATTCAAAATTGAAAACATATAATTATTATTAAACAAGGCAATGGTGTAATCGCCGGATTTGATAAATAATTAGTTCATCTAGTTAGTTGCACTTAATTAGTTTCGTGGATATTTTGGAATTCTTTTTGTTTTTGCACTATGGCGTAAAGTGTACATTTTTTCCAGGATCAACAGGAGACTCGTAAAGTCCAATATGGACGAAGCTCAAGAGGTTATGTTTTTGAAAGCAAAATAAAAATCATAAAAACATTTTACTCGTCAAAAGTCATGGAGGTTTCACGTGCGCTGAGCTTGCCGATCCATGGATCCACAAGGAAGGACTGTTGGTGCCCCAGATACCGGAGACAATCGTAGATCTCCAACAGGCGACACTCCTCTAGCGTACTCATAAACTACGGGTACTGCCCACACTGTGCAGATGCAGTGACAATAGCCGAGTCCTTGAGTCATTGTCTAGCTGCCCGGGACCGCAAATCTAACATTAGCTCAATCTATAAATTAATAGCCCACTAAAAATACAGCTCAATTAAGTGGAAAAGACCGGTCGTCTAATTAGCATTTATGACAATGCACAGTTTCCTGTTCGCTTGTGTAATACGACATTTTTCTTCACCGTAGGCTGATTCTCTTTACGGCTGGCTTGTCACTGAGTATTTCTCAGCTTCCCATGAAGAATTTTAGAACGCAGTGTTTCCCACTGAATTAACTTTATAGAAAACAATCTAAATGAATAATTACCTAAGGGAATAATATGCTACAAACGGAAGCAATTCAGTCATGAACATCATTTATATAAATATACTTGCTTGAATGCAGAGTCAAAGCTTTAAATGATCCCTTCGGCGTATGGCCGGACTCGTTTATTTTTAAAGAATACTAATCAAGTATTTTGTTCATATAAATCCTATGTTATATTTGGTCTCTGCGATAGGAGTGTTATTAAAGATATATCTTTATTATCCTGGGACTTTGCCCCTTAAGAAAAAGATTTCTTTTTGTTACGTAAGGTGGGATTGTGGTTTCTTTACCCTGCAAAATTCAAAAGCCCTATAAACAAAATTTCAAAAAATGTACATAAATGAAACATAACTAAAAATGATTAGAAATTGACAATGAAATAAATGTAAAGAAAACAAATATAAAGAAAACAGTACAACATCCCCCTTGAAAAATAACAATAAAGTGCACATGTATATACAATCACTGTATAATATGTAAATACATAACTGTCTAAATTTATCTAGTAAAATAAAAATAAACTACGTAGAATACTGTACCTGACACGTAATAATTATAATAAATATAACAAAAATCGATACTCCCACATTATTTAGCAATAATTACAAGCAAAAAAAAAGGATAAATTAAAAATTTTACAACTATTGCAAATACTTAGGAGTCAGTGCTAGAAAATTATTACTAAAACTTCTTTATAGCGATAAAATTACAATCTGCCTTTTTGGGCAATTTAATTGTAATAAATGCTCTCATTCATAACATATTTACAATCTGACCAAGAACGTGAGAGCCACAGACGCTGAGGACATGATTGCAGAAACTAGGCATTGTCAGGACTCCCACTGTCACGTATTTATAGCAGGTCACGAGACCACTAGAAAATAATTAAGCTAATTTTGAAAATATTTAATGAAGGAGCGTGTTGAATTGAGGGGGGGGGGAGTTCCAGATGGATACTTTGAGTATGTCGGAGTTTACAGCATTGTAGGTCCTGGGGAAAACAACATGGGATGGGTTGTCGAGAACTGATTTGGCGTATATGGGCGCATGCTTTGTCGCTAAATAATTAGAAGGGGGATGAAGTTTGTTAGGTAAGAAAGAGTTTGTTTTATGGTAGTAATGCATATTTAGTCTTATTAATCTATTTGTGATTAATTCATTTATGGGTCAATTTTCAGTTACTCGGAAGAACTGCTTATTTTGAGATATTGCCTTCACAATGTTTCATGTAAGCGTAAGTAAGTTAAAAGTGTAATTTTATTTATTTATTTTTCCTACATTGTAGACAACATAAAATTATCGGCCAAATTGAACATGCTAAACAAAACTACTGCACATTATTTAACACAGGCATATAAATAATAGTTAAGCTTATTGTTTCTAATGCATAGTACAAAATGTTTATAATTACAAAAATCGTCCAACTCTCTGTCTACCAACAACAGAATTGGTTCGTTTTTTTGTCGTTCTCTTAAATTATTTATTCTCAATTTACTACATTTTTTTTATCGCTCCTATTTTTATTTATGCAATATGTTCCATTACCATCATAGTAACGAATGGGGTAATAACCAACAAAATAATAATTGATCTTCCTTAATTTTAAACCAAATTAGTTAAACAGGTTTCTTGTTTGAGTACTTACCATATTTTTCTATTCGAATGGAATTACTAAGGCCGGGATCTCCTGTATTTAAATAACTCCCAAAATACACTTAGGTAAATTTTTATTTTTCTGAATTCACAGGTTACCTCCCAACCTTTAATAGATTCTATGCGATAAATAGGAATAAAACAAGAGATAAGTGCAGTCAGTAAACTAACGAATTCCTGACGTTTAATAGTTTTGTTGATTGAATTTTATATTGTCCCTCCATGTACCAATATAAAAACCATTGCGAAAACTAGGGAAAAAAGTCAAGGTTTAACAAACTTTCTCAACTGCTTAAGTGATTCCACATATTTTAATAATAAAATATTAAACTTTTAATACCTTATCCCCGACATCCCCTCTAATAAAATTACTTTCTTAATATAAAATTATACTGCTAGAAAAATACCTCACTAGAGCCCAGAAAGGAAAAACTATTTACAAAATATACAAATGTTGTAAACAAAGAAAATACATGTTTTATTTTATTATGTAAAATTTAGACCCCTTGACATTTACGATGTTACACACGTCTGTAAGCATATATATATTTACATATTTTTATACATTATATTATATTTTTTACATAAATGTATACATATATACGTTTTTTATTACATAAAAACCACAGCATTTCTGATTATGTATAAGGAATGAATGATTTCATGATCGTTTTTAAGGGAAAAAACGTCCATAATTCGTTCGGGTCGATTGCTACTTAGCATACCCCAGTCCCGGTTAATTCATTTTGTTTCATTTTTTTCCATAATCCCATATCTGTGATTTAAATTGTTCATTTTAAACACTACCGTTGATTGGTTGAAAACTCTTCACATGCATTATAAGGTTGTTTCATTAATTCAAAGCGCCCACCAATTTAGTCTTGAACCGTTCCGCATACGTGAGGTCCTAAACCACAGGTCTAATATATTCTTCAAAAATGATATGTGGGAATCTTGCTCTATTGTTGGCCAAAGACCTCTTCGTAAAAGCAATGACTCCTTATCGCCCGAACCTCACCGAACCACGAGCACACGTGTGTTAACATTTATTTTTCATTATGAGGCTTTTCCCGTTATTTTGAGTTGAGATTTTTAAAAAAAATATTATAATTTATTGATCCATAAATTATTTCAGCGTATACCTTTTCTCAGGCAGGTCGTTCTGATCACTTATTCATACATGTTTTATTATTAGAAAATACTTTTGAAAAGAAGTATATATATATAATATAATACAATAAATATTATATCGAGCTAACACTCTAAAAAAGAGACAGCTGTATTTAAAATCAGACTGTGAATGAAAAAAAAACATTTTTTCAAATAAGGCTTTAAAGTTTCCCCAATTATTTATTTTAACTTTTACATTAGTTAACGTTTCGCCATTCAGGCATCTTCAGGACAATGAATGATATAATTTCGCACAATCATTGCTTATATTCTTCTACTGTTCCTAAGTATATACACCTCCATCAGGTCAGCAATACTTGGTTTTTTTTGTGCTTAGAAATATTTTTTCACATTGTAATTTTTAAAAATCAAATGAGCCGTATATGATTTGAAGGTTCTTGGTTGTATTGCTGAACGTCATAAGAATATAAGACATCAGACTCAAACTAGAAATAACTGTATTAGTCATTGTTCGGTAAGTCTTACTCAGGTACGTGCTTTTTCACGGCCTAATTCTATCGTAGCCTCTGTCGACCCAGTGAAATACTGTGTCTCTAAAAAGCAAAAACAACAAAAAAAAAAGCCTCCATGTAAAATTTGTACTGGAACTAGAACAGAGGACAACGGTCAATGGGCTGTTGTAAATAAAGGGTTTTTCAGATTCCGAGAAAAAAAAAAACAGCGACACACTGAAAGCAGTAAATAAGTGACAAGCGGGCCAATGGAGTCTCTAAGTAAATACACCCCCCCCCCACAGCACAGTAATACTTGGTTTTTTTGGGGCATAGAAATATTTTTTCATATTGGAATTTTTTAAATTCAGATATGGTTTTAAGGCTTTTGGTTATCATTTTGGACGCCATAATAATGTAAGACATCAAACTGAGACTAGAAATAACTGTATCAGTCATTGTTTGGTAGGTCTTACTCAGGTACGTGCTTTTTCACGGCCTAATTCTATCGTAGCCTCTGTCGACCCAGTGAAATACTGTGTCTCTAAAAAGCAAAAACAACAAAAAAAAAAGCCTCCATGTAAAATTTGTACTGGAACTAGAACAGAGGACAACGGTCAATGGGCTGTTGTAAATAAAGGGTTTTTCAGATTCCGAGAAAAAAAAAAACAGCGACACACTGAAAGCAGTAAATAAGTGACAAGCGGGCCAATGGAGTCTCTAAGTAAATACACCCCCCCCCCCCCACAGCACAGTAATACTTGGTTTTTTTGGGGCATAGAAATATTTTTTCATATTGGAATTTTTTAAATTCAGATATGGTTTTAAGGCTTTTGGTTATCATTTTGGACGCCATAATAATGTAAGACATCAAACTGAGACTAGAAATAACTGTATCAGTCATTGTTTGGTAGGTCTTACTCAGGTACGTGCTTTTTCACGGCCTAATTCTATCGTAGCCTCTGTCGACCCAGTGAAATACTGTGTCTCTAAAAAGCAAAAACAACCTAAAAAATAAGCCTCCATGTAAAATTTGTACTGAAACTAGAACAGAGGACAAGGGTCAATGGGCTGTTGTAAATATACCGTTCTTCAGAATCCGAAAAAGACCAGTGAGACACAAAGAACTGTAAATATAGTGACAAGCAGGCCAATGGGGCGTACCTGGGATTGAATACACGGTAACATACCGACCCCCTGCAGTGGGTCAGCTGTCGGCCACGCGTGTGCCGAAATTTTAGAGTACCACACACGCTCCGGCCCAGTGATTGATTAGAGCGACCTCTCTCAATAAATCTGTCCGGTGGGATGTGTCTAGTAGAAGGTCACTGGAGCTTTGTGGAGATAAATGAGGAGCTACTTAAATAAAGAAGTAGCGGGCCCTTCTAAGAAAAACGAAATTAAGGTTGAGAGGTATCGCCTTGTACTAACCAAACTACTCCTAAAAGCCACTTGCCACCTACAACGACTACATTTGACAGGCCCTATCTCTTCACGATGAATTATTACCGAACACACCTAGGCGTTTGATAAGAGCAATCAGTCTGGTCCGCGTGATCACGCCAATGATCCAATGATCCGTCCATTCGGTGACCAATAATGTGAAAGTTATGATGTGTGACACAAACCACTCTTCATTAGTATAGAGGTAGGTAACAAAGTTGAAACATAACATCAAAGGTACAAGAGACGTAAGTAATATAACATGAACCTGTTGATGATATGGCAAAATAGATGAATCCTGCATGGATTGGTGTATATGGTGTACTACTGCGAGCAAATGGACCACATTTATTTATAAGAGAGATTGCTCTTATCAAACGCTGATCCAAAGCCTGAGGAGTATCGCAGAATTTCCTCCGAAGGATGTTGCTGTAGTTGGTAAGTGGGCTAAGGTCTAGTTTGGTTAGCAATAGGTTTTACCTCACGACCTTAAAATTGGTTATATTTTCCAGTGGCTTCTCATTTATTTTATTCAACTCCGACCACATCCCAATAAGACACAATCCTCGTGTGAGCTGAGTCTCCCAAGTTGAAAGTAATTAAGGATGCTAACCACTAGTCAGCTGGGAACGTCAGTTACATTCTTATAATTTAACAATATAATAATGACATTTTTATAATAAAAATAATTCAAGAGAACAATTACTAACAAGAATAATAATATAACATACATATAAGGCTATTTGCACTGTGGGCTGTTCATCAAACCTTAGTCTCTGCAAAATATTATTTTATAGACTAAATATCATTTAGCAGTTTACGATTTGCCTGTTCTGGCTGTTAAGGCCTACAATTTTGACGCGAGATATAATTACAATAAAGAAACAAGATGTATACCCTGTTCTTATCACTGTCCTTTTTTCAAACTAGTCATACAATTTTATTTAGAAGTCCGACATTTGAAGTCGATGTTGGAAAAACATGAAAATCTTCATAAAACATGGCATTTTTACAACTAAGTAATTAAAGGTACATTATATAATAAATATGTTTATGTATTTTTGAGTAGAAAATCAAATTGAATATCTTGACATCCAATCCTGATTGACAATGGGTAACTCATGTTAAGTTTTTTCAAAAGTAGTTAGAAAAAGTCCCGCATCGTTAATCAGAAAAAAAGCTAGTAGAGACTTCATTTCAAAACGTTTGTAAAAGTGTTCAAACAATTATTGGCTCGGCTAGGTGGAGCTTATGGAATGGAGTTAGATAACTGAAAATTAAGCCAAATACTAAAGCACTGAATTGGATTCTGTTAATCCACGTGTTTCAGAGTAAACGGAATATTAGTGTTTAATTGCTCCGTTATTGTTGTAGATCGTCATCCCTGGGGTAGAAATCAGACGAGTTTGGAAATAGGTTTTTAGATTTTTTTTACAAATCAGACGTAGTATTTTCGTCCGTGTGTCTGTCAGGCTATTGTGAGTCCCTTGTTTAAACTATAAACATAAAAAAAGATTCAAGATTCATTTGCTTACCCGACTAATGTATTTGAAATTCCATAAAACATAATTGGATGACTGGAAGAACGCGGTACGTTAATTTTACCAAGTTTTTAGGAAGCAAGTTGCTCTTGCTTTTCTGTTCTTTCTCAAGTTTTGCGGCACTACCGACTCTAGGCTCTATAAGCTTTTATTACAACAATTTTTTTGGGGGTAATTGTTGATAAAGGTAGAGTCTAAGTTGGGTAAGGGTGAGGTAGCGGGAGGGGAGGAGCTCGCGCAGCCTTTCCCTACTCCAGTGCCAATTGGAAATGGGGAGGATGAGTGGTGAGTGATTTTGTTTTGTATTAGGAATGATGTTATCCGTTGTAGGTTTGACATTAAATGCCCCGTTAAAGCTAAAAATTAAATTAATCCTATGAAAAATAATTAGTGTCATTAATCAGTTCATTACTGTTTAATGGCAGAGAAAAACCCTGACTTATTGGATAGGGTAGCTAATTAAATATCTCGGACTCCTGTTTAATGTTATGTTTAATATTTCATTGTTTTAGTGAATTACGGATAGACAAAAATATAAAATCAATTAAATACAATCTTTTAAAAAATATTCTAGTAGTATAATTCCTTTATTGTGCAATAATTACAATCTGCCTTTTATAAGGCAATAAGTAATTAAGATATATGCTCTCATTCATACAATATTTACAGTTCATCATTCATACAATATTTACAGTTCATCATTCACTCGCTCATTCATACAATATTTACAGACAGCCCAGAGACCCCCCAAATCCACCGCAAAGAGAAAGCGGAGTCTTGGGAAGTCCCCCACGCTCCTCCGTCAGCCGCGTCACCGGATACTAGCCAGTGGAGGCTGACCAAGAGCGCGAGAGCCACAGACGCTCAGGACATGATTGGAGAGACTGGCCATTGCCAGGACTCCCACTGTCACGCGTTTATAGCAGGTCACGAGGCCACTGCCGTTTCAGTCTCCGAGGAGGATTATAGGGATGAGTGGCGCAGTGCATTGACTGTGCTACAGGATTAGGGTGGTTGGAAAGGCTACTGTGGAATTTCGTAAACTTGGAAGGGATGAGTTCTAGAATGTAGGGTATATTAAGGTCGTTATGAAGGGTTTTGTTGCTGACATAATAAGGGGCATTTACTATTGTTCTCAGGACTTTTGATTGAAAGGATTGGATACGCTTGATGTTCGACTTTTTTGCTGTCCCCCATAGCTCTATTCCGTATGTCCAGATTGGTTTAAGTATATCTTTGTAGATTAGTAGTTTATTTTCTATTGAGAGATGGGATGTACTTTGAAGTAGTCTGTACAGTTGTCCAAAGCGTCTGTTTAGTTCTTGTCTTTTTAGTCTCGTATGTGGGTTCCAGGTCAGTCGTTTGTCAAGATGGAAGCCTAAGTACCGTACTGTCTCGGATACAGGGAGAGGAATAGAATTAAAATAAACTAGTGGACCAGACTTGCGACAAAGGGTGAAGGGAATGTGGGAGCATTTTGCTTCATTAACTTTGATCCGCCATTGATTGCACCAATACTCGATCTCGTCAAGGTGTTTTTGAAGGTTATGGGATGCTATGTCGGGGTCTGGATGGGATGACAAGACTGCAGTGTCATCTGCAAATGTGGCCAAGAAGGTATTGGGAGTAGAGGGGACATCAACGGTGTATAGGTTATAGAGGATGGGGCCCAGGACACTGCCCTGTGGAACTCCTGCATTTATGGGATAGTAGTTAGAGTATTCTAAACCACAGCGGACTTGGAAGAAGCGGTTTGAAAGGTAGGACTGTAGGATTAGGAAAAGGGTCTGTGGTAAATATCTTTTGAGCTTGTAGAGCAAACCTGCGTGCCAAACCCTGTCAAAAGCTTGAGCTATATCGAGAAAGGCAGCAGTGCAATACTGTTTGGTTTCAAGGGCTGAGGAGATGTGATCAACAACGCGAAGGCCTTGTTGAGCAGTGGAATGTCGCTGGCGGAAACCAAACTGGTGTGTGGGAAAAAGGTTTTTGGATTCAACAATGGGAAGTAGACGTTTTAGTAGGAGCTTCTCAAATATTTTTGAGAGGATAGGGAGTAGGCTAATTGGACGATAAGATGAGGCGTCATTGGGTGGTTTACCGGGTTTGGCGAATATTAAAAAAAAAAAAAATATTAATAAAAAACAGCTGTAAATCCCTTCCATAGTTACAATGAATGGTGCTTGTTAGATAAACTGCTTTAAATGTGTGTGTTATTAAATATTCAATAAAACTTAGGAAACCTCTAATTAATTCACTCTCACCCTCAGTAAAATGAAAAGGAGATCGATTAGTCTCAGTTAAACAAGAAGACAATTAACAAAATAATAACTTCCATAATATATAAGTTCAATTATATTATATAAGTAATATAATCAATACAATAAAAAAAAACATATAATATATATAACATACTAATATATGTATAATATACAATAAACTAATATTAAAAAAAATAATAATGAAATTTAATATAATTAAAGCCATTCTAACTTCATAAGAAACTGTCTGAGCAACAGAGTGAAACCTCCAAGTAAAACATAATTATAATTAAAAGACCAGCCAGATAATAAAACACCATATGCACCCATACCTGTGCAACATATAAAAAATCAAAATCAAAATAATATATGTTTACTACCATAAGATATAATCTTCATATAAAAAAAACGGAGAAATAACGTAAAAATAGGAGATATATAATAAATAATAAAATTGGAGATATAAGGGAATGTAGATTCTTAAAAAAATAACTTTAAACCATCAGAAAAAGGTTGTATGAGTCCCAAAAACCCAACCTAATTAGGAACTTTACGAAGCTGAATTTAACCTAAAATCGTACGTTCTAATAAAGTAACAAAAGCAACAGCAATCAAGAGGTAATAATTAGTTTTCACACCTAAAATAAATGTTGATCATTTTCTTTCTCTGTTTGTGAGTAGAACCTAAGGTTATTAATGGTACAGAAGTTGCTTTCCGCTAAACAAAATAAATTATGCAAGATTTAAATGTTAATTTAAGCAGGTGTTACCTGCGACATTGAAATGAATAAATTTAATACCTAATACCTGTAATAGGCACGCTTTGTATCTTGAAATACTGCAGTACATACTTTCGAACGTAATTCCAAACTATAAAAATTGTAAGGAATCACGCAGTAGGATTAGTGTCGCGAAAGGGAAACTATTAGACAAAGAGAAAAACGAAAGGTTGTGTATATTTTACCATTTCATCTCCTGTTGGCCTCGAGAGCAGAAATTTCATCACTTATGTAATGATTGTAAGATCGAGGTGCATATGGGTGGGAAAATCCAGTCGGGGGAGAATGCTGTCCCCGGGCAAAGGTCGCGCTTTTCAATTCAATCGCATCTTTGATTGGGACTGGCAATAGATTTTCATTTCATCTTTTATTTTATATATACCGCTTTACCTACTCCATGTTATTTGTAATAATGTCGTATTTCATCTATCAATCTCGATAACTATGACTAAAATACAATATTAAACGTGAAAATAATAGTTTTCACCCCTAATCCTACTAACTCAAAGTCGCAGTTCTGAATTTGTACAACACCATGCATCCATATCCTCACGATTTTTAGTGATAATTATATTATAAGTATATTACAGGTACAGAGAATGTAATAAACAAAATTTATTACAAACCCTTTAAAGACAAATGCTAAGCGAAACCGCATACACTTTAAAAAGTTATCTCAGCCGAGACCAATTGTAATAATCCAAAAAGTTTAACTGTCAAATTAGTAACAACAGTACAATTCAACATCTTTTTGACTTTGAACTTGCTTAAATAAATAAGAAACAACAAAAGAGAAAAACAACAGTAACCTTACTATCCTGTAAACTCCTCCAACAGTAAACTTTTAGAACATTCTACATAACTAAAAATAGAAATAATACAGTTACCTTTAAAACAGGTGTAAAGGGTTTAGGGTTGCACTGTGTATATATAATAAATAGGTTAAAATGTAATTCTGTAGCAATAATCCACAACAATACTGCATTGCAGACTGCACATATTAAACAGCACTTTGCTCTGATAACCCTTAATAACCTCTTCTAACCAAGTAGCTAAAATTAACAAGTCGATGGTGAGCCTCATCACCTGTGTTAAATATAAGACTGAGTACTATTAACAACAACAAAATTTATTGTATTATGCACTCCTCCAAATGCATTTAAATGCAGGAAGAGGAGAAATTTGTAAGTTCTATTATTTTATTGTATATTTTATCACGTGTATTATTCGTTTAAGGATTCGAAATTAAATAAATAAAAAAAAAAAAAAAAAAAAAAAAAAAAAAAAAATTAATTTACTAACACGACGATCTCCTGCCTTGCTAATGTTTTAATGACTATTATAAAATTTCTAGTCCATTCGGAAACGTAGCAACAGGCATTTGATACATATAGTTTAAGAAGGATATTTTTATAACATAATCTATATATTTTTATAGATATATATCTATAATATTTTTATAACAACTTTCAAAATAACATACAATTTTTATTAGGATTTCGTTGATTTTTTTTTAAATGTTTGATACTTTTCCCCTATGGGTCTGTTCAGCAGTACGTCCTGTTGGTTTTCAGTATCCTGTCAGGATGATATTTTATTTCCAGATTCCATTCGATTACCCCAAGACATAAAAAATATTGTCTACACCGTGAAAAATTATAATAATGATAATAATTCATCAACTGGAAATAAAAAAAAAAAAAAAAAATCTTCCATATCTAACGGGGTATCAAACTAAATATCTTGTCACCCTAATTAACAATATGTAATTTTTGAACTGCAATCTCACAGAATAATTAAAATTGTGTTTGCAGTTTTAAGTATAACTTCTGTCAGTAACTTCTTTTGGATCATTGCTCATCTGACTCGCCCATATCTGCTTTCCCAGTTTCATGACTTTTATTACCTCTTCGGATAATAAAAACACTTGCACAGTTTAACTGTATTTGGGACTCAAAATCGCCAGGACATACATCTCTTGTTTGCTTCTTCGTCTTAATTCACCTGCAGAAGATATTGATCCGTATTTGCGTCAAAAATTCCCTACATTTGAGTCTATATATCACTGATCTTTTAGATTAAGATTAAGAATTCTCTAAGAAGAAGAAGAATTAAGAAGAAGACGCGAATCAAAATTGCCTGAAAGTCTTGTTTGCTTCTTCGTCTTAATGCACCTGCAGAACAAATTAAACCGTACTCTTGTCGTACGCAGTACAAAAAATCCCTTCTGAATATGTTTAGGTCCCTTTCCTCGGCTTTGGTTGGTATCCATGTCATCACAATTAGTATCCTGTCGTATTTATACGTATTGAATGTAATATTGATACTATATTCTGCGGTCATGTGCACAGTTTAACTTTATGTCCAATCAAACTAATTGATGACTATAACAGAGAATTTCTCTGATTACTAAGTAAGCGATAACGGGATATTTCTTAATGAGTGGTGACTCCTACCTTTTCTATTGACCTAGATGGACTCAACGGGCTCCTTGTTGCACTCCGCTGCAATTATTCAGCAGTTTGCCCAAACCTGTGGAATGTTGTATCAGATTTGACATATGTTAATAATTGGTTGGTTCAGTAGCTTTACAATTTTTTACAAGCAATTATTTTGATTCCCACATAACCTTTACCCTCTGCCGCAAGTCCTGTCCGCCAGTCTTTTTTAATTCAATTCCTCTCCCTGTGTCTGAGACAGTACGGTATTTAGGCTTCCATCTCGACAAAAGACTGACATGGAACCCACACACGAGACTAAAAAGACAAGAACTAAACAGACGCTTTGGACAACTGTACAGACTACTTCGAAGGACATCCCACCTCTCAATAGAAAACAAACTACTTATTTACAAGGTTATACTTAAGCCAATCTGGACATACGGAATAGAGCTATGGGGGACAGCAAAAAAGTTGAACATCAAGCGCATCCAATCCTTTCAATCAAAAGTCCTAAGAACAATAGTAAATGCCCCTTATTACGTCAGCAACAAAACCCTTCACAATGGTCTGAATATACCCTATATTCTTGAACTCATCCCTTCCAAGTTCATTAAATTCCATGGTAGCCTCTCCAACCACCCTAATCCCGTAGCACAGTCATTACACTGCACCACTCATCCATATAATCCTCCTCGGAGACTGAAACGGTAGTGGCCTCGTGACCTGCTATAAACTTGTGACAGTGGGAGCCCTGGCAATGGCCAGTTTCTCCAATCATTGCCCTGAGCGTCTGTGGCTCTCGCACTGTTCGTCAGCCTCTACTGGCTTGCATCCGGTGACCCGGCTGATGGACGAGCGTGTGGGACTTCCCAAGACTCCGCTTCCTATTTCGCATGAGAGGGTGGTGACAACCATGTGGATTTGGGAGGCCTCTGGGCTTTTTGTAAATATTGTATGAATGAGCGAGTGAATGATGAATTGTAAATATGTTATGAATGAGAACATTTGCTACAGTTGCCTAATAAGGCAGATTGTAATTTTAGCACAATAAAGAATATTATATATAAAAAAATCTATAATTCTTTAAATATCACACATATTTTAGGTACTGAACGGTGTGCTTGGCTAGCTTGATTAATGTTGCTAAATTTGTATAGTATCATTTTCCCGTTATTTTACGTGTTTTGAATACGCGAACAAATATTTACTTAAGTGTGGTTATCGTTTGGTTACTGGGGTGTTACCACACTATTCACATTCAGGTCGGTTGAGTCCTAAACGGATCTTAAAATGTCTTATTATTAATTGATATTGACAGGTAATTATTGATTTCCATAGTTGGGTCTAAACTTCAGTTAATGAAATTTATTTAAAATTATTTTTCCTTTCTGGGATATGATATTGTTCTATTCAGACTTATAGACAGTGCACTGTACTAAAATTATAATAAAGCCTCCACTATGATAAGGAACGTATAATATCAAAATTATGACCCATCGCATTGATAAAAGGATGCCCATTGGCGTGAAAACGATAATTAACAGTGCACTTTGCAGACTCGTCTACCCACTATTGTTTGTTCCAAAAATTTACTTTCTGGAATTTTTTCGAAATTATTTTTGACTATAGGGGGAAGTGTTATAACTACCATGGCAGTACAAATGACTGGTTCTACTCGGTTTAATTTTATTTTAATGATTGATTTTTCAATTCATTTTTAAAATTTCTACATCATGTTATATTTTTTTTTCTATATATGATGTAAATGACTTTTGCAATATAATGAATTTTATTGAAGCAATCAAAATTTGGTATTATGGTTACTTGTATCGTGTTATTATCAAAGAGTAAAAGGGTCCTATAATTTGTTCAAAGAACCCGAATTCGTTTATTTTATCAATCGATTTAGATTATTAGGCACTCAGATATTTTTATGAATGATTTGTTTTCTCTCCGGGCTGTTTGTAAATACGGTATAAATGAGCGAGTGAATGAAAATTGTTAATATGGTATGAATGAGAGCATTTATCTTAATTACTTATTGCCTTATAAAAGGTAGATTGTAATTATAGCACAATAAAGGAATTTAACTAAAAAAAAAAAAAAATAAAGTTGTTGTTGGATAAATAAATAAACTTTTGTTACTTAATAAACTTGTTTTTATTGTTATACAAACTTTGTAATTCTATAAAATTGAATTATTTTCGCAAGATAGTAATAAACCAATGAATATAAAAATTGTCTGTTAGAATGGCTATTTTAATGACCTGTACAGTCATTATGACTGGTAGAAATAGTTTCGTATTAACTATCGGTAGTTCTAGGTTTCAAAAGCTTTTAAGCAGTAACTTGGGAAATCTTAAAAGTAAATAAAACTTTCTTTTCGTACTTTTTTGTAAAATGTCGTTCGTAAGCATCATAGCCAAAACATATACATTGCATAATTTATATAAAATTAAAACGTCTCAGTTTGCTTTTATACCGCTGCTATCGTAGAGAAAACAGGCTGAAAGAAAGACAAGTGAACCGTCCGTTTCAAATTAAATCCTCTTCCTTCGGGCTTGGCAATAAATAGACCTTGATTTGAGCTAAGAACAGTAAGTCCTGCAAGTACAATTACGCGTATTGTAAACGATCTATAAGGCACCTCAGGAAGTGGCGTGCTCAGTACACGCCAAAACGAAACCCTGTGAAATATCATGCTTGCCAGCCCGCTAAACACACCCAGATAGGTGAGATTGGCCCGCAGTGATAGATCAAGGAGTGCAGGATACAACTTGCGCATTTATCATGATAAAGTTAAGGGCAAGTGCTCTGTCCTTCGGGTGGTAGGTTGGAGAATAACTCAAAACCCTCACAAAAGCCATCTACGGCAGATATATAGTCTTCGATGTGAGTAAAAAGAGGATGATTTTGCTGCTATACCAACCACAATGCAGATCCTACTGATTATACCTTTTCTCAAATCTTCAAATCAACTGCGTACTTCTAACGAAGAGAGGTGTTATGTGCAATATGTTTACCAAGTTTCTGGACAACGATTCGAAATACTAGGTAAGTGAGATGAAGGGTCGAACTGTTCAAAAGATTTGGGTTAAATGATTCATTGCTTGGTTTTCTAAATTTACCCTTATGTCTTAAAAAATATTGAAAACCTCCTTCTTATCACAAAGACCTGGTTCAGACGTTATCCAGAAACTGCCATTTTCCATCAAACCCAGTTGATCTCGCATCAAAATGCTTCAACCCATTAACACGGTTGATCTTTTTTGTATTTGTAAAATCTTTCCAATGGCAATGCGCAACTTAAGATATTTTACAGTTGGGATGAGCACTGCTTTGTTCATAGAGCTGCATAAAAATGCATCTTTTCCCAGATTCAACTCACGGTGCCGCCGGTAAATAAAGCATTGCCTAGTCCCTTCTCAGAACTGAGAAACTCTTGCAAAAGGAGGAACAGGCAAGACTTGAATAAGTGCTTCAGAGACCAGAGGCAAAGAAACTCGGCGGGATAACTTCTCAAGCCGCCGGTTGTGAAACTTGAATAATTTTAACTCTTTCACAGAAATAATATCCGATAGATTACAGATTTAATGATATTATTTTTTATTGCCCTTTGGCAAGGGGTAATCGATCGATCATATCATAAATAAAAAGTCATACTCACTCATAAATAATAATGTAGACATTTGTAATCTGGTGAGAGCTGAAATAAAATATAAGGAAATATTGTTTTGTTCGCATTGGATTATACTATATGAAGAATACAGAGACGAAACACGTTTATGTCGGTAAATACTAAGTTAGAAAAAAAGACTTGGACAGTTCACCTCAATATATATTTTTTTATTGATATGACATTATCAGTCGACATTTCGCCTATTCCTCAGGACTATAATTAAGCACAAGAAACATAACTTTACATATATATAACACAATTATATAAGAAAACACTTCATTTAATAAATAATGATATAGGAAACCATAAAAATAATAACAACACACCTATGCATGATATCTTACGATTTGTACTAATCCATTGTTATTTAGACCAAACTGATAACCTTATTGCAAAAGTTAAAATGATAAATCAATATTGCATTAAAAAATTACTCTAATAAAACCAAAACCATTTCACAAATCTAAGGTAAATGAAAGACTTATTAAAATAATTCAAAATAGAAAGCATAATTTACATGTTTTATAAGAAAAACTAACCATACTGTATAGGAGTACTAAAATATGATATAGTCATGCGTATCGAAATTCAAGTTGACATATAGTATTTTTAAATTTTATTTCTTTGCTACATAGATTCCTAGGTTTTTTTTTTAATTTATTTAATCCAATTGAGTTTCTCGATATTTGAAACGGCAATATTTGGTAAAGGTGATTATGTCAGAGGCTGGGAAGGCGATCAGTGCTCAAAGTAAAATTTGCTCAGTTGAACACGTCGCGTTCAGTTCGTAAATTGGGACGAAATCCGTACTAGTTTATAATCAAATTGTAAAGTAAGATGTGGTACCAGTGATATTTAGCAGGCTGTTTACCAACTCCTTAACTATTTTCACAAATCGCTGCAGCCTGACTATCAATGCAAAGTATAAATACCAAAACTACAAGTATAAATTAATGAAAATTACGATTTTCAGAGAAGATTCCTGATGATAATTTGAATACTATTTTAGGCCTTGATGCTACTTAAAAAGATAGAACGGTTTGAAATCCATAAAAATAACCGAAGTCTTTCCTTATGCAATTTGGTAAAATTTATTAAGGCTCAATATCAGTTAGTGGAATTGTCCAAAGATGTTAGCAATTGTACTTCTTATCAAAACAAATTTTCATGGCATTATTTTTCTAAATCTGCACATATAACTAATTGAGAAAATTCTTCCAATTCTAATAATAAACCAAGTATACAGTGAATTTATCAAAAAGCTTTTATAAAAACACAGTTACAGAAGCTTGTACTTTTAGAGTCAAATGTATAGCTGGACTTGAAGAAGTTGAAACCTCTCAAACTTTAAAAATTTGCATTGTTGTTCAAATTATTCCGGAAAAAAACAACACTATTATCACATAGATGGATAGCTAACACAGATTGACACACATTATCTATTTGAAATAAAATACACCTCGTTTTGTCCTCCACAATAGATGTATTTCTATTTACAGATTCGTTCTAACATAGCTGTAACATACTGATTAGACTTCATATCATTCTTCGGAGTAATACTTTTATAGATCCTGGTATATTGGCATTTATGTGGTGTTAGAATAAAAAAACATGGGGTCTCTCCCAGTATTTCTTGTTTTATTGTTATGACATCATCAGTCGGCATTTCACCTATTTAGGCATCCTCAGTACTACAATTCATAATAACAAGTTACATAAAAGATTGACAACATCGATGTTGTATTAGTTCTTGAATATGTATATCTTTTACCTTTGGTTTTAGTAAACTGAAAGTATTCTTATATTTGTTGAAAGCCGAGGAGACAAACGTTTTTTCTTAGTAGTTACTCAACTCTGAGTGGATAGACATTCCGATATAGTAGAGCATATATCCTCTTAACAAGCGTAAGTCCCTTGTTTTAAAAATAAAAACTTGAATCTGTGATTAAAGAGCAACGTTGTCTCCATAATTGACTAGCGTGGTTGGTACTTGGCTATTACCTCTTTGTTTTAATTGCCTACTTCATTGTTCAGGTAGCTATTCATTTTCCCCCACGAGGCCCCGGACCAGGAATAGAACCCTTATTTCCATAGCTAAAAGTCAGGCATACTAACCACCAAGATATGCGTCAGTTTGAATTTCAGATTTACTTGATTAGTTGTAGGACTGAAATCTTATGTAAATAGCCCATGTAGAATTTTAAAAATATAGCCTTTAATATTCGGGTTCTACAGCCGTAGAAGTTAATTATGGGTTTTTAAAACTTAGCTCTGTTTTAACATTTATTTTACAGTTTTAATAACATTTAGTTTATATTTTTAATATATTATAAAATATAGTTTTAACACAATCAATTTTCTTCATTCCTAGTATTATTTTTAATTTTACAGGGCTCTACTAGACCAATAAAATTTCGAAGAAGTAAAAGCTCCAAAGCAATCAAACATTTGCTAAGTTAATGATGATGTCTTTTCAAAGAGCTTTTGAAAACGAATATTTGAAAAGTTCAAATCAATCAATGGCTGTTCCATTTTAGAATTCATATTTAGTGTGTCATCACTCTATCATCCAAAAATCAGACAGTTATTTATGAATGAGGGGTCTGAAATCGGTCAAGGTAAACAGTTTCAAAAGATTCAATGACTCACTCGAGGGAATACAATCGAGTTGCATACTCTAAAAGACACTGTTGTTTCCACTACTACGTTGTAGTTTATTCAACACATAATGCTGGGACCATAGCTTACAGGGACCGGAACGTTGTAATTTGAAGGGAGAGGCTTTACTTTGAAACAGGTACGGGTTAATCGTATTTACTCTACCTGTCTGTGTGTACTATGACAAAAGTAATAATGATAATAAGTTAGAAATTTCGAAAGGTTATCCTTAGAACGCCTCACAGTTCGTATTGGTTAAAATGCAGTAACAATAATAACCAATAAGCATTTATACATGGTACAGTTAAAACGAATTGATAGTTGTTTGTAATGTTTGACAATAAAGCCCTAAGGTGACTTAGACATCGAGACGTTTAGATTTTTAATTTGATAACTTATTCAATATCAATGTACACATGTTTCATTGTTTACTAATAAACTAATTAATAGCTAAGTTCTTATTTATTCACAGTTGTTACTAATCTCAAGGGAATGTGCTATAAATATGACAAAATAGCACGACTGAGGCGATGAATGCAGAGGTCATCCTGTGAGTGCATCCTCCCCCATACTGTTAGAACTACTTATGGAGATTTGCTATGGCTAATAATTTAGAAAATCTATAATCCAATATCTGCAAGGCCATCAAAGAATGTTATCAGCACATGAGAGGCCATTGGATAAGTGGGTTTGGTTGTCATAAACGTTCCTGTAACGTTGGTGTAGTTTTAACGTGACGGTATGATTTCGTGCGTAGGATACGTTAACTGGTTCACCCGTTATAAATGTTTTTGATTGAGCCGCAAGTATTGCTGTGTCGCCGGCCGAAGTTGTCGTAATTGTATTTGCCTATTATATAGTTTTGAAACTTGAGGGTCGCTCAAGGCATGTCTTTAATGAAGAGATCGCTGAATTTTTAATCAGCGCAGAGAAAGGGTTATTCGGTAAGATTCAGCAACAAGAAGAAAGTGTGCGGTAGTAGTGGCTTTAGCTTAATGAGAAGTTCTGTATACCAAACTGTGTCAAAAACTTGTACTACATCAAGCAGTGATCCAGTTAATTAAATCTTATTCTCGAAAAATGAATCCACACGAACAACGACCTTGAAGTTGGTGGATGAATGAGTGAAATCTGCATTGATGGTCAGGAAGTGAATCTTGTTGTTGAAAAATTGTTGTTATTTACTGAAGTAATATTTTCATTGATTTTTCGAGTCTTTGCCTTTGGTTTTTTTTAACTAGTTCCCATGCCCCTTGTTCATTCGCTGCATTGAAATCTTATGTAAATTGCAATGCACTTACATCATTCGTGGAGCTGGTTTTTTTTCTCCTATTTCCCTTTTCATGGACACAAATTATGTCACAATCTTTTACTGCTAAGAAAATACTCTTTAAAGAATCACACTTTAAGTAAAGATTTACAAAAAAATGTATAAAGACTTAAATAATTCTGAAAAAAGGGGAAAAATATAGAGCAATATTTCTAATCTTCTCATTAGTAACATGTGCCATACATTTTCCTATCATTACTTAATAATGTTTTATGGAGATGTTTATATTTTTCATATTATATTAAATATTAAATGGGATCTACAGACTAAAGGGTGAAACATTTTTTAAAAATTTATGTTTGCTTCTTCGTCGCCCCTTTCTTCACATCTCATTTGATTTCCAATGTGACTGTGGCTAGCGAAAAAAAAACAATTTAAACAACTATTTCATAAGCTCCATCTTATATATTTACTAGGTAAGGACAGGAGGATAGTAAAATACAAAAATTTGACTTTACATAATTTATTTAGCCAAAATAATATCTTTCAATAAACAATATTTACATAAAGGCAGTGTTCGTTAATATTTAGGAAATTCTTTTGTTTTTCGCGGTTTAGATGGCAGTGTTTGGCTCCCGTCCTGGACGAGAAAGAGGAAGATGTGTCATCCAATTCCTGTGACCCCTCTATAACAGAAAAATAAGACAATTAGTAACAAGCTTACCGATCATAAATAAAATATAATTTGAATAAGACAATATTATTTTAAATTAATAAACATTATTAAATATGGTGTGAGGTAAAAACCTATTTCGTAGGCACACTTTTATATGGAGCAAGCATATCAGAAGATACTAAAGAGCATTACAATTGGTTAGTTGTAAGAGAAAGGACTCATTACGATTCAGTCCTGCGCGTTGGAAGCCTCATTCTTGCTTCGCGAGCTGTAGATGAGGCCGGTTTAGATCTGCCATTTCCTCCAAGAGTGTACTGAGCCGCCCTGATGGCTATCGACAATTAACATTAATTGATTGAGAAATCCCCCATGTTTGACAGGACGGCCGATTTGCAAGCGGAATTGGCCAGTCCTTGTAATTAGATGCTGTATGGAAAACCGATGATTCGGGATGATTAGACTCCATCAAACCCCATTTGGAATCGTGAAGTAATTGAGAAGAACTGAATGACAATAGCTGAGCTCATCGACACATTCGTCTCCCATCTATTTAATATTTAAAAGCATAGGGCTGTGACACCCATCAGTTCTTGACTCAGTATAACATTTTGCTTATTTCCAATCTTTAACTGGTTGAAATGGTTTATTTTCATTATTGTGTACATACTATAAAAAATGATTTGCTGCTTGTAAAATTACTTTCATCATTTACATCAACAAGAAACGGACACGTAAGCGTCCACAGGCAACACTGAGCTGGATGTTTAATACATAACAGGTTTAAAGAATAAATGATACACTGTATTGATAATTAGTAACTGTGGTGACTAGGCAACACAAAAAATTAAACCCAATTGACTCGATAATTATATATTTAGGGTACGGAGAGTAGTTCCTGGTACAGGCGACCTCAGCCCGGCCTTCTGCACAACGGTCGGAAGGTGAAACATTTTATAAGCCACAGCCTGTATAATTATTATAACAACGACGTATTGCACAGATTATTAAACGCAACAGTAAACAGTATAATCAGTATTTAAATTATAGAAACAATAACAACGAATTTCGCGTCAACGTCGCTTGAATTGCGGAAAACTCCCAGTCCATATGTCCTCCACCGTCTACGTGCATTGAAATCGCTGCTTAACAAAACTATTTTCGGTATTGTGTAAGGATTCCCTTCACTTAGAAGAACAATGCTGTTTTGTTGCTTAGAGGGAAAACATTCATTTGTTCTAAACAAAATATTTGTGTTGTCAACCGGTGAGTAAGTAGGGCGGAGCGAAAGCGAGCGTGCCACTGCCCCAGTAGCGAAAGGGATATCCCTCAAATGAGTGAAGACAGGTCTGCCAACCCGCAGGTGCACCTTCACGTAGGCGCCGCGTAGGAAGAGAGCGTTGGCTCGCGTTGGTGGTACGCGCTACGCACTACGCCCAACCACCCAGCCTGCTTCCCCTGTTGCCACACAGTGAAGCCATGTAACACCCCATTTACATGTCACTTCCTCTATCCTTGTTCTCTCTATCAACAACCAATCTTAAGCTACTATTTTTATTTATTTGTACCGTGAAAGTTTCTTGGGGATTTTTTTTTTTGATGATTTTAAGTAAAAATGTCTCGTTTTCATCTATCTCAGAAAAACGCGACTAACTTTCTAAAGCGTTTGTTTGGATGTGTCTCGGTTGCTCTAATGACTATGGAAAGGCTCTGTGTACAAATCCAACACTTTGTAAATAAAAATAGAAGAGATGGCTGCCGGCAAAGTGTAGTTACAAAAAGGTGACACACTGTTTAACAAGAAACTTGCAATGTCTATTCAATTGAATAGATTATATGTCCATGGCTAGCAACTGATCGTACGTTTTTTTTTCTTAGTTCTGCCGAGTTCCGCCATGAAATGAATAATTTATCAATAGACTTCTGCAACACTGTTGTGGCATATTTAATATTAAAGATTCTTGGAGGGATGAATGGTCATATCTTGATCCTTGACTGTAATGGCCTAGGTAAACATTCCTGTCACAAAGTAGATTTATCTAATGATTTTTCAGATCGATATTAATCAAGCTAATGTAACGTGTTTATTTATCGAATTCAATACACGGCATGCACATGACATATGATTTTACATTATATGATTCATTGTCAAATCGAACTATTAAGGTAATGCTAGAATCTGATTTACAATCAAACAATAGGCACATATTAATTCTCAAGGTCAATCTCCTTGCATATTATAATTGCGAAGTGTTCCTGTGCAATAAATTTAATCGATCAAGGTTCACAACTCTGTCTCTCCCTGTTTAATATTTAATTCAAAAATTATAAGCGGTATTTAGTTTATATTTTCTATTTGAATTTCGATTTTGAGAACTAATTTTAAAGCAAACAGATTGAATTGCTTTACAGCACTGTGTTTTTCTCAGTTGTGTTATGGTAATCAGTACAGCCCACCTAGAAGCATACGCAACTCATGGTGATTATTGGTTTAACGGTAATGAATATGTTAATTATTTCAAGAGGTACTGCTATAGTGAAAAGTTTCTTCTCTGAAGAGTTGAATAACAATTTGATTTTAGTTTTCACCTTTCATATCTACGTTTACTATTCAGTGGATGCCGGAATATTCGGCGACTGACCTTGTCATAGTTTTTATTACAGACCCTCCAGCCCCAAGAGAGAGTCATAACTATTTTACAGGAACTGTCGTATCTTTCCCATCGTAAGTCAGCCCTGTGTGGATTATACCCCTAACCTTTTAAACCCTGTGAACTATTTTGACAACGGATATCGTGTAATTTGCATTCAGACAGGCAAAAGATGCGGTTAAGGCAGGCTAATCTCCCCCATCAAGACCCTCTCACATAACTCTAAAAAGGCTACAGATTCGGTCTCTCACAGGGATGTCTAGCCACGGACAGATTAATAGCGGCTAGAGGTACCTGTACCGACAAAAGTTGAATGAACCGTAGGCTGAATAGACTATAGCACCTGTAGGACTGGGGCTAGACTGATTAGGATTGGCTAAAACCTTGAGCGTGGCTACTTTCCCCGGGCACATATGGCCCCATTCACAGCCGTTTCATTGACCGCTCCTTCTCATATCCTCCCCATTTCACCTTCACCTCCCATCTCACCGCCCGGTGATCATATTTATACTTAGCCATCATAGCTTAACCGTTCCTGTTCCTGAGGAGGACTCGCTTTTAGCGCTGTTAGTAATCGTAGGCTCCTTCCATTTTTCCAAAACCAAAAAATGTTTTACCCCAAGAGTAAATATGTAAGTTGTGTTTTTGAGTCCCCTTATCAAACATGAGGCATAAAATAATGTATGTAGGTCTTATTTTACATTGGACATACCTAATAAATGATTAATACAACTATGCCTAACGCGATCTATGGGTCATTTAACTAGGCAATACATTTGTTACTTTAACGAGGAAAACTATTAGATATATAAATCATAAATAGCTTTTAAGACAGGACTTTTGGGAGGGAGTTATAAAATAGTTAAAATCGGTTGGATCATTTCGCGTGTGCTGATTTGGAAAACACACGGAAGGAGATTATTCCGTGCCTGTTATAACGTAAAGCCTCGGCCATTAAATTGCAATTTTCAAAAGGGCATATTACTAGGAAGAGCTTTCCAACCAACGGAAGATATTGATGGAGTGAATGGATACAACCTCAAGCGCCAACCATCAGTCATGACAAGGCCGCCTGGGATTGCGTCACCCTGTGACACCGTAAAAAGGCCAGGGCGATGGTAAACACTGCGACTAGTAACGGTCAGCTAGCGGACCGCGATCATCATTAGAACAGATGATGAGGAGTAGCTACTAGCACTGACTCATCGGTTATGAATAGATGAAGGATACGCGGGTGTATCTACGTAATCGGCAACCAGTTCTCTCTCGTCCTTTCCCATCGGTCGCTGTTCCGGCTGGGCGATGAGTGGCGAGTGCTAGGCGGCTGATAGATCTCAACCGTTAATGCAACTATTAATCATCGAGTAACGCTCATAATCCCTCTGTGAGTAGGATCGGGGGGGGGGAGGCGGTGGAAGCCTTGAGGGTGCCTGGTTATACACCTGTCAGTTCGCGGGGAACCATTGAGTGTGGTCAGTGTGACGGAACTAGCTCTTATGCAAACTTGAAAGATGTGAATCAGTAATGCCTCTCCCACCGTCAGACCTTTTATTTCATTTCTCTCAATGTCTCAATAGTTATTCCATTACAAAGCTTTTTTTCTGCGCCACACATCCATATAATCCTCCTCAGAGGCTAAAGCGGAAGTGGCCTCGTGATGGAGGAGCGTGGGGGACTTCCCCAGACACCGTTTCCTCTTTGGCATGCGAGGGGATGACAATCAAGTAGATTTGGGAGGTCTCTGGGCTGTTTGTAAATACTGTATGAATAAGCGAGTGAATGAAGAATTGTAAATTGTAAAAAGAGCATTGAACACAATTATTGATTGCTTAATAAGGCAGATTGTGATTTTATCACAAGAAAGATTTGATATTACAGAGGTTTAGGGGTAAAATGTAAAAAAAAAAAAAGATTTTAGACAGTCTGGGGGAAGGTTAAGTAGTATCAATTGATAGACTACTTTAATGATAGCTATACATAAAAAAATGTACATTTTTTTTATTTCCTTATTAATTTATTGCCATTTTATTCCTGTATATCTGCTCCCTTTAGCGGTGGATATTTATGTAGGAATACGAAGTCACGTACAATCCAACTCAATTATGGATTTTACTGACAGCTCCCTCACCCTTTGGTCACAGGAGTACACATGATAAGCAAAATCTCAAGATCATTGGAAACCCAACATAATATGATAAAATGAATATTATTTAATTACTAAACGAAACTAACTATTATTTTTCATTGGGTTGCTTTTATTAGTTATTTTCGCTGGTGCATTAGGTGAATCCTCTGTGCAAATTATCAACCCTCTATATGAGAATGAGGTTACGGAAAAGAAACTTGTAATTTACTTAAGTGACAACAACGCGTTACTGGGTCTTCTCCAAGAGTCGTCCCCAGTTCGCGCAGTAACCTTCCGATTCAACTTCTTCCGTGCAGCTCCTCTAATATTACTGTTTTGGAGATGGGTAGTTCATTCTTAAAATAATCCACCTATCTTTCTAGGTCGAAGTTCAAGTTAAAGAATAAGGATTCCGTTTTTGTTTCTACCTTCGTGCAGCCTGAACGTTTCTATGGTTAGGTATAAAGCAGCCCTCCTGTACAAATTTTGCGTTGAAGACAAGTATGCAACATTTAGAAAACTGCCCTTTAACATCTATCATTGGACCCCAGGTAGTAACCTCAAATTTTCCTTTTTGCCTGACCGGAAATCCAATTCCAAGGGTATACAGAGGTTATTGACAGCTGTAACACGCATTATAGTAATTCTTTTTTATTATTCCGTTGCATAGCGGCATTCCTGGATTGCAGCTACTTGTCAAGTACAATATGGTACTTTTCAAGTGGTGTAAGGAGCACATAAAAAGCCCCTATTTCATACAGAGATGAAACAACGCACAATTAAATACGATCGGTGTTTCTATTGCATTAATTGTAAAGTTGTACGTATTGATTTTATTTCAGTTATTATTCTTATGTCGGTTAATTTATTAGTTTAGTAGTAGTGTAATGAGTCAACTTACATAAATTCACACATTCACAATACATTCTCTCTTTCCCTCCCACTCTTTTAAAACATTGCAGTAAGAAAATTAAAGTGTGGTGTTTCCTGTGTCCATCTCTTTTAACTGTCCAGCTCCATTTTTTTGTACAGTTTTCTGATTGGTTGAGATTTTGGGACCCCTTTATCAACAAGGCTTGAATTTTATATCACCACATATATTCCACGCTATTATAAAACTTGAATTATTATTACTACATAATATACCATGTGATGCTTACGTTTGCTCTAATGGCAGAGGGTTTGATGAGGAACGGTGGGTCCCAGATGACATGTGGGTCTGGCACATGGGGGCTCATGTCAGCAGCCTGCTAAACAGAAATACATTGATAATATATCAATAGACAATAATAAAACCAAAATTATTATTATGTCTATTGTAAAATCTAACTTATAATTATTTATTATAATAGGTGATGCACAGTAACCAGAAGAGACAGAATGATGGACAAACACCTAGTGAAAACATAAAGGTTTCTGGTTTTGTCCGAACTAGGTGCAATTAAGTTAAATAACTAAAAGAAATAGCATGACGGCCGAAAAAATCATGGAAATTCGTCAATTGCTAATTAAATACCTGGACCTCACCTACTGGAACGACCTAGTGTCAATCAATGATCTGCGCGCAGCGATCCAAACGAGCCATTGACAGCGCATAATTGCACCTGCCGCCGGGGAGATAGTGTCACGCAAGGCGTTTATCTCAATAAACAACATGCGCCCCCTCTGTCGCAACCTGATGGAAATTATCCAGTTATTTAGGTTAACGCCGTTTCGAAAGTTCCTCGTATCTTCACTTCTGGCCAAGGGGGAGTGCAAAAGTGAAAGGGGCCAGTTTTAATGTCAGGACAGGCAACATCGCTTTTTTGAAAAAAGTCTCTTGGCTCGATGCAGCGTGAGCCTCAACACGGGGACTGTCTGGCGAAAAAGAACCATATTGAAAATATGTCAGCTATTTATATGAATAAATATAAATATAACCCCATATAAATATACCCTTTATGTTCAGCCCACAATTTATTTTTCAGTTTTCGGCAGATGTACAACCGTTCCCAAGAATCTTATAAATAAAATGGTCGAATAGGACCTAAAATTTAAAAAATCGAAATCTCTAATACAATCTTCTATCTACAATTACTCTAGCAATAGGTATGATTGCATTAGAATAGGAGGCAATATTTAAATGTTCACATTGATTTTGATATTTCCTATTCGAATAGTTTATTTATAAGATTCTTGGGAATGTTAGTGTAGCTGGCGGAACCGCTCTTGTCAGTGTAAAATAAATTGTTAGTGAATTAATTAAAATGAAAATGAAATCAAACAATAAAAAAAAAAATGTTCACTAATTTTTTACGATTAGCTCAAAAAATATTGTTTGTAACGACCACAGTTTTTTTTACATTAAGTATAAACTAAATATTAATAAAAATAATAATAACTAAATATTTTTTATGACTCAAGTAATTACCCTTTTTTTTTTCTTGGGGTCCTTTATATTTTTAGACCCTTTCTAGCATCAAATAAAAGTTCCATGGAAAACCATGTGCCTAAATGTGAAGATGGGATTGGGAAAAAATGAATAACAAAATATTTATGACAGTTTTTTGATCAGTTTTTGTAATTATAGAATAGCATCTAGTTGAACTACCATACAAGACATCATGCCCCCAAATCAACAATGAACAACAGGTTGAATGTTGTAAACACGTTTTAATAAGAGATGTAATGATTGTCTTCTGGTTGAGGGTTGCTCTTGAATAAAATAAAACTACTAACTATGCCCAAAATATTTATTTATTTATTTATTTACATGCGATTTTGGAAATCACGGTGAAATTATCAAGGGCGACAAAAATACTTAAATACAAAGGATTAAACTAATAATATAATAACTAAATATTATATTCGCACCTAACTAATAGTAAGTATATACAACCTTAAGGTACCCACAACTAAGGGAATATAAATATAATAACATTAAAACAAAAACTATTCAATATATAATTTCAATAATATATGCTTATATACATGACTCTACCATTGAACATTAGATTGAAAAATTATTGAATCATTCAAAACATAAATAAATAATTGTAACAATCGTAAGTGCCATTACTGCATAGAGTGCCCTAATTTCATACTTATTACAACATATTCATATTCATGACATTGAAATGTTCACTTGATATCCTATTAAAAAAAAATAAAAAAGACAGACTAAGTAAATACAAAAGGAATTATACTTTTGAAAAAACAAAGTAATGGTGACAATTTTAATCATTTTTTGTAATTATGGTATAGCATCAAGTCGAACTACAATACTCCTAAAAAAAAACACAGGCTGAACAAAAGTTCCTAATATGATGTGAATAACAGATTTAATGATTGCCTTCTCGTTGTGGGTTACTCATGAATCCAATAAAAATAAAAACAACTATTCATGCCTAAAGTATTTATTTATTTCACAAGTGGCAAAAAAAATTTAACCCTAAAGTATAAAATTAATAATAATAAAAACATTATTATATGGCACGCAAAGTTCCTACAGCTACAAGTGAGTAAAGATATAATTACACTAATATAAACTATGTACTGTCAACAATAATAAATTATACAACTAACAGAAATACAGTGACTACCTATAAACATGAGACTAAAACATGATCATCACAATCATTCACAGCAATAAATAAATAATTATAAACAATCATGATGTTGAAATCTTCAAAAAAAAAATGACTCAAGGAAATACACAAGCCATTCTACTTTTTGAAAAAAAACAACCTAAAAACGAGCGATTTTGAGGAAGATTAAACTTATAGAATGATGTGAAAAAAATGCTCCAGGTATTTTGAACCAAAAGTACATAATTTTATTTGTATCCCAACACGGTCACTGAAAATCCCCTTTTTAAAATTATCAAAAGCTAAAATCTACCTACGTATTTAGTATATTTCTATTGTCATTTAAAATTGTATTTTTTCATCTATTTAAAAATTCGCTACGCATTACCACCATGTCCATAACTACAGGAAACCATAATAACTTGAATCTTGAAGCTCAACAGGAAAATTTTGAGGAATAGCGACTTTTTTACATTTAATTTATTTTCAAAACTTGCTGTAATGTATTTCAAAAAAAAAATCTTAGAGGTGTTCCGGAATTTAACGTAACATCTTATATAGATTAATTATTCAAAATATCGTAACCTTAAAACATAGATAGTGACTTGTTGATGTAAAATGATCGACTTAAATGAATGAAATAAAAAAAAAATTGTTTGTTCGTATCATAATGTTTTCAGTGGCCGCAAAAAAAATCATTTATTTTTTTGAAAAAAAAAACAATATAATTCACGATGAATATTCAAGATATAGAAGTCTATGTACCTCGAATATTTATGTATGTCTTCTAATGTATATACATATGTACAAGCCCTACATGTAAGCCAATAAGACTCCAGAGACCATTTCGTTTAGTTGGTTGTGTTCCTATATCTAGATGTCTAGATAAATTCTAAGTTCTAATATCTAGTGTGATTTCTGTAGACGATTAGCATGATATTATTATTATTATATTTGATCAAATGAAGAATATAAAAATTTGTGAGGCCCATATTATCAGAGTCTGGCTGGCTATTTAACAGGGGTAGGGAAGGTCATTTGTTGTTCTGCATCTTGAAGTGTTGGAGTGGAACCTCTCTGTCTAATGGATTTGGGAGCCAGGCTTTAAACCGAAACCACTTGAAAGAACCACATGTACCTAACAAATGACCTCTGCGTAACAAAAAGACCTCCAGCTGACGTTTTTCATCCAATAATTTTTCTGAAACGATTGTTCTACGTTTTCGTTGAGATTTCGGCCTATTTTTGAACGACGTTTCGACATACATTGTATGTTCGACATTCATCCGGTCCTGATAACAAGCAAAGAAATGTATATGTTAGTAATAGTGTTAGAATGTTATTGAAAAGAATAAAAATAATATATAGACATTAATAAGTGAAACAAAAATGGTGTAAGAAAGATTACATGAATGAAACTGTTGATCTGTTAGTAGATAAAAAAATAACATTTATGAAGGAATAGATTTATAACATCAACAAACATACATATCTAGAATATATCGATTTTCGATTGAACTAGTAACAAGATTTTAATGACAGCCACTTTATTTAGAATTTCTTCTTATTCCTCATTGCGCTTATTATGATTAACGTGTAGGGGAAATTACGAAGTAATGCCCTCTGCGAATATCTTCAGGGGCACAATCATGACTCAAACCAATCATGTTTACGACCTATATTTTTTTTTATTGTGTAAAATACTGATTTATTGATCCAAATAAAATTTGATTGTAATTATATTTTTAATAAAAATTATTGATTTTTTTGCATATTGCTACGCAACATCAATTTGTACATTTGTGTAAAATGTTGTTGTCTTGGCTGACAAGCGACAAAAACAGGGCCCAGTAACGGAAACATAGACAAGGTGTGGCAAAAAACACTCTGAAAACCATAAAACGTAGCACGTTACGTTTCCAGATTATAAATTTTTAACATGGTCCGAGGGCATGACCATCGATACGTTGTAGTTAGGCAAGAGGGGAGGTACACGACACCCTAATCGGCTGAAACCTTACACCGCCGCGGAGGTGTAGTGTTTCAGTGTTAGTGTTTAAGTGGAACAACGACCGGCTTTCTTTTTTGTCCGCCAGACAACCTACTGCCACCTATATAGGTCGTAATTTATATTAATATGTATCCATTATATTCCCGGCAAGGACGAATCCTACGTTGCGCAGTTTTACTTTTATACATACATATTCGTCTTATTATGATTCTTTATCTTTCATACGTTGTTGTTAGGTTTTAATTGCCTTTTGTGCAGTCGGAAGTTTTTCGTTGCAGATAGCCTGGGAATTTCCTGGTTGTAAAGGTCATGGCAGTCGGTGGAGCGAATTGGATAAAGGATTTGACTAAGTATGACACGATATTTGTTTAAAGAATACCTGATAATATTAACAAATGGGATGTGGAATGCAAATATAAAACAAATCCTCCCGTTCTGTTTATATAATGCGAGAAGAGGGAATGCCACGAACTAGAGGATAATGAAAAACCAAGAATGATAAAAAAGGAGGCGAGCCGATGAAAAGAAAAAAAAAAATTAGAATGCGGGAAAAAACCGGGCGAATCCCAACGCCGTCCTTGACATTACCACATCCTGCCCTACATCGTTTTAGGGCGAGAACCGAGGCGTTGCATCATCTCCAGTGACAAATACAAGGTGATTTGTCATACCGTACAAGCTACTTACTCAAGGGTTGTAAAAAGGTTTAATCCATTCAGTTCCATAGTGGGAGAAACCCGAATAATCCAATCGAACAAAGCGAAGAGTGAAACAGCTAAGGCCTCTGGGCCGATTCACACAAGCGGTCAAGTCAGAGCCGGCAGGATAGGTCAAACCGATGATCGAGCTGCGACCTGAGCTGAAGACGATTTAACCGAACCGCTAGTTTCAACATTCGGCAATGAAATTTATTGGACAATTAAATATATTGTGATTCATCTATACAAAAGAAATGCACTACATATAGTCATCCCGATAAAAAAAATACAATGTAAATGCAAATACTTATTCATCATATGCACCCAGAATCATTGTCATGACTAGTTACTATTAGAAATTAGAATGTACATTAACGGGTTATGCGATCAATACTTGCTTGACCTGACAATGAGTATAAATGGTCTTGGCGAAATCATGAATCGTCAGCTGATCTGACCTGACGGTACTCTGATCTTTATTATGAATTGGCTTTATGCAGACATACAAAATACAACTTACAGACTGTAATGTGCTTCATGCTAAGACGATAACACCACCGCCTAATTATCCCATTATTACAGCTCCAAAGGCGGGTTTCCAAATAAAACGCCGAGAATAAATTTAGAACGAAACCGAGCGGGCGTCCTTGGGGATCGACAGGGTAACGTATGGCCCTCTAAGGTCGTCTTTTCTTGAGCACTCGGCGGATAAATCAGATATCGGACCACGAAATGTGCTAAATATTTTAATTCCAAGCATTAAGATTAACTGTTCGGGTTTAGCTGCCGTGTGAGTTGGCTGGTTTTTGTCGCGGCGCCCATTAGTGCAGTACAATAAGATGATTTCTAAACGGAGCAATCAATCTGTCTGTCTGTCCTGCAAAAGAAAAAAACACAAAATCCATCCCAAATAACTTACAATGCACAAGATGTAGAGGAAATCGGTAGCTCTACTATAGAACTACTATAGAATTTAAATGTTTACAGCCTACAGAACTATAATAGTAAAATTTACTTTTTTAAGAAGTCATTTTTCCTATCGCTAAAATTTGACCATTACCACAAGAAAATTGTCTCAATTAAAAATAATATATATTCATTAATGGACTAAAATATGCCCCTTTTATCAGAGCTCCATGCTGGCAAAAGTTTTGCAAAATAGAATTTATATTAGTGGCGAAAGGTAGCTAAGTCGGTAGCTTTGATTATACTGCTTACGACCCGAATCGGTAGATTTTATTTCTTTATAGATTTGTTTGTTATGAGGCATCTGATGTTTGGAACGAATAGTTCGTATAAAATATTTATATGCAGTTTTCACAGATGGATTTCTTTTGAGTCTGCGTTTTATCTGGTACCGGTTACCCGCTAATGCGCTGCTTACGTTTTCTGCATTGTGCAACGGCCCGTTACGCAAGGATCCGATGGGAACGATAGTCCTTGGACAGTCCCCGATAACTGGAAGAGGTAAAATTAATGGAGAACCCGAGATTGGAAGGTAAATAGAGGCAAGCAGCGGGGCCGGGAGCCCCGAGTGCAGTGACCTTGCAACGATACTGGTGCCGCCTGCCCACGCCCGGAACCGCCAAGGACCAGGCCTTGTCCAAAATATCTTCTCACAGCTGTTTCCTCATCACGGGCGACATCGCGAGTCAACGACGCTCCTAGCGGTCGAAGTGCCTGAATTTGGAGTAAGCGTAACATCTGATGGGATTCTAATAACTGTCCATTCCGGACACAATATTCCTTATTTGAAACTCCCCAGGAGCAAGTACTTGCACACATTGTTGCGTCACAACCTCTTCGAGATTTAATTAGCCTATTCATTACCAATAAACCAGAAAGATGGATCAGTATAAATTCCCTATGGTTCCCCGTGAGTTTTACCCATTGCTACAATTGAACAGTTTCTTCTAGCCGCAATGACTAGATGATGCAACAGGTATGGTAGGGGGAAGGTGTATGGAAGCGAGGGAATTGTGTGATTTTGGTATCTCAATAACGAAAATGTACTAAATCTGTGGTGCAACGCCTAATGAAGAGGTAGCATCGACCTAATTTGTAATTTATTTATGTAGCCACTTCTTTATTCTCAAGACGCTGAGTGAGCCACGACCAATTATCTAAAGATCCTTATCCTTTAATCCTTAAAGGAACCTAGAATAGAAGTCGTTAGCATGCTAACTTCTAGACTACCGGCACAGTCTAAAACTAATAGCAAGACTATGAAGTTTAGAAAACTCATACCACATAAAATAGGTAATTGATAGCTGTTAAAACTTAAAATCGCAGGTAACTATTACGCAATCTTGGTGAATGTCCTTCGAGTTCAGAAAAACTCTATAGTCACCGAAGTTTGTTTTATCTGGTCGTGTGTCCGTTAGCTTCCACGGGTGCGTTCAGTCCCTTTGTCCAAACAAACATTCATAGAGCCAAACCAAAAAAAAGGTGATGACATGGTGATTAGTTCCGACTGTCTACCCATATCCCACAGCACGAAGGGGGTGTGTTTTCCAAGGGCTGCCTGGGGTGGAACTGACCCCCTCAACAGAGCCAAGGTCGACCGCAGTTCGAAAAAAAATAACCAAACAAAGCAAAATAAAAGCACTCTCCGGTGCACGTGTATGCAAAAAAAAAACAGCCATGGACACCCGCCGGTGAGTGATAGCTCTTTATTCGGAATTTAGTGCCTTACCAACACTAGGAGGTGCCAATCACTCATGGGGGGTCCGACGAGTTTCCGAGGTATAGAGCAGAAAAGAGAAGGAAAAAGCAGTAGTGAAACGTGGGTGGTCATGAATCGAATATTTCAGGAGCCGTGAACGACTGGACACTTGCTTATCTGGTGCTATCTGATGAGAGCCACGAAGGCAGCAAGAACAATCAAAGAATTCAAATTAAGACTATTGAAGTACAATTTAAAAAAAAACTAAAAGGCAGACGCGGGGGTCTAAAAATAAATATAAAGTTGTGGTAACCAATATAGACCCAGTAAGTCGAATAATACGCTGTTATTGCCGCACGGGAAGACGGTGGGATGTTATGTAAGCGTCAACTTCTACTACTTTTTTTGCATCCTGTTGCATTAAATATTCTAATGGGGTACGCACGGCCCCCGGCACGAGCACCCTACACGACCCATAAATTAAACCATCTCCGTGGGCCGAGTGTCTCCCCGTAGGCCGGCTAACGCGTTTAATCCTGTCGCCAAACAGAACTGACTCCCACCTCCTGTAGAGATGAAGACTTGTAAGCATCCTTCCGCATCTTCGTGTTCTAGCTTCGTGTTGTTCAAATAAACACCGGAAGCATACAATTATGCAAATCAGCACACAGAGAAAACACTATTCAATACCATGTTGCGACCTTCAATAGATTGAGATCCTTGGACTCATCTGTCCTCATTTGCCTTAAGTAAAAGCCATTTATTTTAACAACACAATTTTTAGTGGATAAATCTTATATTAAAACAATAGCCCAAATGTTCCTCTGCTGGAATGTATGCATGATAATGAACAAATCATCACACAAGGATTTCGTCACTTCCACGAAAACGATTTTATGAGTTTTTTGCTATTGTAGTCAACAAAAGTACTAACAGGTCACAAATATTATTAACCGAGACGTCATTATGATTAATTTGATGCCCTATTCTATATGATAAGGATAATGGGTTGGCTTTCACCATCTATTGACTACTGCGATAATCTCAGTCGGCCTCATCAATTTATGAAGTATTGAGCTACGGGAATGTATATTTAGGCTATAAATAACGCATATATATTAATTTTTTATTATAGTTTGAATTGTATAAAAAATTATCAATAAACTATCCGGTTTAAAATAAGAAAATAGAAAAACAAACAAGAGCTATATGATTTGAGGGAGCAGAAAGAAGGAAACGCCTTGTCCAGTCCAAGGGCACGCTCTTGTGGTCATGTTTTTGATTAATTTTTTATTAATCTCGATTAATTTCCACCTGAATACATTGAAACGACATGCCATATATGCTCAATGTGAACTACTTTGAAATATTTCCTCTGTCAAGCGGTTATAACGGGCATGTTTTAGAAACGGTCAAAGGTTTTTCTTTTCAATCATACACATTATTGGGGGAATCCTTCCAATTACTGACTGTCGGTTGTGACTACCCTCTCCTCTCTCGTGCCGGAGCAAAGAATGAGAGCGATAAAGCGATAAAGTGATAAAGAAAAAAGACAAAGCGAGCCACTTTCACGCGGACCTGAGCGTACAGCCATTACCCGGAGTTAATGTTATTAATGAGCAATGTTTAGTTGTAACAGCTCGGGTGGCCGGGCCCCGCATTGTAGTCGAGCCAACAAAAGCGATCCCCCTCTTTCAAGGAATAGATGAGGATCAACTTCTTCCTAGTTGACCCTGCTTCATCGTGCTTCATCATAAGGGAACGCTTCCATTAACTGATCATGCAGATACATTTGTATCTGGAGGATCCGAAGACACTGGGTGCTTAGCGCCGAAGAGGAACTTGTTGAGATAATTAATCTTTTAAAAAGTCGATTAGACAAATATTGCTAAGGTTATCAGGTGGTACGGATAAAGGTCTTCCTGGAAAGGCAACCTTCCCAACGTGGCCAAAGCTATCTTGAAATGAAGGATGTTCGACGTCATTAAGTACGATGTTCTAGAAGTGATTGCTAAGTATGGTGTTAAAATTTACTTAGTTGAAAACAGGGCGAATATGTTAAAACAACAACCATTTAGGAAGTACATGAAGAAAACCAATATTATGCAGCTATGTGCGCGCACATACATAGTAGAAGGGATAAGGGCTTTGGCTGAAGATTTTTTTATTATTTATGATATTTAAGCATTCCATGCAATATGTCCTTACATGAGATAGGCGTCAAAAGTGAGCTGTTTTTAACCTCACACACACATACCCAGCATGTCAAAATGAGGTCCATAAACATCTTTCATTTGTTAGCCTAAGCCGATAAAAATCCCCTATAATCAGAATTTACGTTGAACGATGATTCATATATATTTTTTAGTTTGTCTCTTGTTTTGAACAAAAAAAAAAATGTGGTGATCGATGACGTGAAGAGATTGTCTAGGACTGTCGTGCTGTGGATGCCTGTGCGGCTAAAGGTTGCAACCTCAGTGACCTCCCTTCACTCGCAATCGAACTCAGCAATTCCCCTTTATGAAATAGCTGGTTGGGGATTCTTCCGAAGAGTCCCGGGCCGAAACCATACGGCAATTACAGGCCATTTCCCTTTGCACAACTATTAACAAACAGCGCGGGGGAATACTCTGGAAAAATATAATAACCACCCGTCGGTTAGACAATTCTCTAAGACCCCAATCGAAACCGGTTCAGCTTCGTTCAAGCTATTTTTATCTGCCCTCCATGGCTTTGACGGTTCATAAAAAAGTAATAAATATAAAATCCGATTATTTTTTTTGAGAATACTACATTAATTGGATCGACGTATTACGACTACATACAGAACACTGGAAATTCTTTTGTTTGGCACTTCTTGATACTCAAGTCGTTCTAATAGATATAACCGAAACCAATTATCTACTGGTTATAAAACAATGGAATATCCTCAAAGTTATAGGTTCAGATCGATGGATAAATATTCATATAACTAACCCTAGTTACAGTTTCTGCAAGTGGAAGGGGATATTGAAGCTTACTACTGATTGCATACAGAAGAGAATGACTGAAAGAGGATTGAAGATGCCCCCGGACAGTGAAGGCTCGGAGAGAGGCTAGAGCTGATATGATCCAGGCCAGGTCGTTGCTCCTTGCTGAATGTATAACGAACAGTGTTTATCGGTCCTCAGGCCAAATATTTCTAAGTCCCAACCGAGGAGTCAAAGACCTCCACCGTTCAGCCTAGTTTTATTTCCCGGTTGTCATTTTCGCGCTCTCCTGGTAACTGCTGTTATCCTCGTTTCGGCTACGGGGACTAGTGCATTTTTTTCGATAGTTTTCTACCCCCCCCCCCTCCTGGTAATGGCAGGAGCCCTGGCGCACCACCACTTCCGGGTGGCTCTCCTGAACTCTTCCGGACCGTATATCAGTCACAGATGAGGGACCTCATTAGTCTGCACGTCAGCCTGCGACGACGATGAGCTAAATAAGAAGAAGAAATGGTAAGACAGTTGAAGAAGAGGTCGGAAGAGGATGAGATTCGGTTAGTTGGGGTCCGGAGTGAGAGAGCGCGCTGGGGTCCCTCGGGCGTTGACCCCGGGTCTCGCCTGCTTCCCCCATATTACACAACAGGCGGGCTCCTTGATCTAGGGCAGCCTTTGGCCCTCTAGGTCACCTCCTGGGCGGCCCTTATTTACTTAGGCTTATTGACCTGTAACCTAGACACATCTCAAGGGTCTATTGTCTTTAAGATTGAGCTCCGTTTTTCATTCCTATTGCAGCTAACTTGATTCTTTCTTCATGCGTCCGTAGTAAACTATGTCTATTCAGGACGCATATTTTGATTGCTTATTTTTAAAAGAGTGAATTTATTTTGCATTGATTAGTAACCCTTTGTAAATGTTATTTATTTATTAAAGTTTAACTAGGGGGCTTGATTCGCCAGATTACCAAACTGTAGAGGCAGATTGGGCCTGAAAATCTATTCTAAGGGACCACCAATAAATAAAATATGTGTCTCTCCCTCGTGTGAGAATTAAACTTATTCTGTTCTGAGAATACAAAAAATAAATAAACTTAATGGGAACTAAGAGGGAAAGTTATAAAACTAGTTCCAAGGGTCTAACTATTTTTTTTCATACACCACTTTTTTTAATTGAAAAAATTAAGTTACATGAATAATAAGTTAACTGAGTTCTGTTATTAATAAATATAGAACGACTGTAACAAAAAACTGGTAAAACGATTTCGAAAGATGATAATTAAAAGATTTTAATTGGCTTGAACGCCATTAAATAAATAATTGTATTACTGGCTCAAAATAGTCTTGTTTATAAGGAAAAACTGTGACTTTAACTCTCTTAAATTCAAAAAAAAAAATTTCGTTATTAAAATGTCCTATGTACTCCTATTCACGCGATATTGGTAGTCACTAAATAACTTCACTCGTAAATCTAGCCAATTACACTTAGAGCTGTCATTTTAAGAAGGACTATGCCATGTGAGTGCTTCAAATAGGCCTTTTGAAAGTTAATGATTCTCGACGAAATCTTATTTTTTTTTATAGATGGTATATAAAAAGAAAATAAAAAAACATTTTTTACTGATTTTATATTCAAGTTCTGGCTGAAATTATTGTCCTCTGCTTATTGAGTTCATGTGAATAGTAAAAAACGTTCTTATAGTCATGATTTATTACATTTAATCCCAGATGATTCCTGACACGGAAAAACGTAAACTTGAATATAATTATTCCATTAAATTACAATTGAGGAAAAACTAATTAACAAAAATAACAAGAACTTGTTGAAGATTTAAATTAATAATAATGAAAACAAAATGTGTGATTCTAAAGCAGAGGCAAAAGTTTAATTTAATCGCACGATTTTAAATGTGTATGTAATAATGAATGCTTGTAATATGTAAATTTATTTATTTAAACATTGCCAATAATTCATTTATATCTAAAAATGAAATAAATGGAGAAGTGTCAGTGAAAGTCCGCTGCCCAGGAGAAGGGCTAAATGGACTCCCTTTTGCACAGCGCCGTATTCAGCCAAAATACCCTCCCCGCAACACTTCAAATCGCACTACCCCAAAAGTTAAGGTCCGCTGGGGCGGGTCTTTTACTCCCTTAACAATGGACGGTAAACGTCCGTCAATGGGTAGTTTCAAAAGGTGCACTATTTACTAACGCAACACTCAATCCAAAAAAAAAAAAAAAAAAAAACTGGAGCTCTTACTCGGATCAGTTTTTTTTGGTCCAGGTCAGGGGTATCTGACGCCCCTAATGAGAGATTTTTTTAAGGGATGGTAGGTATAACGGGTCTAACTGTACCCCGCTTTTTGTTGACCCTCTGATTTACAATCGGGTGATGTATTTCCGGGTTCCGGGGGGTCGTCCTGATAGTGACAGTCCGTTGTAAATACGTCTGTTCGAGGCACGACGCACCGAGTTTAACTACGTTTTTTGAAGTGTTTTTTTTTTTTTTCTCCTCCAGTTTCTTTTGAACAGTTTACCAGAAAGAAGACCATGTCCGAATGACCTGACAGTAAAAAAAAATCCAGTCAAATTTATTGGATACGGGTGAATACATGAATAGTACCGAATGTAAGCCCCCACAAAAAAAGAAATGTTTACAACAATTTGCTATAAACCTTTTTTCGGTTTATGATGGCTGTTCGCTTCGTTACAGCTGTAAATATAGTCCAAGTATTTTGTCTAGAATGATTTATTAGGGGTAAAAGGGTGAAGTAAAGTAAAACAGAAAGTCCAATCCAACAGTACCTTTTAGGCAGTTTACCAGAAAGGAGACCATCCCCTAAAAAATGGGAAACATCCTGACTGATTTTGGGTAGGGGTCACGTGCATACAGGAATTTACATTACTTAATTTTTGCAACCGTAAAAGAAAAAACTTTTGAAAACAGGCATTTTCCTAATGAGGGAAATGAAACACTTGTTAAAGCTGTATATAGCTCAACTATTATTTTCTGTAATGATTTATTTGTGGTAAAAGTAAATACTCAGTGTAAAACAGAAATTGGAACTAGACAACATAGAATGGCATATTTCGAAAAGGAAAATTTTAATGTTGCAGTAGCAGTAGCCAAGGACAACAAATTAGTAGAAAAAAGTTTAAGATAAGGAACGTATAATTAACATAATCGGGACTAAACGGTACACCTTAAAAAACACTAACAAAATTTTCTTATTTTATTACGAGGAAAAATATGATATGTTTTTGTTACTCGGGAGTGGACATCTGTACCTACGACCAAGTCTTAATAACTCATCATTGTCTCTAGATCCAAAACAAATAAAATTACTGTGGCGATTAAATAAAATACTAATTGAGATAAGACACTCTTAGATCCTTGCTCCCAAAGCGTATCCAATGACAACTAATAAATGACATTCACTTGATATTTTCATTGCAAAGGAACCTCGACATAATAACATTAAAAATGCTTACTTTTAGATAAATATCCTCGATAGAATTATTTGATTCAGCAACGTAAGTTGTTTAATACACTCCATGGGATAGTGCGGAATGCATTATTAACGTTCTGCCACTTGCTATTACACTGAAAAATTTCATGACATTTTTATAGCTGAAACTTTATTGAAACCTTAGTGCTTCAGCTCTACCATAATTCATAAAAAGTCTAGACAACGAAAGGTTTGATGTTTCAGGAAATATTAACCACCAACGGGTCCTAAAACAGTTGAAACGACTTTCTGCTATTGCCTATGAATAGTAAGAACAAGGAAGGAAGAGCCTTAACACACTTTATGTGCCTCTTTGACCTAAATTTTAACTATTTTGCGGTTTTAGTAAAGGCCGCGATATTAATGTGCCCGCACAAACTGCAGTGAACCGTCACAGTCAAATTGGTATTCAATTCCCCTAGCGCACTTATCCCTGTTATATTGGACAACTACGCAATAAACCATCGAGTTATTGCCTAAATTAATGTCTCTACGAGACATATACTAATACTTCAAGACCTATCTAGGCCGTGAACTTACACTAACTAACCAATGAGCATCCAAGAATATTTTCTCTATTACAAGTAATTCGTCTTGCTTTACAACCTCGCCGCAAGTGGAAAGTTCATTTTGAATTCTGTGACGGCCGCTGCGCTCAACCCTAATCTTAGGACAATTTGGAAAAATACACTCGAGGAACTGGCCCTTAAACGCCTATTCTTCATCCGCTGGCGTCGATCCAAAGCGGCTACGTGCCCCGGAAGGGAATGGATGAGAAAGTAATTTTATGCCGGCCGGCTGAGGTTCCTACAGAAGGAATGTACCCTCCTCCTGTCGAAATGAAAAGACAAATACCGAACAGGTTCACTTAGGAATCCCGTGATAAACCTTGCTAAGGATCGGAGAGAAGACCGAAGACAAATAAAAACTGAACAAAGAAACAGGTTTAGTTATTGTTTGACGCATGCGAGAAAACTCGAAATACCAAGGGCACTAATAACACAAAAATAAAATAAAATGTGAAATTATCACGAAATGTGTTCCCAGTCCTAACGACCTTGATCCATCACTGGGGGGACCTGCTATAAAACTCTGGAAGGCATTTCTCGTCAATTGGACGGACCAAGTTCTTAGTGAAGTGGGCATAAAGGTTTGTTTAATATTAAAGGTAGATAAAATAAATGCAGAAAGCCGGTGAACCATCTCATTATCATACGAAAAAGAAAAGGGGACGGCTAAAAAGATAACCGATGTGACAAGTATACATCTAGCCAAAAAAAAAAAAAAGAAACAAAAAAAATGTAGAAATAAAGAAATAAGAAAAAGTTGGTCCTGGAAGCGAGAAGGTTAGAGTCGTACAAGGACGCTGTGGTTGGTAAGCGGCCAAAGCAGTTAACCGTAAGGAGACGTACCTTGCGTCTGCATTTAAAATGCAAACTTCCTGTCCACGGAGAAACTCACGATTCCTAGAACTTTCTTTTAGATCGGTTCGACTACTTTCACCGTCACTCTCACTTCCGGACTCCACCGACCGACGAAATCTCTACAAGGATCATCTTGATCCAGTTGGCGCGGGGAGTGCACCCAATAACACCCGACCAGAAACAGTGACCTAGGATGTCAGGTGGTCAGCTGACTAGAAGTTGTTCCCTTCGTTTGTAATCTATTTGTAGCGTTGTTATTAATCAGCTGTTTCAAGTTCAATGAAATTCTTGCCACGACGCATTTCTTGATCTCCCTCCACAACAGAAATAATTGACGAATAGGACCGATTGCGAGGAATACCTCCACTTGTTATCACCTCTAGTCGGACAAATCATTCAAATGTGATGTAGCCCGTTCCATTGTGAGATAGCCGCTTTGGACATTCCTCCAAATAGCAGTAATCCTAACAGCTTTTAAAAAGCGAAGAATTTATCTTCAGTGACTTTTTGTTCCCCAAAAAAATAACCTCGTCCCTAAATTGGAGAATTTGACGTGGATACCCAAAAATAGTCCTTTTGGTTGTGTTTGCTTTATTAGACACCCATTCGTCTTTCAAAATGTTACTTTAGCCAAACTGATGAAATTGATAAAAGACGGGATGACCCTACCCCGATTCTCTCTTCTTTTCAAGCTTTATCAAGTTACAACATAAACGCTATTTATTTGGATTATATCCTCTCATGGGAACTTGTTATAGGCTCGGGTACCAGGACCGTCACAGTGTTGGAGGAAATACTGACCCCATCGACTCCTATGGAAATGAACTCCGGAGTAGGCGAGAAGGGATGACAGAGGAGTGGCGGTGAATGGCCTTACGTCACACAGAGCGTGGCAGATCCAGCGTGCATTGTGAGCAAAGAGAGAGACCGTGGAGTGTCTTTGACAATACAGGACCGCTAGTATCTCTGTTACTGGACCGGGCTAGTGTATTAATCAGTAAAGGACATCATGAAGGACGTCTTCGCACGCACAATCCCGCCCATCGGAGTCACGCCTCTTGCCCTGGACACCTTTGTCTATGGCCACATCATCGCCATAGCCGCTCCAAGGGAGAGGCCTCACTTTCTTCTGGGGGCTGAGTTGTGGCCTACCACCCTTTATGTATCCATGCTTCTGTGTATTCATTTGTAAAAGACATTAATAACTCGCCCCGAGGTCTAACCTTTTCAACAAATGGGTCCCTACCCTAGCACATTGGTTTATAGCACCACGCTCACGGCTACTTCATTGTCAAGAACGAAAGTAAAAGCCCCTCTTTCGCTTAGGTACGGTTGTCTAACGTTTACCTGCCTTTAAGGGATGTATCCATGTATTCATTTGTAAAGGAACTCACAAAAGACCTGTTCTCACGCATATTAACCGGCAAACGGGAGTCCTACCTCTGCCAATTTTGGATTTATTGCTTACCACAAAGGAAGAGGATCTACTTCTTTCTAACCACGCTCGGTCGTAAATCGATTTGAAATATTAAAATTCCACACCTCCATTACTATTTGCGTAAATTGCAATATTTGGAACTATAGACAGTTAACAATCTTTATTGTGCAATAATTACAATAATAATACAGATAAATGATCTCATTCATACCATATTTACAGCATCATTCACTCGCTCATTCATACAATAAGACATGATTGGAGAAACTGGCCATTGCCAGGACTCCCACTGTCACGCGTTTATAGTAGGTCACGAGGCCTAGGAACTATAGAAAAAATACTTCTTATAAAACCCCACCCCAGAAGCAATATATAATCTATAAAATATAATAAAAGAATAAACTACTATTTATACTCTGACTGTTCCAAAGCATATTTTGAAGACAGAAACGCGATAAGAATTATACGAGTAACACAAAAATAAAACGTTAAATTAAACGAGAGCGACAATATTAATTACTAAATTGTTCGCACTGTAGCTGCAAGTCATTGTTTGAACACCTACATTAAAAGCACCACTACTACAAGAGAGTTTTGGTCACAGTGGATAACCCACCTCTAAAACCAGGAGGATAAATAAAACCTGCATGAAATACATACGCGGAACACACCTGTACGATAATATAGAGATGTAATTATACTAGAGGAGGTTTATGTACACAGTAATATTTAAAAAATTACAATTGTAGATATATAATAAGTATAGAATCTACTCATATTTAGCCATTTAAGCTTAGAAACACGTAAAACTAAGTACATTAGCTAAAAAATGCTTTAATAGTTATTTTTAAAATTTTTCAAAGTTATTTTATTATTTGAAAAATAGCTGTTTTATCAATAAAGATATATGTGGTGGAGCTGATCCTCTGAACTTGATTGTTAGCCATGGAAAAAAAGATTTCATTCAAAAAACAAAGGTCAAAATCAATTGCATTACAAATGCAAAAAAAAAAATTCTATCGTCACAATATGACAATGTACGTGATACGATAAACTTCATGATAACAGCGAATATTGGATCCGCTGGACAATTGATGATTTTAACATGCAAATCTTCGACCCAACGTCACCGAGTCTCGTGCGTCATAGACACGTCTAACGTGTAAAAACCATTGGAAAAACGTCAATGAAAATTACCTTGGGGAATTACGTTTTGTTCCGGTCCACATAAGAAATACTAATCACGATTCGTTGAAAACAGATCCACTATTCTATAAATAAATACTAGAATACTACGAAAGCTGATGGATACGAGTTGATATAAAATTCTGTTGAACATATTTTGGGAGTGATGAGCGCACATTCTTTTTTTTTTTTTTGGAAACGAAAATCAAGTGACGAGTAATTATTATTTAACTAATGGTTTCTTTAAAGCCACAAAACCTTTTTTTTTTATAGGTTAAAGTTATCACAGTGTGCCTGTAAGATCTTTGTGACTAATGTTTGACCTCGAGGCACGAAATCACTCACGAATAATTTAATGTTTGGACAGCATAAATAAAAATTCTGTATAATATTTATCAATACAGTTCCATAAATCAATAAAAAAATTATTAATTATTTCGTTTTTATATAATCAAATTAAGTACCTTAACTCCTTAATTAAAAACATGATGCATGTTAATATTTTATTTTTAGCAACATCAACAGTTTATTGAACTTGTTATTAATAAAAATAAATAATTTTCTTTCATGTTAAGAAATTAATTTTATATCAAGTGAATTTTTTTTAATTAAAATTTTAGATTATTTTTGAGGTGGAATAGGAATGATAAGTCTTTAATTGTTATTTGAGCCTCCTTTAAGTTTAAATATGAACATGCGTTTACTATGAATAAACATTGGTTATTTGCAGTGTATGTGACTTGTCGACAGTGAAAGCTGTGTATAACGTAATGGTTCGAGTTTTAAATAGATCAGTGCCAATATTTGAGATTCCTACTTTTAAATAGACGATTAGAAACTAGAGTTGAAGTCGAGTTTGACCTCTACTAATCTACTAATGAAAAAATTAAGTTGCTCATTGGGTGCACTTTATAAAGTAAGGTGTCCATTGTTCCATTGATGTCTTCACAGGATCGCCTAATAAAGTCATCTTTAAATTATGCAGGACGCACAAGGACAATCTCGGTCATAAAAACTTTTCAGTTCAAGCGTAGATCTTAATGATATATTTATGGTTACATGTTTGACAAATATATTCCGATTACTATTTATTGGACTGGAAGGAGACAGCCCTAGTGGGAATTACGCATCGAAAACCATTCTGGATAAATAAATTTGTCAATAATAAAGCAATATATTCACAATAGAGTCGTATTTATTATGATTTACCGTTGCTGTAGGGGGCACTGGAGCCTGTGTGTATTGTTCGACAAAAAGGATTAGGAAAGTTGCTGAAAAGTCTTTTAAGTATGTCGAAAGTTACTAATTAATATACAAATCAAGTCGGTGGTTTTATAGCTTATCAAGTCTCCGTATGGGAAGTGGTTGGGAGTTTTCAATAAATTTGCTGATTTTGCTCCGGGCAGTAAGGAAGTGATAGAGCACGAGTCGTTTTCCCGTCCTTGGGCTACAAGACATAATTTGCCGTATGCATTTCTCTGCTCCGGGTGTCCAAGACCCTTGACTGGATCGAACCAGGACCGGGAAGTGATCGTTCCAGGGTCAGGAGAATCATTCCCACCGGTGGAGCAACAGGTCGAGAGGGACAGTTCGCGTATCGTCCCGAACAAGAAGACTAGGATGAATACGCAAAGGGTCTGTCTTAGCGATCGTAAGCTTGATGGATAATCAACATTACTAGAGGAAAACGTTTCAGAATAAAACGCTTTTATGATCTTAGAAATTGTGTGATGACTTCGCACTAATAATCCACGTCGAACGAACCATATTAAAAGACTGTACAAAAGAGGTAAAGGGCAGTGTCCTTTTGAGATACAGAGACCATGCATGTCACTACTATAGTGCGTATAAAAATATGATTCCCAAAAATATATATTAAGACATAATTAATTTTAAGTTAACATCCCTTAATAAATATTCATTTAATGTTAATATGTATAAATGATTTTTTAATGTGAATATGTGTCATGTACATATTCTATTTATGTCACGCTCCTTGTTCTTTTGAGATAACGATTTATCGCTGAAAACGCTCATGGCAATAAAGCAAACAATCCTGTGGAAAGATTAATGTTTTTAGCCATAAAGTAAATATTTCAGAATAATAATATGGACGCCATCGTGTCCTCAAATGGCATCATCAACAATTTAATGAATGAAGATATACAAAAACCAAGGCCTAAGATCTCTTAAAAGGTAATGCAAATATGAAAGCGATTTTTAAAAAGGTAGCACTGGCAAAGGTAAAGGTAATGACATGAAGGTGAACAGGATGGATTGGTCGGCGGTTTCGGAAGGAGTGGCGTGGAGGTTTCGAGCGCGTGTTTATTTGGACTGTTAGGAACTGTTTTTATGTATTTTCCCGCGTTTCTTACTTTTGTTTTAACTTTTTTAACCAATCGCATCAAGGCCTCAGAAGAATGAGGATAAAAATGACAGATTTTTAGCCCGGGTGATCGTTTGGCTCTTTGATAATTTTTAACAAGTGAAAGACAATCGCGCTTAATAACAACGTGGCGGAATCGACAAGGCTCAAGGAGACAAACTTGAACTTACGGACCAGAACCAAGCACAAAGCAGAACTAGCTGCATGTCCCTTAGAAAGACATGTACTAAGGCATGAGAAATGGCGTCAATTGGCCCGGTTGCACACAAGGCTGCCGCGAAAATAGGAAGCGGAACTGTTAAGGGCAGATCACGCGGGCTCTGTCACGTTTGTAAGAGCTGAATATACTTACAAGCCACTAATGAATTCAGACGATTTGCTTATCAGGCCTCGCGTTCATTGAGCATTCCTTCATTGATAACGCTCAATTACAGGATTTTTAGTCATTGGAACAGGTGACGATTTCTGGACAATAACTTGTCGATAACCGTCAATGCCTTGTGACATGACCCTGTATTTCAAAATCAACGGTTGTCCCGTGGGAGTTCGCCACTCTTGAGGAATTTGAAAAAGCTGATTGAAAATTCGACACCAATGACCAATTAAAACGTAACATCTATAAGAATTCCTAAAACCTTGGATCTGTCATACATCCTAATAACATCAATAACCTAATAATAAAATATAAGCACAATATAGTTAAAAATACTTATAAATAATGCTACTCGTATAAGGCCTAATATAGAAGGAAAACAAATTTTTCATGGAAACATACTATGTATAATGTGAAAGCACCTATATTTTTCTAAAAGACGAAAAATTGAGTAACATTTGAACTACGTGCCTCATTAAAAGTATTACTCAATGTGCCATGCAAGAACAACCAATATCTGTGCTTTAGGGAATTAATTTGAAGAGAGTAAATTTGAAATCTAGTAGAAACATTAATTAAAATTTTCTGCAAAAATGACATCGAGTTGTTCTTGCACTAATCCAAAGATGTATTATCTATTTTTCTGTATTTTTATAATAGGAAAAATGGTATAAGTATAGCTTAGAGCCTTAAAAAAATATCGACCTTGATAAGTATCATACTCAAAAATTTGATCACTCCGGAATGATAATGACTGGATTGACATTAGTTTGTCTTGTGCTGAGCCAAAGGTTACTACGTGAAGCCAGGAGCGTTAAAATCTAATGTTTATTACCTACTATCAAGGTTGATAAGGATTAGAACATTGGGTTAGATAAACATGACAATGTCATTAATAGTTTTAAAAATCATAAGACTAAGAAAAGAAATGAAGAAAGGTACGGACAGGAATGAATGCGGAAGTGTATTTACCTCGGATGTGTGGCAGCCACAGCAAGTACTTGATACTCTCTGCATCTTTGGTGTTCAGTAGAGGCCGGTGGGGTCCAGTTGAGCAGATGGGTCGGCGTACATCTTGACGTCTCTTCCGAAGTTTATCGTAATGACAAGAAATTGATCTGGAGTCTGGAAGACTAGGCAGCTCCCAGGACTTGTTTCAGGCTGTCCTACCGTAGAGGGTATCTCTCAATGAGACTTGATATTCGGATTTTACCACGAATAGCAAGAGACCAAAATTGGCAGTGGGGTTTTGTTTTTAGTACAACTCAGTCGGATCTAAGGAAAACATTTTGTTGGAATATCACTAAAGTATACTACGGAACTTATCGAATATCTTTAAGATACTATTGTAAAAAAAAAACTAATAGTCAGTAGGTATTGAAAGCCTAGGCGGCGTCTAGGAGATGCAATGCTGCTAGTGCGAGATCTGCAAGCGTACTGTGGCAGAGAAGCCGGCTATCGTAGTACCAACCATGGATCAGGGCTACCAACCTCACCCGCCGAAAAGTCCCTCTCTTCCCCATGGGTGGGGGGAGAAATTTCCCTCTCCACTGCCCCTGCCTCAAGCCCTTTCCCTTGCGTGCTGGTCATTGGTCGGTGCCAAATGGGGGTGGGGAAAGTCATATTTTATTTCATTCATCCCTCCTGCCGCTTACCCCTTGCAGGGTAGCCAAAAGTTTTTCATTTTTCAGAAAACGAATATTTTTATAGTTTTAATAAATATTTTACAGTTTAAGACAACAGTTTAAAAAAAAAAAAATTATTAAAAAGTCTCATCGATTGTATGAAACATTCAATAAGTTTTAAATAAATATTTGTTCCTATAATAGTTTTAAAAATGTTTAAATTTATTAATAGTTATTAGGAGAATGTTACAAAAGATTTTAAAGTGATTACAGGAAATTAAAACGCTATAGTTGACAACTTAATAAACAATATAATTAATAAAATTAAAATAATTTATTCCTTAAGGATATATATTTTTTTTACATATTGATTTGTTTACATAATAGGCATATATAGAAATAAATGATACAACCAGTAGTCATGAATGGCATGCTGTAAAGAACAGCCAGTGATGATTTCCCTTTATGTTGATCATGTTGATGGTTACTTTATATTAACAAATCCCTAATCCAGTTCCTCTGGAGTCGTCGTCAGGCATCAGGTAAATCTTATTATTAGGGATTAGGGAGTTCCTATATTTTTTTATGGAATTGGTTGTACAGAGTCTTTGTCTTTACACGAGGAATTGGTAAGTCTTAAAGATAATAAATTCACTCCATTTATATAGCCTCTATGGTGGTTATTTAAATTCTGCTCAAATGGTAAATTATTCTATTATATTTCTGTGGGGATACTGTGGGTTGTGTTTTGGCTGATAATACCTGTTTAACATCAGGAATTTTCGTAGAGGGGACTTGCCACCTTATACTGGTTATAGGGATCTGAGTCTCTGTTGGGACAAAACAATAATCGTTTGGTCTAACTATTTGTCTCATGATAATGGTACAAAGAATAAATTCAAGATTTTCTATTATGTAAGGAGCAACAACGATCCAAAAAACTTTATGAATTCACGCGTCGTAATAAACTTTATTTTTATTCAAATCCCCTATTTTATGAGGGTATAAAATACTGTTTATCTAATTCTAAAGTGCTTATAAAACACATTTTTTTATATATTTTTTTCAAAGCACATTTATTTATTTGTATATATTTACTATTTTAAAATCTACAATGAATCTACAACAAGTTAGTGTTGCTTGTATTTAGTTTTTACGCTGCATTTTATATAGTTTCTGTAAGTATACAATATTGCTACATTAATTGGAATGTATTTACTTCAAATAAAGCTACAAGGCTTTATGTAATTAGTGATTGGGATAGTAACTAAAACTTACTAAACCTAAGAGTATCGGACAGCCTGTTGCCATCTATGTGGAAAGGGTGGCGGAGTCATAGAGTTGAATACTTGTTTAGTTTGGCGGAGCAACAATTTGATGTGTCTCGGTTGGATGAACTCACCCACCGTCTGCACGCCAAGCAACGGGTTCAAGTGGGAAAAGTTTTTTTTTATGCGTAACTAACTGAACCTAACTGTATAAGTTGATTCGGTAGCTTATGTATTTTTGATACCTGTACAAATTAGCATCGGTTTTTCACTCTCCATTCCAAAGAAAACAGAAAGGTCACAGGATATTGGCAGGTATTACTTAGGTACTACACCAGGTGTCCACTATTAACTCAAAATAAAAAGAAGCAAAGCTAAATTTTAGTGTAATAATAAGAGATTATTCTAATTTTATAACAGCAAATATTTTTATGTTGCTTCTTAATGTATAAATTTATCTATTATATATTTAATCTGTAAAATCCAAGTGTAAAAATTATGATAAATACTATCCTTTATAAGTGGCAACATTTTCATTTTCTCCGCTGTTTAGACTATAAACTGGTTCCAAGTATAATTTATTCTTTTTTTTTTTTTTTTAAATTTGATGACTTTTCATAACACTTTAATTAGAACATTTCTTTGGTTCTCATAATTTTGTATTATGGATCCATTGTCATGTTTCATAGTTTACACATTGTTTTACGTTCTTCTTTAATAACCCTGTGAAATTCCAATCAATGTAAGTACCCTGTGGTGTTCTAGAGATACCTGAGTTAGTTGTTCTTGAGTTAGGAGTGGAAAATTCGATGTCTTTCTTAAAATGTCAGTCTTCACACGCTGTCTGACTTCTTCACATGCTTTTCACTGAACCTCTCCATATACACATCTTTATTTAAAATGATTGGATGGCCTGCAAACCCTTACTTAATGTTTAACGAACTAAATATACATAATCGTAGGAAGCTCCAATGGATAATTGAAAAAGCAGATTGCCAATTCTTCGCACCCTCGCCAATCAGTATGAATCGTCACTTCTCAACTCATGGGAGAAGGACATGCGGCCATTATTTAAAATGCCTTACAAATCATATTAGTGACTATACCTTAGTTAAACAGCCATCTAAGAACATGAGTCATGTTGTTTGCATAACTGCGAGGCTATTGATCTATGGATTAGCCACTACTGATTGAGGTAGTTCTATGACCCATTCGATCACTCCGGAATTTCCCATTAGGAGCGTTGTATTTAGGAAATATTAACTGTTTAGATATTGCTGTCGTTATTTAATCTTTGACGCAGATATAAGATCATATAACCATGTCAGATTACTAATATTTTATAAAAAACAAATATCCCGGCGTGTTTGCAGCAGAGCTGTCAAATGTACGGGAATCCAAAATGAGCAGGAAGACAGAAAACGAACCCTGTTATGAATTCAATTATTCATTAAATGATCGGTTAGTATTGAAATCACCTGGTGGTACTCCCGCTCTACAATAACGGAAAATACTCAATTGGTACACATTTTTGTAATCCCACTGCGCCGGTTTCTTCGGCTATCTACCTGATCGGCAGAGCGGCTGAGCCACCACGGGTCTGTCTGATAGCCAGGGGTTTCCGTAAAAGCCGTATTTTTAAGCTTATTTAACGTAAAATCAAGCGTGAAGTATTTTTGAATGTGAATAAAAGTTGTTGCCGAGCTCTAAAGTAGCATACAACTAGAGGCTCTTACATGTTAGCAACTGTAAAGATGATTTAGTGTAATCTACATATTAAAGATGTATTCCTCAAGATCTCGAACCGTGCTGATTAGATTTAAAAAAAAAGCTATGAGAGGACAATTGAATACAAGATTTCTGTGAATGTGGATCGTTATGAGATTGGCAATAAACAAAAAATATATATTTTTTAGAGCAACTCATCTCATATAATGAAATATTAAACGTTGTACGCAATAATAAAATACAACATAAAGGGGTATTTGCAGGTATATCCAAAAAGACGGCTAAAGTGACATTTATTGAGTTAAATAACCCTTGCACACGTAGAAAAAAAGCACTTAAGACCCTTTGTAAAAACCAGAAAGGGCCATAAAGTAGGCAACGGAGGGTACGTAGGGGTAACCAATAGTCGATTCTCACAATTGATTGATCGATTGTGATGTCCCGTGGATTAATTGTTGTAATCAAACAATCGATAGTCGTCAGGGTGATTTTTTAAACAGGACCCGCCCCCACGTCTGTACACCGAACTCAGAGAGCGTTACATGTGATAGTTAATTTTTCAAAATGTTCTAATTTCTATACAAATATATTTTACTTATGATTTTACAGCAAAATTCGTCGTTTCACCTATTCAGGCATCCTCAGGACTGATATGAAACAAATTAAATAAAAAACAAATTTTAATTAACAAGTAATAACAGTTTTTTAATAAAAAAAATTGGCTAACAATCTAAATAATAAAACAACACACCAGTGAACGATAGCATCTTAACATTCATTGTCCCATTCATTCATATTGTATACAGAATCGGTAACTTTTCTGCAAAAATAAATTACTTTAATAAGGATAATCCAGTTCACGAAATTCCATCGTAACCTATCCAACCATCCTTATCCCCTAGCACAGTCATTTCCTCTGCATTACTCATCCCTATAACCTCATCGTAGACTAAAGCGGGAGTGGCCTCAACGTCTTGACATATGGAATACAGCAAAAAAGTCGAACATCGAGCGTATCCAATCCTTTCAATCAAAAGTCCTGAGAACAATAGTTAAATGCCCCTTATTATGCCACCAACAAAACCCTTCATACCGATCTCAATATAGCCTAGATACCTGGACTCATTCCTTCAAAGTTCGCGCTCTTGGTCAGCCTCCACTGCCTCGTATCCGGTGACGCGGCTGTTGGAGGAACGTGGGGGACTCCCCAAGACTCCGCGTCCTCTTTCGCATGCAAGGGAGGTGACAACGATGTGGATTTGGAAGTTCGGAAGTTCTCTGGGCTGCTTGTTAGTACTATATGAATGAGCGAGTGAATGAAGAATTGTCAGTATGGTATAAATTTCATAAGTATGAACAATTAATTATTGCCCTATTATCTTTATCACAATAAAGAAAGATTATATATTTAATAAGGATAATGAGTTTTTAGATTGTATCAGTCATACGTGCGGATTGTTACCGATTATGTTATTTAATATTTTATTCAAATTTAAATGTTGTTTTATATATAATTTATTTGAATTTTAGTCTATAGGATGCATGAACAAGTGAAAAGTCGACTGTTATATCTTAAATAAAAGATATTTGGAGAGAATCAAAGCTTCTTTGAAAAATTAACTTTACCACAGCGCGAATATAAATAAAAGATAACTTTAATGAATTGTAACAGAACTTTTCGGAATATCCTTTAGTGCGAACGGCCGCGGGTATTTTGCGATTATTTCCTGGTTTGTGGGCACCCATGCCAGGTGCATGAGATACCTCCACTGGAATTGGGTCAGCAGTATTAGGGAATCCCTGGAACGACTGCACAGTCCAGGATCTCCGGTCTCCTGCTCGCCTACAGCTTACAGGGAACTGCAACTCTCCTATTTCTGGAACCAATAGCACTCTGATTTATGGATTGAATCACAAGTTGTTGTGGTTACTTATAGACATCAGCAAAACAGCGAGATAAGCAAGTACGGTCCAGCACAGTCCAAGGTGTCCTAAGTCCAAGAACAGGATTCATTATGTATTAATGATAGCCAATGAGTTCATTGCTATATACATGCATATTGGCTCAAAGCAGATCTATTGGGAATATTGCTTTTAAATAACAACAATGCCCGTTTCTCTTCATTCGTCATAAAATTTCCAAAAATATGTATTAAGTATCACTCCAGTCCACCATTACAATCTATGGGGAACTGGCTAAAATAATTTAATCGGGGGCAAATCCATTGTAACAGAAAGCAGTATGATTCAATTAACGTTTTTGACGATTTGAATCATAACTTCCTCTTGATTGGTCTAATGTTTGTATTGAATTATTTTTATAAAAAAATCATATTTAAAGACATTTTCTCGAACAAGCTCAATTGACTTTTAGTTGTGAATTAGTCGTCAGGTCCACAGCTGTTTTATCCATGCACTGTGTCTTTAATCTCATATTGATGATTTTTTGGGCTCTCGAACGGCGTATGCTGGTTATTCTCTAACTACGTTATAATATGTTGTTTTGGGTTCGAATTCTAAAAGGGAAATGAATTTATTTCTTTACCATAAATAGAAGAGGGCCACCCCCCCGGTTTTATAGCCCCAATTGGTTATACATACGAACGTAATTCATCAGGAAAATCATGATTTTTAGTTATCAGAATCAAATTAATTTTCCTGATATTAGTTAAATATTATTGATCAGGCTGCCAAGATCTCGAATTTGATACAAGATCCCACAATAAGATTGTAACATTTCTTATTACCAAATGGTTGATTACTTTTCATGGGGATGTTTTTATTTTTAGCATTATATCGGCGTCAATTCGAACTAAACTGTTGATGAATTGAGTTAAAGCTAGGAAAACGATCTTAATGTCTTAATTATTATTTATATACATTGTGATAACCTTTATAGTTTACTTTAAAAAAAATGAAATTATATATCATTAATTAGGATGGGTCCAAAAAATGATAAAAATACTTATTTTTACTTTTAATTAATTAATTTATCAGTTTGAAGGTGAATATATTTTTTGTGTGAATGAAAGCCTTACGTTTAACCGTTTATTGGAACCTCCTAAGCAAAATTAAATATAAAAATGATATGTATCACTAAGGTGATTTATGGAACACACCAAGGCCAGGAATTATATTGAAAGTATGAAAAGCCACGTGTTAGTTACCAAAGTGAAAAAAACGTAACATGGAGACTGAATCACTTATTGAAAAAAAACAATAAGTGACAAAAACTCGAAATCGTATTGCCATTTCGGTTAGACATTATTTTTTAATTTGTTTGACAGAAATAAATTTATAAAAAGTCTGCTTTGTTGATTTTTACCTCTAAATAAATTATAATAAACGTTGAAAATGTATTTTATAATTTCTAAGTGTGGAGCCTCTTAGGAATTTTCCCGAAAAAATATATTTGCATTTAATTAAGTATTGTTTAATTTCCCAAAAATTGAAAATTCTGAACTTATGAAGTTTCTACAATAATCGATTCAATCAATTATCCCCCAGTGCATTAACCAAGAGGTCGCAGTAATTAGAGGTTTCTCCGTTCAGGCAAGAAAGGAACTACAAAATCCCAGTGCTATACTGGAACAAATTACCAAACGTTAGCGGCAATAACCCTCTGGATTGACATAAATATAATAGTTTATTATTATTGGTTATTATTATTAGTTCTGAGTCCTGAAACACGTTTTAGCCAAATTAGGAAGACAAGCAGGGCAGTGCCGTGCTATTATGAAACAGAGAGCGGCACATGTTTATAGCTATTTCGAACAAATTTTTCTAGTGATTTCACAAGAATTCACAGACGGAAACTACGTTGATACAAACTTTTTTTGTAAACCTTTGTTTAAAAACTTGTACTTTATTTTAAGGAGTTCTTACAAATTACGGTAAAAAAAATTATAACTAGAGTGTCCCCGCTTCATCTTTTTGCCATTGACGAAGAAAGGTTGGCGGGGAAAGGCAGGAATTGCAGCGAATCTTGATATGCCTGAATGAATTCATCCACCAAATGCAGCTTTAAGTCTTTGTGAAGGTCACGATTACTCCGCTGCTGACACAATGTATACCGGAGCCGGTACGGCAGAGCCGGCCCAAGTACGCCGCTCTTGTACATCAGCTTGAGGTGGTCACGTTAACTAAAACTAAACTAACTTACAAACTATAACGTTCCTGCCTCGACCGCTTGCTGCCATCGATGGGGCAACGGGGCGGGCGTGATCGTGTTGAATACGGGGTTTGTCATGTGTTGTAGGGAGTCAAAGAATTTGATATGTCCACGCCAAATGAACTCATCCACCGTAGGCTGCTCAAAGTCCTTGTGTAGTTCACTGTTTCTCTGCTGCTTGAATGTAATGTGTCAGACCCCTTTCATGAGGATTCCGTTCTGAAATTGTTGGAGTGTATGTAGTAGGCAGTGGACTTTTTCCCTTTTGGAATGAGAAAATCACGCAGTCAGTCTTACCCGCGTTTACAGAGATATTTAGTTTACCCAATGCCTCTCTTATCTGGTTGCAGGCTATTTCAGCCTGTTCAATAGCTAACTGGGCGCATTCTGCTACTGTTTACCACGATATTGTCAGCGAAAGCAGTGACTGTCGTGTTTTTATAGTGGGCTCCGATAATTTCAGACGTATACACGTTGGAAAGTACTGGGGATAGCACGGCTCCTTGTGGGACTCCACAGGTCAGTGGTACAGCTTCCGAGGAACTATCACCAACCCTCACCCACCGCGATTGATTTTTCAGGAAACTAAATCGAAATAGAGCTGCACCGGGCACCCCCGGTCGCAGATCATCCCACACAAAGTCCCGTGGGACACCGAGTCGAACGCCTGCGTGCAGGCATAGCCAATCATAGCCGTGGCTGCGTTCGTCCGTAGATTCTGTCCATAATTTGATAAGGGGGTGTCCTGTGTTCAGACTAGATTTAAATCCAGTCTGTACTGGCGGAATGATGTAATTTTCCGCACAGTAATCTTTGAAATAATTTAATAGAATTTTCCCCATTTGAGGTAATAAACTGATCGGGTGGTAGTGGGCTGGGTGATCTCCGCTCTTGGCTTTTTTCCATTTGTCAGGAAAGTACCGCAATCTTATGCACGAATTGTACAAGTTTGCGAATTGTACTATTCCTCTCCTCGGCATTTGTTTCAACAAAACCGTTTGTATCTCGTCGTGCCCTGGTGCTCGGTTTCCCTGACTCCGGCGGAGAATCCCCTGTATCTTATTTAAGGTCACCAGTAGTGTTTTATATATCCAAAGGAGACCAAGTATCGAGTAGCACCACCCCGGACCATTTCGTAGAACCCGAAGCGAGTTTATAGTCACCAGTAGTATAGATCAATTGTGCTACCCTTTGTCAGATGACAGAGCCCCTTCTAATATGGAAGGGGCGCTGCTTCTCTTTGAAGGGTTTACTGCTCTAGTTAATGGCAGGTACCGGCGAATGTTTGTTTATTTATGGCCACCTTTTAGAACGGCCACGTGTTCTCAACTCCCTGTCAAGAGTGGGCAATTGTGTTTTTGCACCGAATTCGCACTCGGTCAACAATATAGGTCGTCGGTGCATTGGAGGTCAAATGGATCCAGCGACATCCATCATTCAGACATTTAGAAAGAAAAACCCGTATAAACCTTTAACCTTTAAGTGACATTGGCTTGCTATGTGTCCGAGAACACCTGACAACAAAAGAACCGCTTTCTACCATTGAAATACTGCTACTTCACAAAAAAAAAGAAGATAGTTGTTTAAACAGCGAGATAGTTTATTGGGGTAATGGCCTCACTATTAATAAAACGGCCTTCATGTACAGGGCTTTACGATAGATTTTCTCAGCATCCTGCAAGTCTTCGAAATGTCTTTTGATGTTAAAACATTCGGTGACTTGGCTGACGGGGGAGCGTGGGGGACTTACCAAGACTCCGCTTCCTCTTTCGCATGCGAGGTAGGTAACAATCATGTGGACTTTGGGGGGTCTCTGGACTGTTTGCAAATATTGTATAAATGTACGAGTGAATGATGAATTGTAAATATGGCATGAATGAGAACATTTATCTCAATTACTTATTGTCTATTAAGTATTAAGGCAGATTGTAATTTTATTATAATAAAGTTGTTAAATAAAAAAAAAAATGTTAAAATAGCCTTCGATTGTGATTAAGAAAATAAATTGCACAAAATTCACGAATACTAATTTTGTTTTTAAAATATAAACTGCTTAAAAATGATTCTCATACTTTTTTTTTTTTTAAACCTCTTTATTAATAATATATATACAATGACAAAAAAAAAAAAAAATTGGAATTACAGTTGTCTCCTCGTCCGTAATTCGCAGATGCATATTAAGGAGTGCATAAAATATAATACTTTCAGATTGTTGTTAATAAGTACAATACACATACACTCACTAGGTGATGAGGCTCACCTTCGCCTTGTCACCAACATTAAGATTCTCATACGGTTTTACTTTTATCTCTTTTTTAAATTAACCAAACTCGTCAATGCGGGATCGTTAGGTCTAGAATGGCTGTCAGTGTTGATTCAACAGAAATTAATGACAGATTTCTATCGTTTGTTTGGCTTATTGAACCCCTTAAGGAGTGTCTTATTAATTTTAGTTTTTGGGAAAAACATCTTTCCTGACAAGGAACAGAGATTTCCCAGAGCTACAACAGCAAGTAACACTGACAGTCACTAGAGATTTACCGATCCCGACAAATTTGCTGAAGTTAAATTTAAATGTTAGAAACCTTTAAAGGAGTTTATATCTTTTTTTAACTATCAACAATCTTTATTGTGCAATAATTACAATCTGCCTTTTATAAGGCAATAATAATGCAGATAAATTATCTCATTCATTCCATATTTACAGTCATCATTCACTCGCTCATTCATACAATAGGACATGATTGGAGAAACTGGCCATTGCCAGGACTCCCACTGTCACGCAATTATAGCAGGTCACGAGGCCACTGCCGTTTCAGTTTCCGAGGAGGATTATAGGGATGAGTGGCGCAGTGCAAAGACTGTGCTACAGGATTAGGGTGGTTGGAAAGGCTGCTGTGGAATTTCATAAACTTGGAAGGGATGAGTTCTAGAATGTAGGGTATATTAAGGTCGTTATGAAGGGTTTTGTTGCTGACATAATAAGGGGCATTTACTATTGTTCTCAGGACTTTGGATTGAAAGGATCGGATACGCTTGATGTTCGACTTAAACCTTGCGCAGTGGCAATATTGTAACCGATGAAGTTCTACTGAGGTCCAATTATTGCTATTTGAAAACTTTAGTTTATATTTTAAAAACAAAAGTAGTATTAGTAAATTTTTTGCATTTTTTTTTAAATTACGATCGAAGGCTATTTTAATATTAAAAGGCAATTCGAAGACTTGCAGTTTGTTGAGAAACTCTACCTTAGAGCCCTGTAATTGCAACCCGTTGTATTTTATAAAAAAACTTGCAAATATTAGTAGGAATATGGCGAACCTAGCGTATTATGTATGGGTCCTCAGACAGAAACGTGTTATGTCTTGGGTCTCCCTTTTTGTTTTTTAACTTATAGGGCACAATGGATTATAAGTAATATATGCTTGATTTTATTTGTCAAACCACCTCGGTCAAAAATCGTTTAAAACAAAAATATTTTTTTGACTCTTAAAGTTTGCATCATTTAGTGTTACAAAAAAATCTGAACTTAAAATTTTATGAATACCTTCTAAGATGTGGGCAAGGTTAAAGGTTAGCGAAACGGGACCGACTTTTGTAATTTTTATATGTTTCATATACAGAAAAAAGACTTTCCATGACCATTTATGTAGAAGTAAAGGTATTTAAAATCAAAATAAAAAGAAATTTGGCACATAATTTGAGGCGCTAATTTTTTAATAGAACACATTTTCTTTTATCTTTTGATTTGCAAGAGGTTTTCCCAAAAACATATTAATTTAATTCATACCGCAGCTAATTTTCGCGCTTTATAACATGGTAGTTTGAACAGTGGTAATACCATGGTAATAATGAAGAACATGAAAATGGTAGGATCACTGAACTATTTGTTGTTTTATGTGGTTGTTCAGCAAAAGCCTTTTGTGATTCCTAAGTCCTATTTCATTACAAAGCGATGTAAATAATATAATAAACAAAAAACAAATAACTAAAGATAAGTATTTTATCACAATTACTCATTGAGCTACTTGAGAAGATGGTTAAAAAAAACAAACAAATGAATAAAAGATGTGCGTAATTGCTTCTCAAATTTTATTAATTTATAGTTGATTGTAATTTTGTGACGTTTCACTTATGTAGAGCATTTATCATGACAGTAAGTAAAATCTATATTTATAAATTATGAGTGCGATGGCTTAAGCATTTTTATTTTTTTTTATCATTTTTATTAGATATTGAAGTAAAATGATTATCAATTACCCAAAAATAATCCGAGTAACAACAATATAAAATAATAATAATACAGAGGAATATCTGTTTTTTGCGAAAACACCTCTATATGTATTATAATGGTTATGCTAAATATAGATCCCATGGGAGTGATGACGCAACGAATGTGCTGCCCCATTTAATATTTTAAATACAAGTGGTCTGATTTATACAAATTTATGCGAGACCGGTTTCTCAAAGTTGAGTGCAATAAAAACAAGACGACATTCCACAGATAATGACTAATTGCTGCACACAGAGCCTGCCATTTGTCCTCTTCATCCCAGAAACAAGACTAAGAAGGAGCTCACCCCAAAGTGAGTGTCATAAAAAATTGGCTATTGATTGACATAACTTTATGGTAGTAGATCCGAGGGCAGGTTGTCTCGATATTTCTTTTTTCAGTACATTTAATTTTTTTCTTATGTTTTATATCAGTGCGACAACGTGCACGTCTAAACGAGTTTAAGCCGGTAGAATGAGAAAGACAAATATATGGGGAAGGTCTGTTTACAAGGCTATAATAAAATCTGATGTGTCGTAATGTATTTTTGACAAAAATGCTTGGTTTTATTTGTCAAAACACCTGCTGGCTCCTAAAGTTTCCGTCATTTAGTGTAAAAACAAATCTGAGCATACAATTTTATGAATACCTTCCGAGATGTGGACAAGGTTAGCGAAACGGGGTTTCTGGAAAATTATGATGAAGTACTTAAGATTAAAATAAAAGAATTTTTTTTGACAGAATTTGAGGAGCCACATTTTTTAAAAGAATGCATTTTGTTTTATCATTTCATATGTAAGAGTTTTTCACAAAAACATATTAATTTGATTACTATCGCAGTTAATTTTGGCATTTATGACGATAATATTGGAGGATTGAAATAGTGCACGTTTTAAACCTTCAAGAGACTTTTTAAGTTAATAATAATAAATCGTTATCGTGATTTGAATGGTTAAAACATATTTATTATAAGTGACAAATAGCAAGAGTTAGTGTCCAGTTAAAACAGCAGGAAGCTGGGGTGCTAAATGCTCAGTAAACACTCACAGGTATGCGTGAAACAGCATCAGTAGGTGGTACATACTCAACCGTTTTTTAACCCGTGTGTGAATTATGGCTTTCGAGTTTTCAGCAAGACAATGTACCTTGATTGTCTTAACCTCATTAAAAATACCTACCAGTATTTTTCAAAATAAAAAATGTGTGCGTCGTATCCCAAATGCAAACACACAAGCAAAGTAGTTTCGGATAGTTTCTATACTTCACCATGTGCGTAGTAAGGTGCCTTAATATGTGGTAAATACCCCGAATTCCCACTTATCACAGGTCAGACCCTAAACCACCCTAAAGCACACATAAAGAATCCAAATTTACTTTTGAACTTTTAAGATATTTTTTTTTTCAAATACCACAATCTTTATTGCGAAAAAATTACTATCTGATTTTTATTGGGCAATAAGTAACTTTGATCAATGTTCTCATTCATACCATGTCTACAGTTCTTCGTTCACTCGCTCATTTATGCAGTATTTACAACTAGCCCAGAACTTCCCAAATCCACATGCAGAGTCTTGGGAAGTCCCGCACGCTCCTCCATTTAAGATTTTAACGCAATTTTCATTATAACCTTTAAACTATCGGATCTAAATTGCTGGGAGTTGCATTACTGCTATTAGAGCAAAGTTAGCTAACTCCTTGATTTTCTCATTATTGAACAATCTTATCATTCTTACTAACTTTTATTTTATTAAAATTAAATGATTTTTCCTTACCAACTTCTCTTCTTCTTCATAATAGGGTCCAACAGCATGTTGTCGCTATAGTTGGTTAACATTAGTGTTACCTCTCAACAAGGTAGCTACTCATTTAACTTGTTGGAGTTAACTCCAACCTGAGCAATCCCCTACAGAAAAAAATCGAGGATCGAACATGAGTACCCACACCAAAGTCAGCCCGCTAACTCAAAAGTTCAGTCCAGGGGTGGTCAAAGGTTTACGATAAGTCTGAAATTTAACAAAAAGGGCGTGCTGACCCCTGAGGCACGACTCAACGTGCATTTTCACGCTTGATAAGCGGAAAAAGGAAACACGTGTACAGTAATTTGGAATTGGTAATGTCTGCATAAGGATAAGGTAATACTTTCCGTAAAAAACCAATTAACAAATGATGTAAATTTTAGCAATGTCATTCAAGACTTTTTTAATAAAAAAAACAAGAAAAATAAATATATATACAAAAAATCTGTTGAAACAAAAGACAACATTTTTTTTGTATTTATTTTCAGTGATTGTTCATAACCACCCTTCATTTTGATTCACTTGGAAAGGTCGTGAATTGGGGGACCACCTCAGCAAGAGCTCTAGACACGCTACTGCGTCATAATGTTTGTTCATAGTAGGTGCCAAAAGTTGTTACCATTGTTGGTAGGTGGCGCTGAGCTGTTAGTGTGGTCAACATTATAAGTTACCTCTCAACTTTAGATCCGTTTTTCTGAACAGGACCCCCTTTTTTCAGGTAGCTACTCATTTATCCATACGAGGCTGAGTTAACAAAGAGTAAGACCCAAAGAAAAAAATCTATGGGCGACCCGTTGATCGAATCCGGGTCTCCACAGTTAAAGGTCAGCATGATAACTACTAGACCACGGGATCGGGCAAGTGCTTAAATAATAAAGTATTATTAGTTATTTCCTGGCTTTGCAACGATTCTACTCATTATATGCAATATACCTCCAGTAGCAGTACCGCATTGATACCTCCTGTCTCGTAGAGCAAAACATATTCACTATCATATTGTGGGCCTCCGAGGTATGAATGATATTTACTTATGTACACTTCTTCCTGTGATATCATTTCAAAAGATAAATATTCTTCTGAATGAAATAACATCATAGCTATGGAACAGCGATGTGACTCACGCAGGAAAATAACCAGAGGAACAGGAACTCAACTATCGCTCTAGAGAGGATGTTGCACACGATCTGGTCTATGTGATTTCGCTGGTTTAGCGTGCAAGTGAATTTTGATAAATTTGAAATTGTGTAAAGTATTTGAAAACCTCGTTTAAACAATGATTGTTAAAAAATAAAACACTCCCATGATGTCAACCATAAAAATTTCAACTCGCTCCCCACAATCTACAATACTTGACTCATTCGGCGTAATCCCATTATCCTTCTGGAACTCAATACACCTCATTGTCCGCCATGTTGTTTAGTTAAATGTGTTCAAATAAAGATTATTTATTCGGTACCACAAACAAATGATTGGTTGCATATAGTGCTAACTAATGAAATAGTTTCGACTTTTATAACATTCCAATTATATTATGTAAGTTACCATTATACAGTAATTCATATGTACTTACGACGTTTTTAATGTATAAATCTAGGTGTACATGCATTTACACATTTATGCGAAATTAGGTGTATTTGTTTAGATGTTTTATTTTTACTATTCTAGCAATTTTCTTCATTTTGTTTTTGATTGCTTTTGTATAAGTTTATATTTATAATTCTTTCAAAATATGCCTTTTATTTGTATATAAACATTTTTATTTTATTTTATGTTTATTTTTCTGTACATTGTAAATATTAGCGGGGGCTGGTACAGTCAAAGATCTCGCTTTAAGCTAAATAAATGTTTGTTCCAGGGCAAGAAATATATTGTTATTATTATTTATGGAGAAATAAAATCATAGTCATATATAAGGTTTTGAGTTGATGTTAGGAGATGCTTTACACCAGGTATTTGTAAGCACCCGATCCTCCAGTTTGGAGATTAGGCATAGGGTTAATGTCCGCCCTAGGAAGATGACTATGGAATGTTGTAGGTTTTTAAGAGGTTATAGAACTAGTCGACGCAATGTGAAAGAGACACAATAACAATAAAATAAGATGATGTTAAGAAATTTAGTTTGACGCTATGCAATTAAAGTATAAAATATATTTAAAAAAACGTTATAAGCCTATTCATAACAAAGATTATTATTAAATATTTTCAAATTCATTTTTAAGCTAATAGATAGTCTTCATATTGTCACAACATATCTATAATACAGATATACTATATATATCTACATATGTATACTAAATATTGTCCTCCGGCCAGCTCTGCTATACGGTGCCTACTATTTATCCACTTGACTGACAATACAGCCAAATGTCTCCAACATTTCCAGAATGGGATCATGCGAAAAATGGTCCAACATACCTCTCTCGAGAGGTTAAAGAACGCTGACCTGCACCCGTTGCTTGGTGTGCCGTCGGTAGGCGAGTTCATCCGCCGGAGACACATCAAGTTTTTTGAATCGTTGCAGCACCTAGCCAACCCATTGTTTAACACTATGACCCCACCACCCCTCCCGCATCGATGGCAACAGACTGTCGGGGAAAAATTAGGTTAAGAATTAGTATGTAAGTTAGTTTTAAGTTTGATAAAAATGGTGAGCCCCATCACCTTTATTAGTCAGTTTAGTCCAGTCACGTATAATGAGTATCATTATACTTGTTTATTCATTATATAATTTTTATTTAAAAAACCTGTATATAATGTAGCGATGCTACAGGAAATACAAAAATGATTTGTAAATAGATTCACCTGAGGATCTGTAATTATTATAACTATCTGTAAATTTAAAGGGGCTATGAAAGAAAAAAATACAAATATATAATCGTGCTTTAATGCTACGCACAATAAACAATTACAAGTACTATGACAATGTTTATTAATTTAGTGGATAAACCAAATCAATTTTATTATATTATTTATAATCATCATTTGTTGAAAAGAGTGATTTGATATTTTATACTATTTGACATCATATCATGCAAAATGCATTCAATATTTTTTAATAAGGGGGACGCCAGTGGTTGTGATATACATTTAAATGATTTTGTCTTCATATGATATAGTATAAAGTGTGATAGATGATAGTTAATTTAACCTGTTCGTAATGACCATCTTAATAAAATATCATAAGTAGCTCCTATTTGTTAAAATCACTAAACCACACAATGGTACATAGTCAAAAAAAAAACTGCATCAACTGTGTAAAATTCCATTGAAGTATCACAGTCAGTTAATATTATAAATTAAAACCAATTTTCTATCATCTGTGAGACTTGGCTGTCTAGCAGTTGTTAGCTTTAAGTCATGTATTCATGGGGTTATGTCTTAGCCAGTGTTGTGAAGTAGTCCTCAGAAGTAATTAATTGATTAACGACACTTTACCATTTTACTTACCACTAAAGCTACTAAATATACGCCTATAGTAATGTCATAAGTGAAATGTTTATTATTAATGGGTTAACAAGTATTTCTTGCCAATGGCTACTTTATTGAACATTACCCGAGCAAGTACTACTCGTATCTTTTCCCAATATTATTGGATGGAAGTGGTCTATTTCCATTCAGTTTTTCGTCTGTTAGTATTTTCTATGATGGTGGTTGTAAAAATAAGTTATAAAGTTATAACCTCGAAATACCCTCATTAGTTTTCTTTTAAATTCAATTATGAGAAATTTTAAAGAAAAAAATACACATGTATGTATGCCCCATTTCGTTAACTCTTGCTATATATCTTAGCCCCTATTTAAGATTTGATTGTTTTTTTTTTCACATTATTAAGGACAATTTCTTCAAAATCGTTTAACTTAAAGGGACAAAAGGTTTACTTGTTGACGGAAGATACCACCCGGACTGACGCGCTCAGGATTGTACGTGAACCTGCCCACACGTGACTACAGAACCGAAGGCCTCACCTGAAGGTGGAACCTGATTCGAGAGCAACCTATCATTCGGTAGTTTTTGTTGTCGATAACCGTAGCATTAGTGCTTCTATCTCTCGTGCACTAGGCCTAATGTGCTTCCTCCATGTCACGGAGAGCAGTACATAAAGATCCACTGGAAATTCGATAAATCCTTACAAATGAAGAGAGGCGAACCTATCGCTGTTATTCATCTGTTTATTAGCATATCGATTTAAACGATAACATGACAACCAATAAACTAGTCCATTCAGGAATAGCCTTGTCTTTTTGTTCGGTTTTTTCCTCCTAAATTTTCCTTATGACAATTCTGAACAAAAATAGCCAATAGTGAACTAAATATTCTTTAGTTACTTATAAATGCAAAGAGGGAGGCAATAAGTGAAGAAAATGTTAAATAAACGCAACGCAGAAACGGAATATTCAGTACCAATATATGACAACTAGACACACTTTGCCCTGATAATACTTAATAACCTCCCTCTAAAATCATATTCCAGAAAAATAGTGACCAAGTCACAAAAATTATTTTAGTCAACAAAACGATTTCCTGGCCCGTAAATATTTTAATGACTGTTTTAATTTATTTCATGTTTATTTTTTCTTTGTAAAATACGCAAAATGTATGTAATAAGCATACATAATATTTTAAGAAAAAAAGTTTTATTGGCAAAATTGTTACTTCTGAATGGGTAGATTTTGCCTGAGATTGGGAACGTAGCAGCTAACTATTGATAAATAAAGTTAAAGAAGGATGGTATGCACATTTATTAAAGAAGATCTCGTTTCGAAGTACTTTTGTTATTACAAACCATGAAACTCTCAAGAAATGTTACAATTTATTATTGTAAGAACCGTGAAGTCATTATTTTGAATACATAACAAACAGGAAAAGAAGTAATTTTGGATTGTGTTTTTTTTTGCTGCCACAAATGTTGTTTTCGATAACATATTTGTCATGAGGTGGCTGTATGATAGCATAAATCACTATTACACATTTTGACGGACGCGAAAGTAGATTGAGGTGAAAAGGTGTGTATAATATCCTTCCCAAACATTTATTAATTTATATACTAATATTTATTGGATGGTATAACATTAAAGTAATAAGCATTTGTTTTACATTGAGAGAAATCTTGTTTTTGTAACTTATGTTACTTTGATAATATTATTCTACTAAGGTATTTTTCTGGTTGTGGAGGTGTTGCCTGAGGATGGACTGATGTCCGTCTAAAACGTAGCAACAAACGATTGTTTAATAAATGTTTGGGAAGGATATTATGCACACCTTTTAACCATAATAGCATAAATCATTTTACATACGATACTGTGTTAGTCGAATTAATACTTCATTGCTACTGTTGATATTTAGTAATTTCTATTTATATAGTAATGTTTATAATTTCTATCTGTCTATAATAACTTGTATTATATATTAACATGAACTTTGATGATATAGACATTTCTTACTAATGTGTGCTATTATAGTGTAATTCATTGCAAACTGTGTTTTTTTTAGAGTACTTAATAAGTGTGCCTGCAGTGTACAGTTGTAAGCCGCCATCTTTAAGCTAGACAGCGCTGGGTTGGCGTTTTTAGGGTTGCGTCATGTATCCATGAGGGTGTGTCTTGGCCAGTGTTGTTAGGTAGTCCCCATAAGTAATTGATTACTCAACGGCCCTTTACCATTTTTCGTGGGATCAACCAAAAGGTTCATGCCAAAAATCCTGCCTCATATTCATTACCAAATAATTAAAATAATGATGGCGCCAGTCATAGTAAATTAAAATAGTCGATTAACATATAGGTTTGGCAGGTCACACGTCCTGCAAACGTTTTTTTATTACGGAAGGTTTTTTATATTGATAATTACTGGACAGACTAATGAAAAACAGCAAAAAATAATTTACCACTCAGTGAGTCAATAATTATCCTACTTTCACTAAGTGTTTTAAATATAGGCCAAATACATCTTGTGTGTTAATCTATATATATAATAATATGTGCTATGTATTATAGTATATAAAATTAGCATTTGTTTTGCATTGAGAGAAATATCGCATTAGCAAAACTGTAACTTAGCGTTAATCAACTGATGTTTTTTTCAGGATGTGAAGGTGTTAGCTCAGGATGGACTGATGTCTTAGCTGTATATATATGGAAATATATATTTATATACATTTGTATATCTTCCTTCTTGAACTCAGGAATCACAGCTAGGGTATATATAAGTCTTTAAGTGACACTCTGTCAAACGTAACCATGGTGGGTTTACCTCACTGTTTGGTTGACTGATCAGTTTGTAAATAGCCAGGGGACTTTCCACTTCCCAGTTTTTTATGTATATAGGTTGTGGTAATAAGTAACTATTGCACTAGTGTTATTTATAGGAAGGAGCATCCTGTGCATTTGTACTGAATCCTTTTATTCTGGGATTTTCCAAATGACTGCAACAGTTCCAAATTATGTTAACAATTTCATAAAGTATATATAGGAGAAATGTGAATAACGAATGCACATGTAGAATTTTAGTAAAAATTAACTGTATTTAATAACCTATACTATTATATAAAATGGACACAGTATAGTATATGTGTTCTCAAACGTCATATATACATTTTAAATGTATGACGTAAAGAAACATGACATAAGTAAAAAATATTATTTTGATGACTGATTTAATTTATTTGTGTTTTTTATTTGAATGACACAACATGTAGAAATGAGAATATTTTTTTGGATTAAAAGAAATTCCGTTTTTAAGAAAAGAATTTTATTGGCAAAACTGTAACTTAATATTATTCTGCTCAGGTTTTTTTCTGGTTGCTTGAGGATGGACTGACGTTAGTCCGAAACGTAGCAACAAACGATTGATTAATACAAATTTGAGAAGGGTATTATGGACACCTTTTAACCATTATCAACCTTCCCATCATTCAAAATATCATATATTTTGTCTATAAATTAGTTAATTTATAGTTGTCAGCTATAAATTAGTTGGCCAAAAGCGAATGATTAGAAGTATTGTTATGTTATTAATGTTAGTACAAAAACAGTTTAAGATTTAGAGCAATCCTTCCTCGCATGCGAAAGAGGACGCGGAGTCTTGGGAAACCCCCTACGCCCCTCCGTCAGACGCGTCACTAGATACGAGCCATCCCATGCTGACCAGTGTATGGCTGAGAGCCACAGACGCTCAGGACATGATTGGAGAAACTAGCCCCCACTTAAACTCGTACCGGAGATTAGAAATAGGTCATTTAAAGTCATTCCAGCCTAATGTTTTAGTTATTTACAATTGTTTTACTATCATTTTTGAAAAATAAATATCACAACCATACTATTATTTAATACTTTTTAAAAACTCACGCTACGTTAATCACGATATCGTCATTTTATACTTTCTTAATTACGGTATAAATATTTTTAAAAATACAATTAAGCTCATAACCTATGTAAAAGATTTTAACGATTAAAAGATTAAAAATTGAACCTGAATAAATATTTAACAAAAAAATGTGCTCTCTGATAATTATATCACACAGATTTACCACATATCAAATTAAATCTCATCACTCGAAAGAATCTTGCTCCGTCATTTTTGTGCTGTACCATAATTGAAGTTCCTACTAGAATCATTGATATTTTAATAAGTAGGTGGTCGCTAGTTAAGGGGTCATTAGCTGAGACCAGTTACAAAGTCGTTAACTGGAGCATCTTCCCAGTTTAATAGAAAAGAGCAGCATTTCTTCGAATCCTTCTGCCCCACTTTTCCAAGCATTTGTTAATTACTCACCACGCGAACCTCAGGGGAAAAAAACGCTTCGGTGGCATCATGGTATATCATTCTCGGCCGCGTTGCACATTTTTAGCTATCGACAAATTAGCCAGTGAAGAAACAGTTCGATCATGACGTACTTCTCTTTCGACAGGACGATCAAAATGTATTTTGAGTCCATGGAAAAAAATGCGTTGAGTAGGCCAACCGAAAATTCGGTGACGATGAATAAGCACTACGGCGAACACAATGCCTGGCCAGAAAGCCTTAAAAAAATAATTCTGCGTACCTATTCATTATATATAATATAATACCTTACTAAAAATATCCCGTTAATTTTAATTGTCCCTTTCAATTCATTAGTGTCGATTACGTCGAAATTGGAAAAAAAAACTGTTTAATTATTGATGCTGTTGGCCGGTTTGGAGTGTGTACATTTAACACAGCTTTACTCCTTAAAACTTCAGAAAATACAAAGTCAATTCCTGTGAATAATTCATCATGTAAACTAATTCATGCAGACGTACTTCAATCTCACACTCACAATTATAAATATATTACAATACATAGACATTATAAGTAACAAAGACACGAAAAGTATACTAAAATTTCTTGAAAATTGTAAATCCAGCAACAATAAGTTAATAGATAGTGTTGTGCAAAATAACCTGGCAGGTGACTAGATTCATGAAGACAATAATTTTATCTTTAATGACCTCTAAAATTGGTCTTCCAGTCAAGTGTTTTTTGTTTTTTTTTCCTAAATAAGGAGTAATTATTTTATTATTATCAGTTAAGTGCTTATTTCGGGTATGGTTTATAGGTGCTATTTCGTGTGTATATATTAAGATGTTCTGGATTTTTGAAAATTTACCACCTGTAATTTTAATTTTGAATAATTTAAAATTCCAAACACGTGTCCTCTCTTTTGGCCAATGAGAGTGAGCCTCATGGCGTTAAGAGGGAAAGGTTAGTTCACACTTAGCCAGGAGAAAAAGACGTACTCATGTTCATAGAAATCGGTTATTTTAAAATTATTGAAGGATAATCATTCTACGAAATAAAGAATATTTTCACTATTATCACAGTGGAGGAGGCCGCTTCAAGAAAAAACACTGTAGCTGAAGATTCATTAAACATATCAACGACCAAAGAAATACTAGTAAACGAGGTATATTACAATATATTGTTGAAAAAAGCTTCATTTATTTCTTCCCTAACGCCCAAGGGTTCGAGCTGATAGTACCTATAGGACCTGCCGGGTTGGATATCGAACCACGTTTACCTGTGCAGGGGCAGAAGGTGTTCTCACTATACTCCACACCATCAATATTATGAGTGCCGGTCGAGAGGCCAGACTTCGTTTGATGGCCATGCCGGCGTGTGCTTTGTTACTATCAGCTCGAATCCTTGAGGATGACGGCCGAGTCCGTCGAAAACGTTCAGGTAGAAATCAATCACGCTGTGTAGATATAGGTGTTTTATTTCTTCTTACTGTTCACTTCAACAGAACAAATATTATGAGGGTCATGAAATAAATAGATTACTTATCCACGGTTGGCTTCCACCTCCAGCTATCATATAACGTCGTTTGAGCCGTTTTAAATAAGGTTATTTTTATTTTAGATGTTAGTGACCAAGATGGTCTAGAACATAAAATAAAGAACTTTTAATAATAATCATTTAATAATTTTATTTAATAAAATCACGTAAAATTTGGTGGTGTGATATTCACAAAAATACAATCTTGCTTATAACTTTGAGTGAAAACTGAGAACCTCCGTACATCAAGTAGTTACCTCATATACCCTGTATGCTTATTCCGATTAAATACGCAGTTGTTTATTTGCTCAGAAAAAATACTAAGGGTCATGTACTCCTTATCCACCCCATCCCTTAAATACTATGTATGCGTTATAATCCCCTAAAAGATTACTAAGGACTTTATATAACGCTTAAATTCGCTCCATTTAGATCACCATCATTCTCGACTCCGGCCACCGGGTTCTCTCAGCATCGTTAAGTAAAAAAAATAAATAAGTAAGCTAAATAAATAAGTAGCGAATACGGTTAAGAAAAACGAAATAAAGGCTGAAAAGTTATTCAGTTCCATACATTATCTACTATCTTGTGATAGTTCTTTTTGTTTGCCAGGAGTGAATTTGTTGTCTGTACTTCATTGTTGTTCATAGGGTCCTTTATCTCGGGATCATTTTTTAACTATTACTCCATAGAGGGCTTAAGTTGGTATGGGCGAATCTTGCTCTATTTAATCTATTGAACTGGCATTCTAAAAAAAAAATCATCTTAATCTTGACAAATAAAAAAGACTATAGAATTGAGGAATATGAGTACGATTACTTGTAAGAATTAATAATTATAATTAATAATAATGATAATAATTCCCATAACCTTAAAAAAAACTTAAGTATTGGTGCGACCACCTGCAGATCAATGATAATGAAACAACATGTTCCTACATTACCTTTACCCTCTGCCGCAAGTCTTGTCCACTAGTTTTATTTTTTTAATTCCATTCCCCTTCTTGTATCCAAGACATTACAATATTTAGGCTTCCAATTCCACAAAAGGTTGACATGGAACCCACACACGAGGCTAAAAAGACAAGAACTAAACAGATGCTTTGGAAAACTTTACAAGCTACCTCTAATGACATCCCATCTCTCAATAGAAAATTAATTACTAATCTACAAGGTTATAATTAAACCAATCTGGACGTACGGAATAGAACTATAGGGGACAGCAAAAAAGTCAAACGTACCCAATCCTTTCTAATCAAAAGTCCTGATAACGATGCCCCTTATTACTTCAGCAACAAAACCCTTCATAACGATCTTTATATACTCTACATTCTTGAACTCATACCTTCCAAATTTATGAAATTCCATAGCAACTTATCCAACCATCCTAATCCCCTGGCACAGTCATTACACTAAGCCACTCATCCCTATAATCCTCCTCGGAGACTAAAGCGGCAATGGCCTCATGACCTGCTTAAATACGTGATAGCCGGAGTCCTGGCAAAGACCAGTTTCTCCAATCATGTCCTGAGCTGTGGCTGTCGCGCTATTTGTCAGCCTCCACTGGCGAAAAGGCTGACGGAGGAGCGTGGGGGACTTTCCAAGAAGCTTCTCTTTGGCATGCGATGAAGGAGACAACTAAGTGGATTTTGGAGGTCTCTGGGCTGTTGTAAATACTGTATGAATGACTGAGTGGATGAAGAATTATATATAGATGAAATATGGCATGAATGAGAACATTAAACACAATCACTTATTGCCCAATATGGTAGATTGTAATTTTATCACAATAAAGATATTTGAATTCCAATAATAATAATAAATCTTTATTACTTTTACCAGTACACATCCATTTGTGTACAACTACTGATTCACTGTTCAATTTTATATTGATGAGCTGTTTGTGAATTAAATTTTTAATGTTTGAAAACTAACAAGCCCCAACTGAAAAATATTGATTAAGTTAATTAGCAGATGAATCATAAAAGAAAGAATAATGTACTAAAATAAGAAAAATTATGAATAATTTTAGCTTGACATGTTACACTATTGTCATCAAATAACTACATTGACTGAATAATCAAATCCATGTGAAAATTTTAGGAGGATGGTTACTTGTACTGACTTCTCTCTACTGCTCTCATAAACACCTCGACAACAGTATTTTCGGTTCTGTAAGATAAGTAAATTTATTGTTATTTACTATTTCCGTAGTTATGTTTATTGTCAACAATCTTTTATAATTTGAAACTACAAGAATCTTTCATTGAAATGAATACTTAATTCTTCATGCGTCGTTATAATAATTACATTTAAAATTGTTGCTTAAGTGATAAATGATAACGATTTGTTGTCGATAAAGGCTCGTGATGAAGGTTATACACCACTAGGCTGCAGATATATGATATACTGCCTAAATATGGTAAATTAATGGGGTAGCATTATTTTTTTTTTCATGATCAGATTTTTTAACGTTGCAAAATCGGGGTATTAGGTCGTGAGAAACCTTTTGTTTGTGGTTTTTTGTACACGTGAGACCTTTCTAAGAATTTATTACGGGCTTGAAATCGGTATTGAAACTACAGGGAGCAGTCACTGTAATAACTACCTGCTAAATGTTTGAAGCGAGAAGGTTTATGTAATATTTCCGGTTTTCTCTTGATGGTTTTCCCTGTTGCGGTGCAATTGAAAAAAAAAAAATTAACTACCCTATTATTAATAACACATGGAGTGAACACTATATTTTTTGAAACATGAGTTATGCCCATGTATTCCTTATCAGCGCACAATCAGTAAAGCGGAAGTGAATATAGATCTGTATTTAGTTAACAGTGTATTTTTAGCTTTAAACATTGTTATTAATTATTCCATTAATGCGTAAAAAACCTTACTTTAATTATAATTATTAAATATAAAATTTCAATTTTTTAAGTCGTTCATATTAAAAAATATATAACCTACCGTAATAAACGAATGATAATAATAATTTTGTCCTGAGAACAATAGTCAATGCCCCTTATTACATCAGCAACAAAACCCTTCATAACGGTTTTAATGTACCCTACATTCTTGAACTCAATCATTCTAAGCTCATAAAATTCCATCGAAACCTATCCAACCACCCTAATCCCAAAGTCATTACACTTCACCACACATCCCTATAATCCTCCTCGGAGACTAAGGGAGGCCTCGTGACCTGCTATAAATGTATGATAGTGGGACACCTGGCGAAGGCAAGTTTTTCCAAACATGTCCTGAACGTCTGTGGCTCTCACGGTCTTGGTCAGCCTTTACTGGCTCGTATCTGGTAACGCGAGTGATGGAGGAGCGTGGGAGACTTCACAAGACTCCACTTCCTCTTTCGCGCGTGAGGGAGGTGACATCCGTATAGATTTTGGAGGTCTCTGGGCTATTTGTAAATACCGTATGCATGAGTGAGTGAATGAAGAATTGTAAATATGGTATGAATTAGAACATTCAACACAATGAGTTATTGCCCAATAAGGCCAATTGTAATTTTTTCATAATAAACATTTGATTTGATAATAAAAATAAAAAAAAATTATATAGAAACGATTTGTACAAAATGTATGTAAATAATATGCATTATTCTGTCTGCCTTTGCATCACAGCATTTTGTTATGAAATTTTCAATAGGAGGATTACATATCATAATTATTAATTGTTATATTATTATTACAAATTCTTGATCGCTCGTTTAGTTATATATCAATTTATTAAAAATAAACTAAATATATGCAAGTCTTTAATTCTATAATTAAAGCTATAAAATCCACAATAAATTCTTGCTAATTTGTTTCTACAATCAATGCAATGTTAATGCTAAAAAAATCAATGCTAAAACAATAAGTCTATGCTAACTTCCCATTGTACAGTTTTAATACTATCGTCTTCGATAAAACAGTTCAACCTCTTATTTATTTGTAGTTTTCTTTTATCACACTTCGTTTTTGGGTATTATATTTGACTTTTTTCTTTGTCAATACAGCTCTAGAAATATATTAGTAAGGCGTTTTGCGAATTTGTTAAGAATTGTTCGTGTAGATATACAATAGATGCAGGAATCTAGCAGTGTACTAGCTCCAGTAGAGTTTCATTATATTTCTTGTTATTTTGATTTATGATGAAGATAGAGTCAAGTGATACAATTAATGAGTGTATTATCATTATCAGGAACATAATAATGAGTCTCTAAGCACGGAGTTATAAAAAATCACTGTTACAGTAAATAAGCAAGAGCTTTGAGCAAGTTAAATCAGATTTTGGAAATGGTAGCTTCAAAATGGCCTATCAAAAGACACCATAAGGAACTTGTTTGACCAGACCTGTTCCAAGTTAAAAGATAAAAACTCCAAAACAGGAATTCCAAGATTAGAATATGTGCCAATTTGGATTATGCAGAAGAAATAAACTTTTTGTGGCTTTTAGCATTTCGTTGAAAATTTCGATCAGATAAGCCCGGCCTTGCACCGATATAAATACAGGTCCTTCTATATATTTCTTCAGATTATTTATGTATTAATTGAATCATTCGGACATGATTATTACAAAAATATCCATTCTTCTCTACTTTTAATGTGGTAACGACTTTCTTGAAAGGAAAAAAGTGTTTATTGTACGAGACTAATATACGTGCTCTTCTATGTATATTTTGGATAAATATATATAATATATATTGTAACATTCATGATATTTGAGAATAAAGACCAGGAACCCTCACATGTGGTAAGGGTCATTTTTTTCCCTTATAATCCTAGGAGTGGGGATGAGCCGAAAACCTCTTAGCACAACCGTTGAGAAGAACGCAGTTAGCAAGCTCCCGAATTGGCGGTTACCATACAGGAAGAGAGGAGAAGAACCAACAGCAGAAAGTAACGCTGATTGGATTACAGGAAGATCATCGAGTGGGTGATATTAATATTGTTTCTTATTATGGATCCAGTAAAATAAATTGAGCTCAAATTCATGTTTTGTAATTAGTAGTAACTATCCTAATTTAAAAAGGAATTGAATATTTTTTTATACTTTTTGTCAGTACTCTATGTTAATTATAATTATTTGTTATAACCATTTTATTTGAATATATTTCACAATTCCTAGTTTCTCAATTTATTAATAACTACAACATTAGCCTTGAGATCGGGCGATTCAATCGGGATAAATTCCTATGTCAAAGACATAAAAAAATTTGAATTAAAGATCTCATGACGGACCTGCCAAATTAGTTAAGTTAAATTGATCAAATAAAGTAAAAAGAGAAATGGTAAAAAATTAGGTAGGTTACAATATATATATATATATATATCGCTATTTCTTCAATATTATATATTATATTAGGTATGAAATAGGACATCAAACAAAACTAAAGGTAGAATCAATGAAAATCATCAGTTTAAAATAAATAAAAATGTAACAGCAATATAAATGTTTTAAGAAAAAATATTGATTTTGACTCCAACACAAGCTTCAATTCGAATCGCAACAAATGTTTTTAGAAAACTCGAAATTTTCCAAAAAATATTGACCTCGATGAATGAGGTTTTGCCAAGCTGGCATCAACACTAGTTGGGCAGGATCGAGATCAAGGCCTTAGCAGGAAAGCCTCTTGCTCCAGAGGGGAGTTGTTGGAACTAATATTAACTTATTGGAAAGAATAAATTTTAGGTTTTAATTGACAAAATTTCTGCAAGCACTTTATAGGTTTTCGTTCAGGAGCGCTTTCAACATGCGATGACGGACAAGGCGATTCCCATCGATAAATAAACGGTTATTACAAACCAATGTTATCATGAAGAAATCACTTCTACCTACTAAACCATATGATACAAAAAAAAAATTAAAAGGCCTACCAAAATTTCAGTAAAGATGCGGTTTTACTAACATACAACAATCCATGTGAACTCTTTACCAGGGCTGAGATCATGATTTTCCAGAATTAATTCTCAAAACCACAAATAATAAAATGTATGCTTTCAGAGGCGTGCTGGCTCATCAAACAGTTTATTATCTACAAAGCGAACAGCGTATAATTAATTCAAGTGGTGAGATAAAACTAGTCTAAATCATTAAAGACATCAAAAACGTTTCGGATCTCAGAACAGTCAGAAGCTTCAAGTGCGTACTGTATTTCTAGAATATCGTGACTATTTATCCAAGGATTTGTTTCTTATGATCTTGACTGAGATGAGGGTAATTAAATAATTGACAAGGAACTGTTTTAGTTCCGGTACTTTACGAATTGGTTAATAATTGCTTGCTGATTTAACTAAGGATTTCCAATAGTTTATGTAGTTGAAATTCTGATTAAAGCAAATATCTCCTAGCATTAAAGCTACTGTATAAAATATTCTATTTATAGTATTGATACACTCACGCGGAATGCAACTGTTAATGGAGAATTGTGGAGTTAAACAACGGTTTCTGCATTAGATAATTTATGCGAATTGTTTATATCGAGGTAGGATTTGACGGAGAAACCGTTACGCTGCTGGAACTATTTGCAATTTTATCGGACGGTTACTGAACATTCGTCACTGTTATGAGATAACTAACTCCTTCCGAGAAGACGTACAGAGATAGATAGCATGACCGTTTTTCACAAGAGTAACGTTACATTGTAAACAGCGCTTTCGAAGTGGTTTTCTATCAGCGTGATTCGCAAAGGGGTTACGAACATGACAAGTTGGTAGGTTTTATTTTGTATTAGGATTGTTGTTTATAGAAAAAGATGAACTAACTGATTCAAAAATCGTAAAACTGTAGCATTTATGTGTGAGTTGTGAATTTAAGCGATCAAGATTTTCTCAAGGATTTTGGAGAAATATAATTGACGTGATGAAAAATTATTTGGCGGCTTTCCAGCTTTTGAGAATTGGACCACAATAGATAAATTCCGAATAAAAGGAATGTGTACAAATGCCGATGAGGGAGACTGTATTATTTTTTTGAGAGTTGTTGGAAGATTATTTTGGAAGTGTAGAAAAAAGTATTCTCAATAGCGAATAGTTGGGAATGATTTTCTGTCTCTAGATGTCGTAAACATTTAATTAATTCAGGCCATTTAATTATGTATTATAGGGTTTGGTTGAATGATTCGTGTCATAGGGTAATCACAGTGCAAACCACTTCCTAAATGTCTTTATCGGTGACGCGGCTGTACGAGGAGCCGCTTGCTCTTACGCATGCGAGGAGAGTGACAACCATGTAGATAAGTATATGGGGTGATTGTAAATACTGTATGAATGAGAGAGCGAATGAAGAATTGTAAATATGGCATGAATGAGAATATTGAATACAATTACTTTTTCCCCAACAAGGTAGGTTGTAATTTTACTACAATAAAGATTGATTTGTTAATAATACATTTCTTAACTTCAGTTTAAACAGAACTTGAAACCCCCTCAACAGGCAGACATCATACAGGAGTGAAAAGCGTTTCCGGTTTTGAACAAAATAAATTAAAAAGAGTCAAAAAGCCACATTTGAGTTTTCAGTTGAATGTAGGACTGGAAGTGGACGATACCAGACAACCCGTCTGTTGCGTGGGAGCTATGTGTGAGCGTCTAAGGTGGGTGAAGGAACACAGTCACAGACGGAGTTTTCGACCCTAATAATTTCGCTTTGACAAGTCATTGTCAAGTTTAAGGTTGTCTCGATGATGATTTATATCCGAAAAATCTATTCAGTATAGAAGGGTAAAAAAAAAGACGAAGAATAGTAAGAAAAAACCGTTTCATGTTTTTTTTGTTTGGACAAAAGGACATAAATTAGCCGGAGATATTACTATTAGTTTTCATGCTCGAGTCGTATATTTGCTTAAGTAGCCGCATGCCCGGCAAAGGGGCCTTTAAAAAATATACGCTCCCAGTAGGACGTTAAGGATACATTGGTTTTTATTGCCGAGGCCTCCTAACTCACTGCCGGTTTGGAACCTCCGTCCTGGGCACATAGCATCCGGATTTACATACAAGACTGAGGACAAGACTTATCTGCATAAATTATATGTCGGGTCGAACCTCGTTGGCGTGAACGGTACGCATACATCAGGCGCATTGGCGAAATCATTATGTCAATCGGATGGCCAAAGACGACAGGCGAGCAGGATTTATCCAGCCCGGCCGTTTCTTAATGTGGGATTAATTTGCTCATAACAATATTTTTCAATGTAAGCTGAAATAAATACATTTGTCCAAGGGAATCACATAATATCCACCTTGAGTAACTGCTCCATGACCGAACAAATCTTTGGTCCTATGTTCTGCGGATTAAAAGTAGCTCGTCCTTTCTAACCTATTTGGAATAACTAAACCTGAAAAAACTTGTTGAGCGTGAGAGCCACAGACACACAGGACTTGATTGGAGAAACTGGCCATTACCAGGACTCCCACTGTCAAGGGTTTATAGCTGGGCACGTGGTCACTGCAGGTTTAGTCTCCGAGAAGGATTATAGGGATGTGTGGCGCAGTGCAACGACTGTGCTAGGGGATTAGGGTGGTAGGAGAGGTTTTAGTGGAATTTCGTGAACTTTGAAGAAATGAGTCCAGGTATCTAGGCTATATTGAGATCGGAAAAAGGGTTTTGTTGGTGACGTAATAAGGGACATTAACTATTGTTCTCAGGAATTTTGATTGAAAGGATTGGATACGCTCGATGTTCGACTTTTTTGCTGTATGTCATGATTAGCTTTAGTATAACTTTGCAAATTATGAGTATTTTCTATTGATAGATGGGATGTCCTTGGAAGTAGTATGTACAGTTGTCTTCAACAGCATCTCTTTAGTTCTTGTCTTTTTAGCCTTGTATATAGCAATAAAACTATTAGTATTGCTTAATAAGCTGTTACGAAAAGTTAGCAACAATAACGAAAATAACGAAATTTTATTTTAGTCTTTTGGGTTCTAAAGTGCACATCTTGACTTAGGTTGCTTTCCACTTTTCGGGGGTGGTATTGAGCTGTTCTAATAATCAAGCTCGTATAACCTAAATAAATAAACTAAAACAAAATGCATTTGGTTCACATAAGGTTCTTTCAGTCGTTTAATGTGAAATATTTAAAAAATAAAACATCCAGAACAGTTCATTATGTTAAATTAAAGATGCTTTATTTAAAAAATGAACACTATATGAATCTTGAAATGCATTAAAAAAGTTGATAACTTCTAATAAAACGAACCATTTATCGTTAATTGTAAAAAAGACACTCGATCCTGAATTTATAGTTATAATTTCTAACCAGTTTAAACATTTAATAAAATAATTCACTTCTTTCATAAATAAGGTCTCACTGTGATAACTAGGTTCCGTATCAAAACAAAATAGGTCATACTACTACGAAAAGTATATCTTTATAATCCTTGTATTTTCAAACATTTCTTTTAAACTGTGCCAGGAATTATGAACTGAATTAAACTCTCCTCGCTCTCAATCTAGCTTGTTGCATTAGTACTGAGTATCTGCATTAGCTGTTCCAAAAACCAGTGTCCTTGTCATTTTTTATTTTATTATATCAAAGATATTGTTTTTATTACGTGAAAGATTTATTTCTTTTACTAGCTAAAGATAAAGAGCATTAATTATAATAAATAGTATTTTCTATAAATATTATTCATCGCAAGTTCGTTTGTGGGTGGGAGCCCCCCCCCCCCCTGTCGCTTTCTTAAATATTTATTGAGCGATTATGAAAAATATAATCCGCAATTTTTACCAAAATTCTGGCTTAGTCCGTTGAATAATTGAATATCGCACTTTCAGACGAACTGGTGGCAATCCAGATACGTGAGTTGAGGAACTCTGATGGGAAATCGTTAAGTCGACATCTACTGCGGTAACGATGCACTTACTTGCATTCCAGTGAATACTCCTGGTGTTCAGAAAGTTATACATTTGATCAAATGTGGGCTAAAATGTCATCTTGAATATCACCAATTAGCACAGAAACCAAAAAACTCTATCGATTCATGCCAACCGTTTGCCACAGACATCAATGGGTGTGCTAAGGGCGTCTCAAGTACTTGTATCATTTTTTACCGTGTGTAAAGTATTTAATACCCGAATTTAAATCATGCGTTTACAAAATTCCATAGTTGCACTGGGATATGTGAGTCTGCACAATTACAACCACTTTTATGTATGTATATTCAATAAGGCTGCGATGATCATGTAAAGTTGGGAAATCGTGATGACAGGATTGGTTCAACCATTGGCGTTTTTCTCAGATTTTCGTGTGAAGAATATTTCCGGTGTGGCCAATCGTGTTGATTAAGATCCAGCACTAAGCTTTTGATGGTTTTCGGTGCTGTCCTATCTTCTTTTCTTATACATATTTACAAAGAGACTGATGACTATTGTCACCTACATGTTTCAAAAGCATCCTTTAGTCTTGGCAAAGCATATAATCATTATCATCTGGATCATCCTTATCCACAACAGATAATTTTCTTCCCCGCTTATATCAATATAGCGAAATGGCGCGGCCGTCATGTGCGCCAAGTAACATGTGACGGCAGTTATCGCGGAGCACATGTTACCGTGTAACTGTCCAGCCCCATCCTGCCTGCCATCTTGAACTGTACCTTTATCTAGGATCTAACAATACCCGTCCCTTCCTGTAATTTACCTTTTGAGGTAAAACCGTGCCCGGTACACGGTACCGTCTTACGTAGGGCGACCACCTGCCATAAGGCCGATATCGTTTTACTGTAAATCGAACGATACCATCGATAATTGATCATAATAAAGACAAGAGAGAAAAAAAATCAAAAGAAAAAAAGATGTATCAAACAATTTCGTTAGCAAAGAATAACGTTAACCCTCCAATAACAATTATGACATTTTTAATGGAAATTGGTAGCTATGATTCAGTAAAGTCCCAGCACAAAAATATATGGGATAAATAAAAATGTATTTACTAACCTCACCCAATCTGTCACTGCGTCTCAAACTGATGATCTATAAATGTATCCTCCGGCCAGCTCTACTGTACGGTGCCCCGCTATTTACCCACTTGACTAACGCTACAGCCACAAGTCTCCAACGTTTCCAGAATGGGATCATGCGAAAAGTGGTCCGACATACCTCTCTTGAGAGGTTAAAGAACGCCGACCTGCACCCGTTGCTTGATGTGCCGACGGTGGATGAGTTCATCCGCCGGAGACACATCAAGTTTTTTGACGCGTTGCAGCACCTTACAAATCCAGTGTTTAACACTATGACCCCACCACCACCCCTCCCGAATCGATGGCAATAGACTGTTGGGGAAAATTTAGGTTAAGAATTAGTATGTAAGTTTTCTTTTGTTGTGATCAAAAAGGTGAGCCCCATCACCTTGTAGAGTCTTGTCAATGAAGCCAAGTACATTGTGTATCATTCTACTTGTATTTGCCGATTCAGACCTTATAGAGTGTACCGATGGTACAGGACATATAAAATGTAGTATGTAAGTAGATTCGCCCAAGAATCTATAGTAAATAAAAGTTTTGAATTTTTTTTAAGGGGATTGGGGAAAAACAAAAAATGTAATTAAGAGGATGTGAGGAAATTCGAAGATATGAAATATCAGGGTATGATGAGGTATGATGGTATGCAGTGATATGAGGGCCCTTATGACAAATATATTTGACTATCACAACCTCAACCCCTCTCTTCTCGAGCAATTCTAAACAGCTGACAATACCTCCTTTCAAGCATCTATGAACAACTGCTCCACTCAAGTAACTATAAACAAGTGAATTCCTGGCGTCCCTCTCAGCTGTTCCATTTACTCTCTCAGCTGTTCTATTCACTTCTTTAAAATTAAACTTTTTATAATTTACTTTTCTTCTTTGAAACCACTCCTTAAAAAATAACATTACAATATATATATTACTACGTACATTTACCAAAAACTTTTATTAGGATTTATTAACAGAGAAGGTCCCTGATCTAATAGTTAGTTTAAGGTGTGATTACATCAGACCTAATTTTAAATAATTATTAAAATAACTGAAAGGCTCCTTTCTTGGTTGAATAGTATGCACTACGCCATACAGATGTGGATAGTGGAATGGTTTATGAATATATAAAATAAATGTTGATAAAAGAATACATACAATTGTTTTACTGCAGTGTATATTAACATACATATCCTAGATTACCCTAACGTAGTATGCGTCTTCGACTTGGAAGGTTGGGTGACAGTTGATGAATCTACTCTGACTAGAGGTGGTACTGGTCTGCCTGTACGACTGCTGAAAGAAGAAGAATTAAGACCAATCACCAACGACTGAGGCCCACGTACACCTTTCGTACAAGCTTGCTGGTTCGAGACTGAGGTAACTTGCAAGAGGCATTTACATCGAAACCATTGTCTCTTTCACATTTCTTATTTCGGGGTAGTCCCTGTTAGTTGTACAAACGCTGGTATTTTGAGGTAGCAATGGGTGTATTTTGCTGTTATCTAAAATTGGTTTATTACCCTTTTAGCGTGCTTCTTCTTTCGTTCAATAACCCCAGTTTTTCTACCGGAAATGTGCAGTAGTGTTTCTTAGTTAAGTAAGGCCATAAAAAACCTTTCTGTACTGGATTAATTCTTACTGGTTAAGATTTGGTCCGGCATACTTCATTTTAGCAGCGGAGGAGCAGTGAGCTTCATGAAGATTTTGATCTGCCTACGGTGGATTAGTTCATTCACCGTAGACATATCAAAATCGCTGCAATATTTTACTAACCCCGTGTTTAACACGATTTCCCGTTGGATGGCAGCAGGCAATCGAGGCGGGAACCCTTTAGGATTAAGTTAGTTTTAAAGATAGCTGAGCTCTATAACCTAGTCTCCATTTACATTATATAATTTTTTAATCATAATCAGAGTTGTTGGTTTTAACATAAACTACATAAAATGCATTGCATTGCAGTAAAAACAGCCCGTATCAACTGATTTAATGTTTATTATATAGATTTAATTTTAACAAATTTAAACAAGGGTTTAAGAAACAGAAAAAAGACAAAGATTTTCAGTTATTTTATTCAGTTACTTTAGTATCCAAAGATGAGGGGTTGATCGCCACTATACAATACTATAGCAGAAAAAGACCCAGGATAGTTTGTTTTTAGGTTATTTATAAATGTTAGAATTCATAATTCTGGTAAAAATATGTCAGTAAATCAAATAAATATCGGGGTTTCGTCCACTTTAAAACAATCCGTAAACGAAAAACTTTTTCGTTGAGACGTTAGTAGGCAAAACGGAACAAAAGTAGTAAAATACTTAAGTTTTCTTAGTTCTCAACTAAAAATAATTGTAGTTTAATCAAATACAGGCATTATTTCATAATAGTTATGCCGTTATTGATTATAGTTCAATAAAGCTCCCATATATATTAGTTTAATTTGTTACGCTAGTGAATAAATATGATAAGGAAATAGCCATTTTGTTGTGCAAGTAATTGATTACTTAACAGCAATTAATCATGTTTTATAGATATTGCTATATGTTTCTTGTTTTGTTCATAACAAATAGGAGCACCATGTCCTAAATGTTGAGTAAGGAACTCACGGTTTCTAGTTTTGAAAAAACAATGGTGTTCCTGTACTTGTCGTATTTTGTTTATTGTACTTCTAAACACGTAAATTTATTGATCTTGTTTTGATTTGTAGTAACGTTGATTCCGAATAGGTGAAAAATAGACTGAGAGGATGAAATATCAATAGAAAGATTTATTTTGAGAGACAAGAAGTATGTTTTCTAACATAGATAAATATCAACTGATAATAATGAAGTGGTGCATGACATGGATACATTGTATCTGATGGCAGCTTGTCCTAGGCTGCGCTACTAGTTCGAACCGGGTAAAAGTCATTCCCACCCAACATATCGGTTTCCTTTGCACAGAAACTAATTATCGGTAGGTTGGTTACGTACGTGCAAGGTAAACGTTTGAAACTAGATAGGATTCCATATTTTTATGACAGGCGTCCTTGCTGAATAGGACATGACACGGAGGACGCTGAGGAGTTTGACATTATTCAAAGTGGTTTTGTAAGCGATATCTTAGCAGTATACTTATTTTAAGTCTGCGTCTACTACTTCGCTTTAGCGTTCTGGTAAACTAATAGAACAAACCATTATCGATATTACATTCTCACATTTTCTTAAATTATTTAAATTTTGTCAATTAAATCATAAGTATTTACATTCCAAAAGCTGTCTATAACTAAAAGGGACGTGGTACTTTATGGAAACCCTCAGAAAGAAACCCTACAGACGAAAAGGTAAAATTACTATTTGCACATCTGATTTTTGCAAGGACCTCACATTATTAGGCATTGTGGAACACTAAGAGTTTTAGATCGTTTTGACAAGATTCAGAGAGTCCAAATTTGAGAGAGAAGTGACAACTTTTTTTAATTGTTTCTTGATTAAATGTTTATCTGGGGCTTAAAAGTGTTTAAAATTTAAAGTTAAGTGTTTAGATTTCAGGTCTCTCGAGATATTGTGACGTTAAGGAAATAAAGGAAAAGTCTCTTAAAACATGCTATTAATTATTTGATAATGTAAAACTAAATATGTCTCTGTCTTATTGTGAAGGGTATCAAATCGAGGTCTTTGATGATAAATGAGGGGGCCTGGGGAAAACTGTATAACTTCTTTTTCCAATATTTTTCAGGAGAACGAAAAAAAAATTCACCTATATTGTTTAAACAGTGAGGTATAAAAAATAAAACAAATTTATATACCGGTTAATATATTACCTAAACCGGATAAGGAGCTAGACAGTTCTTCTTCAAACAATTGTTTTTCCCTGACCCCCTATTATTTTCATTTTAAAAACTAGGCTGTTTCCCTCCTGAATCAGTATATACTATTCGATTCGTCTGTCATAGAGCAACAACATTGGCCCATTCATAAACTAAAAGTCATTAAAACGGAATTCTCTATAAATAAGAGGGAAATTCAAAAAGAAAAAGTATGTACGCCATGTAATATAAAAAGAAAAATGCTAAAGAAAGTGACAGATGCAGGAGGCAGAGATGCGCAGAAGGGTATTTGGGTCGGTAGTTGGAGACACGGGCGCTTGGAGCGCTAGCGACGGGTCAGTCACTCCCCGACCCAGTTGCTGCCACTTCCTGGTGGGGGGGGGGGAGGCACCCCTAGCGCCTTCAGACACCGGCTCTCATAAACAGGCCAATTCGCCATCTCTCGCTACTTCAGGCTTCCACAGGGGGGCAATAAATCTACTAATATTTGTCCACTCAAGACGAAAAGTCATAACTCACAATAAAGTCATTCATAAATTGTTCCGCGTGGAGAAGCAGCCTCACCACTTTTTTGCAACTCATATTTAGACATATTTGAAATGTTTACATGGAATCGATACATAGAACTTTATGCGGTTCTTAGGACTTCAGTTTATGACTTCTTGTTTCTTTTTGGTCGACAATGGTCACTAGCGAAAACCACATTGTCACTTTAGTAATCACCAAAGACAAAAAGCTAGTTAGTTTGGAAGAGGTTAATCTATAGTAAAAAACTTTTTTTTTCATTTCATTGAATCATTTTTTTTGTTTCCCTTTATTTGTACATATTTGTTAGACTACAATAACTAGAAGCTGTAAAGAATCTAAATGAACTAAACTTGCTCTCTAGCTATGCTGTATTTTATTTAGTTTACAGTATACAGTACTGTTACACTAATTCTAATATATTTATATAATACAAGGATGTTTTAACTTTGCAGGGTACAGTATCTTCACATCAACGCGGGAAGGGTGGTGGATTCATGTTATTAAACACCTGGTTAATTAATTAACCATTAAATGTTTTTTAAATATTTATAAATTGAAAAAAAAAATAAATCATATAACCGGGAATAATCTACTAGGTATTTGTGAAGGAATATACTTCGTGTTATTTCTTAATCCATATTGGTCACAGAATAAAAAAAATAATAAATAGCAAAAATATTGCCATAAAAACTTGCTTGGGGCCTATTAAATAAACATAAATATAAATATAAAATATATATATATATATATACATATGTACATGTACGTATGTAATGATACTTTATCAATAAATAAACGTAAGCTTGATGAAAAACCATTAGTATACACATGTAAATGTCTATTTTTCATCTTCAATACCCTGGAAAAGAACATCCAAATTATGCAAACGGAAAAAGCTAAGAGCGTAAAATGTGTTTGCAGTCTTCGACGAGTATTTAATAAATGAAATAGTGCAAATAAAGTCGAGTTAAGAATTAAGATTCAATGAATTGAGTGACAAAGAATGTGCATTGTAGAATATTGGGTTGTGGCTACTTCCGCACTGGCTGAAAACCCCCCCTCACCCGCTGTTCAAACTATTTTATTTTATCATCAACTACTTTCTCTGACAGTGTATTATTCATATATCAACTACAGGTTTTTTTTTAAACAAGTCAATCTATTTGACGGATAAAGTGGTGCACCTATATAAATAGTTGCTCAATTTACTTGTAAGATAACCCTGGATTTGGTAATTCATAGATAAGGGCACTGGAGTACAGAATATGACCAAAAAAAAGTACAGAGCTTATTAAAAGTTATTGAGGAAAAACTGATTCGGGCCTAATTATGCGGAAAGAGCCGTGGGAAAAGAGCTGGCCGGTTGTTGCCCCCGCATTGGCCCCGCGTTCAGGTCTTCCCTAAATTTATAGTTACTTTTTATAAAACTTTTATTGTTGGTTTTTTTTCTTCTTCTATCTATCGTCTATTTTGTCCAGACTACTTGGTCACACGTTTATTATTCTTTAGCACTTTTTATTTTATGTCGCTTTCTATTTTCCGGAGAGATCTCGTAAGTGTGTTTATCTGTTCGCCGTCAAATGACTATAGAAGATGATATCGACCTGGGTTTGTGAAGCTCTTATAATTTTCATTACATCAAAAAACTATTGAAACGAGGTCCGTTCAGCATGCAGTTGAACCTAGTAAACAAGTTATTCGTTATGAAAATAAAAAATAGAGTATTCTCGACGATATATGGTGGAAAATACTATTTTTTTTACAAAGTTGTAGTTTTTTTCTTCAAAATTTCTAGTATTGAATGTAACAATTAATAGCATCACAAAATCAAGGGTTTTAGCTGAGAAAACGAATTTAATTACAGTTCTATGACTTCTTATAATTATAGTGAGAAAAAAACCCGACACATATTTCATACTATTAATCAGAACACAGATATTTTTAATTTGATAGTCTTCTCAAAACTGTTGACAAATATATTTTGTATATTTTTTAATTATTTAATTAATGACACAATAATGCTTTGTGGAGACGACTTTTCTCGCCTTTCAATTAACTTTCTTGTTTCTAGCTTGCCCCCCCGGCACACAAGATCAGACAGATACACAAGAGGTCTGCATGCGGATCAGTAGCTGCTTGTGGGGACTTTGATAGTTTAGTTTGTTGCGTGTTTTTCTGATTGATAAATTTCACATCAAATGTGGAGTCAATATAGTTTTGACGGTGTTGCATGGATCTTCAAACATAACTGGTTTGGTTAGTAGGGAATTAGCCAACGACCAACATTCTTCTGGTTTTCAAGGTGTTTATAACAGAAGGCATATTCTGGTTGTTAACTTATTTGATGGAAATTTACAATCTTATGGGTAGAGTAGAGGTTTTATATCAAGAAAATATTTATTTTTTTATTAGCACTAGTGAACTTTCGGCAGCTCTAGCGGCTGGTATCGAGAGCTTAAAATCCTGTTTGAATTCATTTTGTCACACTTACTACTCGGTGTAAGATATCGGCGGCGTTGCTGCCGAAAGCGCTAGTGAAATAGAAATTAAAACTTGTGGGAAGACTAAATAAGAAATAATTAAGAATAAACAATCCCGATTAAGAACAAAAGGTTCTGGGTTAAAATTCTGGATTTTTTTTCCATATTAACCAATAAATATCAAACAGTTTTATATATGTACTCTTTCACGGGCACTATTAAATACTAAATATATATATGTTGCCCGATTATAGATGATAAATTGTTAAATGCCTAATTTATACTTAGAATGATTAGTGATATGATATTTGAATGATCAAATCTATTACATTTGTTTAATAATTAAATCATATTATATTAGAAAATTAGCATTTGTACTGTTAATCTGTGAAAGATCTTATGATGAACTGATAAATTTATTCCTTTAAACAAATTTCTTAATATATTAACCCTCAAAATAGGTAACAACCATAAGTCGTTTAATAAATAACTATAGGAAATAACTTAATTGTTACGAGGTGTGATGATCTTTTGTTAATGGGCTGGAAAAGTTGAATGGATTGGTACAGATACAATTTTCAAATGATATTTTAGTGATAAAAAGTTTCTAAGGACTAAGAACACTCATTAGTGTGAACTTTTTTAGTTCGAGGCAAGGCCAATTTCGCAACGCCATGATTCAACCCATTAAGACTATTCCTACAAATTATTTGAGGGTTCTGATTCACGAATCAATTAGTATACCCCGTAGATAAACTAACAGGCAAACAGACTTGTTATGAAGCGACGATGGAGCGATGAGCAATTACAGAAATGGCCTACTGGATGAAGTGCTCCAGCCTTGAGCTGTAAACAGGAGAAAGACGAGAACGCGGAAGGCCAAGAGACACATAGCGGCATTAAACCACTCAAACGTAGCAGCCTAGTTCGGACGAAAGGGGTCGCTATGCGTGTGCTATGATGTTATTACAAATTAGATTTACATTAGCGATTCACCCTTTCATGGGCAAATTGAATGGATTCAAACAAAGAAGAAGAAATATTTATTCAAACTATTAATTATTTAAACAATAATTGCTTGACAACTTGTGGAGTCCCCCACGCTTCTCCATCAGCCACGACACCGGAGTCGGGACATTGGAGGCTCACCAAGAGCGCGAGAGCCCCAGACGCTCAGGACATGATTGGAGAAACTGGCCATTGCCAGGGCTCCCACTGCCACGAATTTATAGCAGGTCAGGAGGCCACTGCCGTTTCAGTCTCCGAGGTAGATTATAGGGACGTGTGGCGCAGTGTAATGACTGTGCCAGGGGATTAGGGTGGTTGGATTGGATTTGATAGAATTTCTTGAACTTGTCAGGGATGAGTTCAAGAATGTAGGGTATATAAGGATCGTTATGAACGGTTTAGTTGGTGGGGTAATAAGAGGCATTAACTATTGTTCTTAGGACTTTTGATTGAAAGGACTACGCTTGATGTTCAACTTTTTTGCTGTTCCCCATGTCCAGACTGGCTTTAGTATAAATTTGTGAATTAGTAATTTATTTTCTATTGAGAGATGGGATGTCCTTCGAAGTAGTCAGTAAAGTTGTCCAGAGCGTCTGTTTACTTCTTGTCTTTTTAGCCTCGTGTGTGGGTTCCATGTTGTCAAGTTGTAACTAATTAATGTGAGGGACAACCATGTGGATTGGGGAGCTCTCTAGGGTGTTTGTAAATACTGAATCAATGAGCGAGTGAATGAAAAATTGTAAATAAGGTATGAATAAGAACATTGTTCGCAATTACTTATGCCCAATAAAGCAGATTGTAGTTTTATCATAGTAATTATTTTTCGAACTTTAGATTCGGTTTTATTCAGAATGCTCCCAATTGTCAATCGAGGTTGACGAAAATGTTGAGACATATCAGTTCCAAAGAAGTGTTATAAGTATTAAAGTCTCCCAAAAAAATACCTTGGACTTAATCGTTTGCTTATGTTGGTTTAGAGCCTTTATTAATATGATCATAGGGTAGCAAAGAAACTTTTCTCTACTTTTCGTCAGGAAGACAAATGGTGGATTTATGCCGTGGGTTCAGCACCACAGTTATGTCCTTTAAACCTGGATAAGAATATCTTTGAGGTGAAATTTACAGTTGATTCCTTGTGAACTCTGCCGATTGTGAGGCAAGGCATTAGTTACAATGGTCTTTAGCTTTTAGAGCTTAGGGTAAGATTATTTATTTGTTTAAGAGCTTCTTAAAACTAAAGTGTTTTGGATGTGTGAATCAGGATTGTTCCTTGAAGTAGTGTTCTGTTCTCTCTTAGACACCAAGGACTCAGGGACTATCGTAGAAAACCATCAAACATACAATCGTTCCTATCCAAAGACTTAAAACCACTAGTAGAGGCACATTTTTATGCCTCATATAAAACTATATAAAACTCATCATATAAAACTCTCCATAAAATATAGTAGGTCTAAAAATTCCTTCTATCCAAGAGCACATTTTCTCAAAATTCTATAAAAAATCTCCCGACCACCCAAATCCTTTAGCAAGATCACTTTCAAGAATCAGCCATCCCTCCAATTCTCCTGATAGATTGAAATAGATACGGTCAGGCAATACCTTGTAAATATTGATTCACTAAAAGTTCTGTTACTGGTCAGTTTTCTCCCTTCCAAGCCCTGAGTGTTTCTCCTTGAGGTACCCGATCCTCATTTCTCCATCAGCGGATAGGGGACGAGTCTGCGTGTGAATTCGGGAGATCCCAGGGATACTTATAGATGTCTAATGTTTATTGCAAATATTAAGTAAATGCAATGTGGTATGAATGAGATCATTTATCTCATTATTATCTATTGCAGTATTAGGGCAGATTGTAATCTTCTTCAAATAAAAAAAATCGGATTCTTTTCCTCTCTCCGTAACACACTTTATTCCATGACGGTATTTGAGTATTATTAATTGCAGTAACTTCTCGGTCATAGTACTTGTTGGGTAACATTAATATCAGCGTTTCCCTCATTGCCTATGCCTTTCTCTACTCATTTCAGTAACAGAATAGAACAAGTACGGCACAGGCCTTACCGGCTTTCTCACTAGCTAACTTCACCCAACTAGTCACTTCGTCTCAAACTGATGATCTATAAATGTGTTCTCCGGCCAGCTCTGCTGTACGGTGCTCCGCTATTTACTCACATGACTGACAGTACAGCAAAAAGTCTCCAGCAATTTCAGAATGGGATCATGTGAAAACCGGTCAGACATGGTAACAGTCAGGGAAAATTAGGTTAAGATTTTGTTTGTTTGATGTAAGTTAGTATGATGTTTTATGATTCATAAGATGAGCCCCATCACTTTTTAAACATGTTCAGACAATGAATGTACAATGCACATTATACTTTTGTAACAAACGCTAATCGCAATGTAAAATGATTAAAAATAGTATAAAATTTAGCTTGGCTACTGGACATATAATGACCTATATTAAATTAATATAGAATCTATTTTGAATCCCTATATTTCCAGGTATTACGCAAACGCATATCTCGAGGGCATGTAACAATCTTACCCGAACATGTGATAGTAAAACCTGACAAAGGGGAACTCATCAGTCAAAAACAGTTAAATAGTTTTAAATTCTAGCCATTCATAACATGAGAGCTGATTGATGACGGCCACTCAAGCCAATTTACTCCGCCGTAAAACTGATAGGTCGGCGTCTAGGGACGCTGAAAACAGATCGGCGTATTAAGACAACGACAGAGATTAGAATGAGGAGATGATGGTCCTAGGCCATCTGAGCAGCTAGATATGTTGGACGTGCAGGGTAATGGTCTGGCGATGGCCCAAACCGAGACCTCCACTATATTTAGTGGCTTCTTCCAAACCGGTCTTCGTTCCAAACATCTCTCATCTCCCTCCCCTGCACGGTATGTAAGTTCCTACTATCTAAGGGACTTCTTTAAAAACCTTTCCTTGTACAATAATAGGAATGAATACAACAATAAAAATAAGTATCGTGATTAATTGACAAAAGCAAGAATAGAAAGCAAGAGAAAACCAATAAACACAGACACTGTTTATTTTACTTTATTTTTTTCCTGACTCCAAAAGAATTTTTATAGAATGACATACTCCTTGGATTAAACGAATGCATACTCCTTAGAGTGTAAATCAACACCCCTTCTTATTTGATTATTTATACCTGGCATTTGTTGACTTCATCAGAGCATCATCCTAAATGATGATAGTATAGAACAAATGTATAGCAATAATTAAATACTAGATATAAACAGTTATTATAGCAAGACCAACATTAAAGGACCAGGATTAAAGGAGCTGCACATGGCAACCTCTCTGCCCACATTGTGGTTCTAGACCATGTTTTCAGAAGCTTGAAGTGGCAAAACAAGGGGTAGGTATACAACTGGAAAAACATTCCATCATCTCAACATTGACGGCTTATTCAGAGGAACAACTAATAGAAATTTTATAGAACCTAGACAGATTCTGTAACGACTGATAACCCAAAAAATTACCCAAAACCAAAATTACAACTAACTTAAAAATTACAAAGCAATAATTATATAATGGATTAAACACTGCTCCTATTGAGACCAACGTTAGATCTAATTATTCTACAAGAAAATGAGTTGTACATGGCAATCCACTCTGCCCAACTATCTACATTATGGTTCTGGAGCAACTGAGTGGCAAAGCCAGGGGTACACTGCAGACATTTCATTGATTGCTTGTTCAAAGGAACAACTAATGGAAATGCTAAAATACCTAGACAGGTCCTGTAATGACTAAGAATCCATAAATTTATCCAAAACCAAAATTACAGCTAACTTAAAAAAAACAGCATTTCAAAAATAGAAACGGTCAAAGATACCCCGTAAGTACGTAGACTTTCTTAAGTAGAAATATCCAATGAATGTATTCATAAGAAGTTTCCCTCGTTCAAACAAATATACCTAAATAGTCAACTATTACTCATTCGTAACTTACTCCATTCCATTACTGTCACGGACTATAAAATACTGCACAGTAAAATACTCTGCCAGGGTGAGGTAGAGTACATGCTATAAGTACTTTTTTTGTTTAATTTCTTGCTATACATTGATTATTTAAATGTCATCAAGCTATAAAAGATGCTGAGTATTTCACTACTTTACATTCATAAAACGTTTTCAATGTGAAACATCCTGTACTAACTAGTTTTATAGGATACATGCTGTCATGCCATTCCATTCCTACGACAGATTTGTTTAATTATTATTATTGTTATCGTAACTGTTATTTTGAAATACTTACCATACATGCTTCAATGTCTTCCATCTAATTTCAATCTTTTTTTTAAGACTCCTTTATTCTGGTGGCACTGGAAAAGAAGAGATTTATTGTACCTGAAAGAATTAAAAGAAGATACATAAAAAGTTATAATCGAATAGCAAATAGATGTTTTATAACTGAAACATCCAACCAGAAAGAATATATTAATTGATATTTTTCTCTCTTTAATAAAATTGTATTTCAGAGTGTCTTTGCGCATTAGGTCATTTTGGAAGTTCCGTGATTAATACTCAAAAGAAATAGTAGTACACCACAGCATACACCACTACACCGGTTATAAAGTGAAAAGGATATCTAGACCCACTCTCAAAGGCAACAAATATGTTGGAAAGCGTAAAATTTGTCTAAATTCATTGCATGTATTATGCTAAAAAAAATGATGAGTGCAGGAATTTTATTTTCCAGCCTCCAAGGCACATTTTTTATTCGACAACTCGTATGTCTTCAGGCTTGCAATAAGAGTTTCTTAGGTACCCTACTTTGGTCCCACTGAGACGAGTCATCCAATCTACTTAAAATGGCATTAAAAAAAAGCGTAAAATCGTTTTAACATTCACAACAGTGCACAACGTAACTGAGAAATTGGTCCGTGGCAAATACGTTAGTGTAATAAGTAGGTTCGAGATTTGAATATAATTAGATAGGGAATCGTTATGTTAACATGGTGTAAACCCCCGACTTTCTCTCTCCTCCTCCCCCTAAATGTTTACAGGAATTTGGGAAAATATTAATGCCAGGCGAGGGCATTACTTAAGGAAAGGGGAACCTGAAATATGACATGGAATTGACATATCTAGGGGAAGACAGATTTAGATTACCGACATTTATTAGATGATAATAAACAAATAGCATTTGATTAAAAACCCCCCAAAAAATACTTAAGCTATTTGATAAAAAAAACTCTTTAAACTATTTGATAAAAAAAAAATACTTAAACTATCTGATAAAAAAAATACTTAAATTGTCTGATTAAAAAATACTTAAATTGTCTGATAAAAAAATACTTAAATTGTCTGATAAAAAAAAATACTTAAGGATTGCTAATAAGTAAATAAAGTACAGTACTGATTGACGGCTTCATTGGGTACCCAATCTGGCATCGTTGCTAATAATCGATGGCATCGATGGCAGGTAATCGATTAGTGGAGAGTTGAGCGAGGTCCTCACTGCTACGACTTCCAAGACGAACTCCCACCAGAGGTGCTCCACATAAACAATAGGCCGATAAGGCGGTGAGATGATGGAGGGCACTCTGGGGTGTGTTGGCCAACTCACATCTGGATCCACACTGACTCTGCGAGCGACTTATCAACCGGTGCTCCGTCCTTTTAATCCTCTATAAAGGATGTAGTGTTCTCAATCCGATTACGGGGCCTCGGAGGCGTCCCGTATCGTTATTCGTTTTGTTTACTTTCCAACATATTTCACTTAAACAAAATCAATACACTCACATTCGAAACACAAAGATATTCTTAGAACATTTATAATATTATCAATAATTATTAATTCTTTATATAACTAAACAAATACAAAAAAAAAATATTTATCTCTAATTTACACTTTTTTTTTTTATAATAAATTTTACGAGGGTACTTTGTTAGATTGTCAGCGCAAGACCCCTTATTCGGGCTTAAACAATGAATGATAATTTTTTTTTTCTTCAATAAACAAAATAAACGAATTACAGGCGTAAACAATCGCTAATTTACATTGGCCATGACTACTTAAAATGTAAAAGTCTATCGGTCACAATGGTATATCATATCACCATTCAAAGTCACAGGCTTTTTCTAAATCCAAAAGGTAAAGTAAAAAGGAAGGAGATTATTTGCAGCTCAAATTTGTTTCTAAATCAGGTCCTTTGCCAACTGTTTGTATGTTATGAGACTTTTTTTTTTTACAGTTAAGGATAGTCAAGAGCCGTTAAATCATTGGTAGTAAGCTTCTTGTCTTGTTTTTATTTTTTGAAGAGAGAGAATTTCTTTATTTAATTTTATTTACATGGCCTCAGTTGCCTGACGGCAGAGCACCTCCAAACTAAAACTGAAATACAATGAATGCGTAAAATTAAAATATCCACTTATTAACATGTGAGAAAGCTAAAACTAAAAGTCTAATTTTTTGTGATACTTAAAGATAAAATGAATGTATCTTCTTCCTTGTTGTAATATTACGCACAACACTTATAATAAATTATTGTTGCTACTCTGATAATTTTCAAGGAACGTTCAAATGATTTATTTTACTGCGTAACAACAAAGACAATCTTAGTTGTACCATGTAGTAGATTGTCATTATTCTATTAATTTATTATGTATTATCCGCTTTTTAATGAAGTCACTAGTACATTTTATTTTATAATTTAATTGGCAGTTTAGATGTATTGTAAAGCAATGTAAGTTGAAGTGAGATGGCAGCATTGCCTTTATTTTTCAATAAAGTAATCTTATTGACACGCCTTAAAGCCAATTGAGAATGCTCTTCATTCACCTATATCCCTAACCTGTAAGTGTGACTCCCTTTCCCCCGGGGAAGCGTAAACAACTCCCAGACGGGACAACAATGGGTAATAATTAATTAAAAGCGCCGAACAAACTGTTAGGGAGCGATTGTCACCCACTGAGGGGAACTAATTATCCGGAGCAGCTATAGAGGGACCTAGGGGAGGAGGGGGCGTGGTGCCACTCACTTTTAGGCAGGCCTAGGCCCCAGTTAATAAAGCATTGTGTCAGTGTGCGAGCTGGCTGACCGAATAGTCTTCCAGGAACGGCTCTTTGTCAAGGCTTCACTTCTCTAACCTACTTCCGTGTAAACAACTCTCCCTCTTGTCTTCTCCGCCATATCTGACCAATATATCTGGCAGGCGTCCGAGGAGGACCGGGCCACAACGGACCAATCGAGAACGTTCCTTCGTGGTGAGGCTACTGTTTAGGCTATAGAGCTATTGGTTCTTCCTTAGGTGATTCTGCTTCTTTCCCTCCACAGCTTAATTGATTTATACCCAAACGTATTCGACGGACTAGTCAGTCGTCCGCAAGGATTCGTGCTGATAACTATAGCACTGTCCGGGTCGGCACTAAATCGACGTCTGCCAGAGACGTTTCACTGTCAACTTGAACCCTTTAAGAATGACGACCTAATCCGTCAGAAACGTTCGGGTACAAATAATAAAGCTTTGGAGAGACATAAATTTTTATATTGTCTAATATACAGATTCCACTTTTGACAGTAACGTGTCCAGAAAGTTCTCAATCCTAAAAGCTTATTCTAAGGATTGAATAATGAAATCTTCCAAAAACTTACGCAGAAGACTTCTTCTGTACAATCATCAACTTAGAGGTTGAAGTGGCCCCGTGATCTTTGGGAAATATTGAGTCACTGAGAGTTCTGACACTGGTCAATTTCCTCCCGTCATGTCCTGAAATTCATTCATATTGGGACTTAAATTTGTTATTCACTTTGAAGACTAATATCTCCATAGACACTAAAGTGATTGGAGACTTTTTTCTTACTCCGTACTAAGCTTTGTTACTTATTTATTATTTATTTACAATTATATTCTTGCTTCATAGCACCAGAAGATAATAATAGCTGGGGCTACCGAAAATACAATTCATTCCTATTAATCAATAGGTGTTATCCTTGAAATTATCTTTTAAAAGCCATGGCGGAAAAACGTTTCACCAGTTAACTCACACTTGAAACCTCATAGATTTAAGACAAAATGAATATTGGTTAAACAGTAAAAAAAAAAAAAAAGTGATACGGCCGGGGCTTTGAACCTGTGGCCGTCTTACTTTTATCCAGACGATCTTTCCAACCAGACTGTATCCGTCGATTACCAGTCATGAGGCAGCGTAGTGGTTGCCTTCAACTCTCTGAAAACATTGCAAATCGTGAACTGTTCTTGTTAGACTTTTAACGAACACCGCCTTGTCCCTTCCAGAAACTTCCTACCTAGCACTTGGTTTTATATTGCAATGCTACATTAATTTATTTCTAATGAGTGAACCGAGAGAGCTAATTGCAAACCTGGGTTTGAACTCCCTTCTTCACAACTTTAACTTTTATTCAAGATAATTGCGATAGAAACCACAAAATAATTACCATAAAGAATCTTTTTATTTCTTTAAGTTGAGAAAGTTTCAACTAATGTGGAAAACTATTAGATAAAAAAATTGTGTATATTTTTAAATGAATTATTAACTATCCTTGAAGCGTTATTTAGAATGTAGCATTTATCCTTCATGTAAAACATTTTTCATTGAAAAAAGTATTTACAATACAGTATAAAGTAAATGGTTACCTACGTGCAATTTTTGGTTTTACGGTATTTGTTATATAGTATTGCATAAAGCGCCTATCAACCGAAAATCACCCATAAACGAAAATGAATTAACTTTTTTTTTTCAGCTAGGAATCTAAACCGAACGAATCGCATTACACACTTCGCCGGAACACTAACTCCTAAAGCTATTAAAAGGTTGATAGTATGCGATAAACTTCAAAAATCCATTATAGTCGACAGCGTACTCAAGCAACAATGCGGGAGGTCGAAAATTCGTGGTCGGCCATAGGAGGGAACACTGATTGATGACTGTGGTCCATACCAGCGAACGAACCCTCCGATTTGATCCTAGCCGAGATGACTTCCTCGGATGATGCTCCATCGTCAATGAATAAATCAAGTATCATAATTTTATATTTAGAGTCCTAATGTTAATTTTATTCCGATGGACAGGAGAAAAATGTAATTAAGCGTCCCTAAGAGTGAATTGATTCCTTCGAAGTCCTTCGAGACGTAGTGGTTAACTCTTCGTATATTAAAAGGCTTAAGGCTAAAGGAAGGAATGTCCTTACAAGGATCCAGTATGCTCGTGAGGATCAATGCTAAGCCAAGAATAATAATGAGCGAGTAAATACTTCTCAACTAAATTAAGAGGGGAAGTATAAAAGGGGTTGGACAGAATGTGAGAGAAAGATCAATTTGTGCAAATGTGAAAAACACCCCTAAGGTGGAACGGGATTCAGGTAATGGATGCCTCTTATTGGTCCCACTTATTGGGCTGGTGTCATCAAATTTGACGGTAGGGGGGGGGGCAAGAGAACTGGTCAGAGAGTGTGGGTAAATAATGATATATTCCTGGAAAAGCCTAAATTTTCACCAGGCCAAATGTGCTCTTGGGTATAGAGGAGTCACTTGAAACACTCAATCGAAGTTCAGGTTGAAATGAATAGTAAATTTAATAATGAGGAATATCCTTGTTTGAAAAAAATTTAAATGCAAAAGCACAAAAGAGTTTAGGTAAAACCTTATGATGCCTAATGCATTAAGGAAACTAAGGATTTCTTTGCGCCACCTGACAAATGTCGTTTATATTTATTTACATAAACAAAAATCTTGTTCACAATTGATGTCAGAAAAAATTACACGTATGAACCTATCTACTGGATTACTGAACAGGATCTACTGGCTATGTTATTATTCTGGCGTATGAAAATTATAAACTGTATCACACTTTGATTTGTTTTGTTTATAACTATTTTATTAAATCTAATTTTTCCTCTCTAAAACGTTGTCAATCAATTGATAGAGTGTTTTATATAAGCAACACAATGACAATTGGGCAGTATCCCACTATTTTGTAAATTCTATCACTATGATAAGTCCTACAATTCCTATGATTTTTCAAAACTTTTTGAGTATGGTCTGCTTTTTTGACTATGATTCCTTATAAATTTTCTCTTGGATTGAGATGTTTTTTATTGAGATAAAATTTATTACATTTTTTTAATAATACTTCATGTATACTGTATATCACTTAATCATTTTTACTTTTTTGCTGAATGATAACAAAACATAATTTCTTCAGAAATGAACATAAGTAGTCTTTGTGGAGTGGAGTTTTTCTCAAATGGCCCATCCAGGTGATAAAAATGAGGTTGACCTTTATGGAACTTACTAGAAAATAATGTATTTCCCAAAAGTAAACCATTTGCTGGTCTTCTAGAGCATCCGTCGGATTATAATTGAGGCGTCTAGTTTCAAAACCAGCTCAATCCATTTCATAACTTTTCCAGGAGAGACAAAAACAATTTCAAACTAAGCAAATGTTTTTGGTGCTTCTGGGAAGAATCGAGGCCCATGATTTTTAAGACATTTCTCATTATTATAAAAAAATTGGGATGTTTTTTGCCTCTCCTATAACTGTATGAAAATGGGTCGACCTGGGTTTGAAACTAAACGCTTCCCATGGTGAAGCATTAGGCCTTGGAATGCTCGCCAAATTTGTCTACTTCTTGAACAACCTAGCTTGTATTTTTTTTTTTTTTTTTCATTTTTGCTATGATTGATCAAAATTTTGAGTATATCGGATTAATAATTGAAAAATATTGAACAAGCCCAGAAATATCATTCATAGCATCGAGGTGCACCCAAACAACTTTAAATATGCATAACGCCGACTTGAGGAAGCTATGCCTCCATGATTAAAGACATCATTCAGCAGGCCTCTTAGTTGTAATCACCGGTAATCCTCGTGCCATTACAGCGTCCTGTTTGGACAAGGTGCATAAGAAATAATCGCTTGAGGAAGGAGGTAGTTGAACGCTGAGCAAGTCCATAAACAGTAGTTGCTATAACCTAAGATTACCCTTGTCCGGGATTCTAATCCTATGACCCTGTCAAATATTATGAGAATACTGTTTAGCCACTTAAATATGACCTAAAGCGTACTACTAAAAACAGCGAATAATTTCCGAACAGTTAGGAGTAAGCCTCACTCATCACTTTATAACATGTCTCCTGCATGTTTGTATAAATCTAGTAATGATAAGTAATCTAGTAATAGTAAAGGAATGATAAAAATTACCCTAGAGTCTTCAGTTGTTACAAAGCAGCTACAACTCCTGTAGCTTGATTGTCAGACATTCCGTCATTAATTTTGAAATACAGTTCATCGGTGCACTACGTTTTATGAAGGCGATAGGGCATTATATAATAATAATAATAATAATAACAAATATTTCTCACTTCTTTTCAACAAAACAACTAGGGTAGACCGGGGAATGTTTACACAGTTTTTTGATTTTTCTAATTTTTTGTAGTGAAGTTATTTACATGCTTTTCATGCTCGATCATTACTTAAGATTTATGCTTCATTTTGACACCCATGAAGAGCCTCACACTATGATATTTTTTATACACTCAATATGTTTTATAAGTAAGTCACCTGTGTAAACATGCCCCCTCTGGGTGCATGTAAGTTTACACACTTTTTAAATTAAGACATTTAAGTGTCATTGACGATAGTATTAGTATGTCATGGACTATTACCAAAACACCGTTAACTATTATATTGATGAGATGTTAAAGAACACAATTTATGTTGGAAAAACTCAACTAAATAACAAAATAATGATTAATTGAAGAAAGTGAATGATAAAGCAAATATATCTAAAGAAGTACGATTATTCGATAATTTTAGCTTAAAATTTCGGCTATGGACTATTGTAATAAAATATGTTTGGATTTTTCTCTTCTAACAGTGGATGGAGGGAGCTATGACTATTTAAAAAAAAAAAAATCAGTTTGAGAGTACGAGAATTTTTCAATGAAAGGAATTTTTTTTTTTAATGGTGGAGCTCTAAGCTGGATACCAAAACGTTGAAATTGGTCAAATTATAGATTTATACAGTATTGATTCATTTTTTGAGAACGTTTCGTTTTTTTACTAAGCTATGAGTACATTTTGAATATTGTTTTTTTTTTTCAGTTTTTAATTTAACATGCTAGCTAAAAAAAAACCAATTTTTGCTTTAGTCGTTCTCGTGATCGGCTTTAGAACCATCATGCAACCGACGGCTTTCAAGCAAGTCGCAATTGATAAATAAAGGTTACAGTTTTGATTAACACCACTCAATTGACAAGATTAAAATAGAATAAATGAGTTTTAGGGCAATGTAATTACTTTAACTATGGAAAAAATATTTATATATATATATATATATTGAAACCTACCTCATTTTTTACCATTTTATTTTTCTAATTTATTTGATCAATTTACCTTAACTAATTTGGTAGGTCCGTCATGAGATCTTTAATTCAAATTGTTTTTATGTCTTCGACATAGGAAATTATCCCGATTGAATCGCCCGATCTCAAGGCTAATGTTATAGTTATTAATAAATTGAGAAACTGGGAATTGTGAAATATATACAATAAAATGGTTATAACAAATAATTATAATTATAAATAGTGCTGACAAAAATTATATAAAAAATATTCAATTCCTTTTGAACAAGGATAGTTACTACTAATTAATTACATAAAACATGAGATTTGAGCTCAATCTCTTTTAATGGATCCATAATAATTAAAAAACAATATCAATATCACCCAATCGATGATCTCCGTATAATCCAATCAACGTTACTGTTGATCTCTCCTTCTTCTTCTTCTCCTCTTCTTCTGTTGGTTACCGCCACATCGGGAGCTTGCTCTGGTTCGCTCTCTGGCTGTCAGGCTAAGACTGCCCTTTTATCTCATCCCCACTCCTAAGAGCACCAGGGGTGATGCTGACCAGATGGAAGGGTTGCAGGACATGATATTCTCAAATATCATGAATGTTACAATATATATATACACTTTTTGTAGATTTCTTACACAGTTTTATACTTGATTTAAAATTATATTATGATATATGTGACAGATTAAACTAAAATAAATAAAAAATAACATGACGAGACCAATAGCCTGTAACCAATAACATGGAGAGATCCTTGAATCAACTAGTATACGTTGTAACGAGCTTGGTTAGCTAAAATTTTTGGGGACTTCCCTTGTAATGTAGCTTCCCTGTCATTCATAAAATATTCCAAAACAAACACTATTATTCTTGTTACTGACAATATGTATACCATTTTTAGTATCTTCATAACTTTGCTTGCTAATAAGGTCTGCCATAAAAAGTCCGTTAAGATGTGAGATTTCCTCATGTTTGATTTTTTCTTGAAGTATTATTTATAATGCATAATTTATGTAATTTTTTCGTTTTATTTTGTTTTCATATATTTTTGTTAAATCAAAGTTCCCAAGGTTGTCTAAGAGTAATCAATCTTATACAACCCTAGACAAAAGAATCAAGCTTTATAATAATCTTATTATTAATATCAATATTATATAGTGAGTTAATACTAGTGCATGTACCCATGGAGGGGGGGGGGGTGAAAGTAACATATCACAGTATGCAAAAGCTTTCGGGAAGTTACAATGCAGAAATGGCATAATTCAAGGCTCTGGAACTCCGACATCAAACGCCTGAGGCTGCTAATTATTAACTGGCTAGCTATGCAAGGAAGCTATGATTTGAAGTGCGCAAACTAAGCTGCCAACTTCAGGTGGAAAAAATAATTGACAGCAATCAAGACTACATTTGTAATGCATCTTCAAGAGATTATCTAACACCTACTCTAACGCGTGATGAGCTTTATTACTAACTCCATTTCGAAATGTACATCAATTTCGATTTCGATTTAAATTAACTATCGGCTGTATAGGAAGATTTCAGAGGTTCGGAAAATGAAAAAAATGTAGTTCAAAAGTTTTTTTGTTTTTTTTTAATAATTACAATCTGCCTTTTATAAGGCAATAATAATACAGATAAATGATCTCATTCATACCATATTTACAGTTCATAATTCACTCGCTAATTCATACAATACTTACAGACAGTCCAGAGACCTCCCAAATCCACATGCGAAGAGAAAGCGGAGTCTTGGGAAGTCCCCCACGCCCCTCCGTCAGCCGCCTCACCGGGTACTAGCCAGTGGAGGCTGACCAAGAGCACGAGAGCCACAGACGCTCAGGACATGATTGGAGAAACTGGCCATTGCCAGGACTCCCACTGTCACGCGATTATAGCATGTCACGAGGCCACACCCGTTTCAGTCTCCGAGGAGGATTATAGGGATGAGTGGCGCAGTGCAATGACTGTGCTACAGGATTAGGGTGGTTGGAAAGGCTACTGTGGAATTTCATAAACTTGGAAGGGATGAGTTCTAGAATGTAGGGTATATTAAGGTCGTTATGAAGGGTTTTGTTGCTGACATAATAAGGGGCATTTACTATTGTTCTCAGGACTTTGGATTGAAAGGATTGGATACGCTTGATGTTCGACTTTTTTGCTGTCCCCCATAGCTCTATTCCGTATGTCCAGATTGGTTTAAGTGTAACTTTGTAGATTAGTAGTTTATTTTCTATTGAGAGATGGGATGTCCTTTGAAGTAGTCTGTACAGTTGTCCACAGCGTCTGTTTAGTTCTTGTCTTTTTAGTCTCGTATGTGGGTTCCAGGTCAGTCGTTTGTCGAGATGGAAGCCTAAGTACCGTACTGTCTCGGTTACAGGGAGAGGAATAGAATTAAAAAAACTAGTGGACAAGTCTTGCGACAAAGGGTGAAGGTAATGTGGGAGCATTTTGCTTCATTAACTTTGATCCGCCATTGATTGCACCAATACTCGATCTCGTCAAGGTGTTTTTGAAGGTTATGGGATGCTATGTCGGGGTCTGGGTGGGATGACAAGACTGCATTGTCATCTGCAAATGTGGCCAAGAAGGTGTTGGGAGTAGAGGGGACAAACTCTGGTCTCCTTTCAAAGCGAATAAATCTTTCGCCTTTTAATAAGGTTCAAAAGTTTGAAACAAAAACCATACCTCATATTATATACTACACGCCTCGTCAAAAGTTACGGTTATTTCATACAATGGTATCACCCCATAAAAATTAGAGAATGGAAAAATAAAATAAGGTATGAATATTCTGGTAGGGGCAGATAAGGGGAGGGAATGGATACAAGAAATTAGGCTTGCTTTGATGACTCAGGTAAAAAATATGGTGAAAGGTCTGAATGCAGCTTTTGAAAGGAAATAAGGGGGGGGAGCTCCATGCAAACAATTTTAAACTGTTGACATTAATGGAGAACTGACGCTTCGTCCACCCTTTTTAACGCCTACAGCGGAAGTTTGAAAGCAAACAAATACGGAAAATTTATAAATATAAAATAAAAATAAAAGTTACATGACTGGAAGATTCAATAACATTGGTTAGTAAGTTAACGTGAGTAACACCTTACAAGACATTTCGGCCTAAAGGGGTATAACAATTTTGTTGCAATTACGAGCACGCGAGGGACGTATGATAATCAATATTAAATGACATAAATAATTATCTGCTCCGTTCAGTCCTAAATATATAGATCCTCGAGTTGAACGCATTACGTTACAACTATTGTGCTCTCCCTGGTATATAGGTATTACATCGCTTAGTGCCGCAGATATTCACTTTATCTTCACACCTCAGCTAGATATGTTTTATTGTTACCGACTAATTTTAGTTTTATTACAAATTTAATTTTATTGTTTTAAAATAAATAAATTCTATAGAAGAAACAATATCTATAGATTCACTCGAAAATTGGTTTTGGGGTTGTGAATCACTTAAAAAGTTTAGAACGATTGTGATAAAATATATGATACGATTGTGGCATTTTCAACCCAGAATATTTTATTTGCTCTTGGTCCCTAAAAATTATTTTTTTAAAAACTAGAAAAATCAAATAACTAAAGCATTGATTGTGAATTTTTTCAAAATCAACTTTCCTATGAGGTGGATAAAAATTTTTTTTAATCACAAACTAGTTTTTCTATTACAGATACCATAGAAAAGTTAATTCTGTATACAATAATGAACGAATAAATTTAAAGAAATGTATCCTTTAGGAATCCTGAGGATGCCTTAATAGTTGAAACGTCGACTGTTGATGTAAGATCTTTAAAAAAACATATTTGGTAACACTATTTTTTTTTTAATTAATTTTTATTATATAGGAAGACCGGTTGCGGGCAATACATATTTATAAATATACACTACATAGAGTAAAAGTACGATTGCGTAAGAATAGGAAATATTATTTTACTTTTCCTTTTTATTAAATAATAATTTCCTATTCCGCCATTTAATTTATATCCCTTAATGTGTAACCTTAGACATGAGAGAAAAACTGTAAATCATAAATAGCTTCTCAGCCGTGACAAGAAATATCTTATTTATTGTGATAAAATTACAATTTGCCTCATTGGACAATAAGTAATTGTGATTAATGTACTCATTCATATCATATTTACAATTTCCATTCACTCGGTCATTCATACAGTATTTACAAACAGGCCAGAGACCTCCCAAATCCACATACTTGTCACCTCCCTCGCATGCGAAAGAGGAAGCTGAGTCTTGGGAAGTCCCCCACGATCCTCCGTCAGGTGCGTCAACGGATCAGTGGATCAGTGGATGCTGACTGACTAAGAGCACGAGACCCACAGACGCCCAGGACTTGACTGGAGAAACTGGCCATTGCCAGGACTCCCATTTTTAAACATGTTGCTGGTCACGAGGCCACAATCACTTTAGTCTCCGAGGAGGATACTGTATTAACGTAATGGCGGTGCTAGGGGATTAGGTTGGTTAGATAGATTACTATGGAATTTCATGAACTTGGAAGGGGTTCAAGAATGTAGGGTATATTAAGATCGTTATGAAGGGTTTTGTTGCTGACGTAATAAGGGGCATTAACTATTGTTCTCAGGACTTTTGATTGAAAGGAAACCCTGAATGTTCTACTTTTTGCAGTCCTCCATAGTGCAAAATTTTAGAAGAAATTTATTTTCACATATTTCCCAACACTGTATCTAACCGAAAACTTACTGGCATATTTGTAGCTGTGATATTCCTTCGAAATTTAATAATTTTTTATTAGCTCTACAGTTGCATATGCATGCTTACAGACGTCCTGAATAAAAGTATAGCCTCTTTCTTTGAGCTCGGCAAATACTTAGGGGCACCGATCCGGAAAACCCTCCACAGATACCCAGTGGCTTAAGGCTAACTCAGGTAGTAAAGTCAGAGCACAAGACGTTAAAGTGTGAACCCCAATAAGTCTTTACGAACCCAGTGACACAGAGACGAAGGGCAAGGGCGGAAAAAGTAGCTCGGACGTTCACCCCACAATGTCTTCTGCCACATTATCTCTCCTAGCCAAGCCCGGAGATAGAGGCTCTACTTTTATGCAGGTATGGGATGGTCATCTTTCATCTGTCTATCCTTAAAATAACGCAGTCTTTATGAAATTGTGCCACTACATCCCCCCATCACCTCGTTATATTCTGATTAGTTTTTGGATAAAATGCTACAACGGAAATTATAAAAAACAAAATGAAACGCGAAAAAAGTCGGCTCCGTGTTCTGATTCGTCTTAGCTTAAGACAACAAATTAAGACTTGAAGTTCTGGTCCTCCCCCCCCCCCAATGTGGAATATGTAAATCAATGTGTGTACATAAAATAAAGGGTTGTCAAACAAAAAAGAAAATAAAACGTTTAAAATAATTTTGCGACATCGCCAGGTTTAGACATATTTTTAAACGTCATAATTCTGTAACGAATATTACTGTAACAGTGCTTAGCTTGCAACATGTAACACGCCGAAGAAAAAATATGAAACATGTCGCCTGTACTTATGTACAGTACCTGTAGTAAAGAATTATACAAATCAATCATCAACATTTCCAATTAAAAATTAAAATAAACAAATGAAATTAATTGATGTTAATTAGTAATTGCAAATGAAAATGGTGGAATTATAATTTCCATTCCTCGATACGACATATTAATCAGAACATCCCTGTAAATACTTGCCCCTTCTTATAAAGACCATTTATCATTCTGGTATGGTACAGGAGCCTTGACTTGAGTCAATGTCCGCTATTATATCACATCTCCAACACGCAGAACTAATTAATTGCTCCTGGATACGACAGCCTCTTCCAGACAAAGCCCTTTAAGATTTCACTCAGTTAGAGCAAGTGGATAAAAAACTCACCAAGTCAATTCACTCGGCAGGTAATTTATCTATTTCGTGCTCAAGATACCGCTTTATTCGTGATATAAGAGGATTGACGTACTAAGCAATTGATTAAATCCGGCTCGTAGAAAAAATCTTGTATTTATCTGACGATGTTTACACGACATTTACTTACTCCTACAAGGAAAAATTCAACTCCCTGGCATATGTCTATATAGCTTTCATTTATTACTTTTCGATTTTATTTTTTATTATTTGATGTTAATTGAATTTGAAAATTTACATAAACTTTAGAAATGAATGGTAAAAAAAATGTGATGATGCATCACGCACTATAGACCACTAAACTCACAAGAAATATTACTATATCATATATCATATTTTAAACACTACTTCATGAAAAAGGAAACATATGTATTTTTTTTTTTTTTTTTTTTTATTTCAAATCCTCAAACAAATAATACAAGTGATAAAATATACAATAAAATAATCGAACTTACAAATTTCTCCTCTTCCTGCATTTAAATGCATTTGGAGGAGTGCATAATACAATAAATTTTGATGTTGTTAAAAGTACTGTCTTATATTCACACTAGGTGATGAGGCTCACCTTCTATTGGTCACCGAATTCATATGTATATGCATAACAACCGATTTATTAATTAATGACCCGTAATATATTTTCAGATGGTTCTTTTATTTTTCTAGGACATAGAGAAAAACTTAAGTGAAATATATATTTAATCCTCTTTATGAAACTGGATTTCACCTATTTGTTTCATTAACTTAATTCCATTGAGGGCAGCAAATACTTCCAATCCAAAAATGGTTGGTTCAATATTAGAGTTAGTTGTAATAGGATTATTAATATGCATCCATTATTTAAAGTAGTCATAAGTTTATATATTTTAAATTGAACTGTGATTGAATAAAAATTTTGTTCTGTGGTTTCACTGAACAAAGTGGAAGTAACATTTTTTAAGAAAATTCTAAGGAAAAGTGCTATCTTAGGGAATCAAGTCCTGAGTCCCCGACCAGCAATAGGTCTCAACACAGGAAGTCCGTCCTGGAGCATAGCTCCAAAACGAGTATTTGCCATGCCTCATCCCAAATCTTATATGTCGTCCTACCGGACACCGATACTTTCCATTAGAAGCAACTAGCTATTGATAATGGTTTATATGCATCGATTAGTTCTGGTGCATAGTTATTTTAATTAATTACACTTAACACACGAAATAACCATTGTTACTATTGCTGAAAATTAATATGTTAGTAAAAGACCATTATTTAGCATTATCAATATCAAAAGCCTGAGAATAAGATCTGGCAATTCCTCAATTTCGAAAGTTAGACCTCCTCCAAAGACAACGCTCTAGAGGAGGTATTTCTTGCATGGATAAGGATGCAGAACACCGTCCTAACTCACCCAATCTTGATGAACAGAGGAGGTCATGTGATCCTAACCGACTAACATATTTTGCTCCACTGTTTGAAAAGTATATACGCAAATGTCGATTGTCATTTCTCTTTGAAAATTTCCATGATGAGGGGAGAATCATGAAACTGGTGAAAGGTAACTACTACGTTAAATGAATAAACCAATATTTACTTTACATTGTGCGATCCGATGAAAGTTAAAGAATAGATGAGAAGGAAGTAAAATGGAGTAGAAAAGTGAAGCCGTTTTCAGTGTTAGGTTTAACCTTATTATTTCATTAATAGCGCAGAACCATTGCGGACTCATTTCTTCCTACATTCGCTGATGACATAGCCTTTCATCATGACCCCGATATAGTATCCCGTAAACCACAGAACCTGGAAATTCTCCTGTCGGAAATCGAGCATTGAGGGAACCAATCGAGGATAAAAGTCAAAGAAGGAAAATGTCCCAACATTACACCTACGACGTGGTCCCTGCCCACCTCCCCTTCAACGATACTCCTCTTCCCTTCCCACACCATACAGTCCAATATCTTGGATTCCACCTTGACAAAAGATCAACCTGGAACCCTCATACGAAGTTTAAAAGACAGGAGCTCAACAATAGGTTCGGGCGACTCTAAAGACAAGACATCCAACCTCACACTAGAAAACATAATACTCCTATATAAAGTCATACTAAACCCCGTATGGACCTATGGACTTGAACTATGGGGATCAGCAAAGCGCTTAAGCATCAAGCACATCTAACCCTTCCAATCTAATGCCCTAAGAATATCTGTTAATGCATCTTTTTACTAAAAACCTTTTTGTGTCACGAATAAAACCCTTCAAAATAACCTTAAAATTCCTGCTATCCAAGATTATATTTCCTCAAAATTCTCAAAGCTCTGCGAGAAATCATCTGGCCATAACTTTAGCAAGATCACTTTCATGTATTATCCCCCTTGGAGATTGAAGTGGAAGTAGCCCCGCGATATTTTTTAAATATTCAGTCACTAGGAGTTCTGACATTGTCAGTTTTCTCCCCTCATGTCCTGAATGAATATTTATATATTGCACATATCGTTTGAATGAAAGAGTATATATAAATTTGCAAATATGGTATGGATGCAATATTTCATAATAGTTATCTATTGCCCACCTAGGGCATGTTGTAATTTGGTTCAAATAAAGGTTTTTTTTATAAATTTATAGGATAACGGAGAACAAAAAAGGTATAGAAAACAAAAGAAGGAAGGGTAGCAGGCAATGCATGGAAAACCAAAGTGAATGGGAATCAAACAAAAATAATAACACCACTATGAAGTAGACTTAGAAGATAGTTTTGAGGCACCCCTGCCCCAGGAACTGGTTGAAGAAATGCCTTGTAAATAAATAAAGCATAAAAACTCGCGGTACAAAAACCTAGGGACTTCGTACTGAATAACTAATAGACATTAACCCAAAAAATTATAATACTCTTGAACAATAGAATACTACTGTGTTTACTCTTTATGAAAAACGATAAGAAACAGATAAATATCTCCTCGACAATTCAGAGGCAAACACAAACAAGTACAGCTACAGAGGTTAGATACATAACAGCATAACATATAATAAAATTATCATGAAAACAACTGGCTAAAACTTTTTAAAATATTTGTTACGAACCGATAAATTACTTACTAAGACACTTGCCGCTTTGAATAACCATTGAGAAATATCTCGGAAATGAAGATATGTTGAGGTAATCCTACCAAAAGTAAAGTAAGATACCAGCGATCAAAAACCAACAGAAGATAAAATACACTGGCATGATTGGGACTCAAACCCAGTCGGGTATTGCCCTGCTCAAGTGAGGATCTTCCCAAAATGAATTATCAATGTCACCACTGAGGGCAGACAGGCACAAGGGCGCGCCCTTAATTCGAGATATCGAAAGATAATTATCCTCTTTTGGCCATTCTATGACCAAATAATAATATGACCTTATGAAAATAGAAGATATTTTAGTATGTACTGTCAATTTTCGTTGACGTATAGATACCAAATATTATTGATAATTATTAGCCAATGAAAAAACTATACTAACTGAGTCAAATCCGAGACCTCCCTAATATTTTATCAAGTGTTGTTCTAACTGAGCTAGACTTGCACGAGGGAGGATAAATACAATAATTGTAATAACAGTGGGATCTATACAACAAAAACTATCAATATGAAATCTTGTAGAAATTGTATTAACAATTTATTTTAAGGAATACCATCTCAAAAGATACCTTCAAAGGCCATGCCCATTCAATGCCCATTGTACAAAAACACCCATATCAGGCGTATAGGAGAAAATTATTAGCATGTGATATCTGATTAACATAATTGGAATATCAATGAGAGCTTAATTTAGGATTAACCAGTTATAGTCATTCACTTTTTTGTTGTTTCATATTTTGGACATTTTTAGAAAGCAATAATGAATGTAAACCACTCTTACTCTACAAATGGCCTATATTAGAAACGACAAATCGAAACGTTTAGTATCAAACAATTATCATTCACAAAAAGACCGTTTGGTCTGCACTGAACGCATTCTGAAGTCCCACCTTTTGTGAAGCACGGAATCGTACTGTAGAAATGCCATGGAATGAAAAGAATAGGCTTGGAAACTACATACATATCTCAGTCTAATCAAATAAATCATTGATGAAGGTAATCTGCGCCAATAAAAGAGTTTATTTTTAAACTTATGTGGAATAGCTTTCAGATGATAAATTTATTTTTATTGCTATTACAAAATGTAAATTCAGTTAATGTATTATTTATACTCCATTGCAGGGCATGTCATGGACTAAGGGGGATAATGCCTGCCAGCGGAATGCGACATAGAGAATATAAAAAATAAATACATATAAAAAAAAAAGGATTGGAATGAGCTTAGCAATATGGCAAGCGCCTCCGTCGAGCAACTGTCGTAAATACTGTAAATGGACTGTGTGAGAGCCTAGGCATTACTGAATGATTGTTGTGCCGTGAAATAGATCCAGTATTCTGCGATTGCTGACTACCAGCAACAGATAGCTCGCACAGCTGCCCTTCAAAGCTGAAGTGTGAATACCACCACTCATGATCGAAAAGAGCTTAAAAATAATTCATGGACATTTTTCCAATTAAAAATCTTCTCTGTTTGGTAGGTACTCTTTCTTAACTTACAATAATTAACTTTATTTCAAACCAGGTTGTTATTATCCAAAGACTACGTAATATACCGGTTTATAAAGATTATAAATTAGTCATATTATCATCTAAGGTTGCATAGCAATAAAAAACAGTTTACCCATGCTTAAGACCAATAGCGTATTGAGCCTACTAAGGGTAATAGGGGATACAATTAAAAGCCATAAAATTTATAATGACCAGACTCTAAAGAAAGTACCAGGGGAAAAAAACACAATAATTTTCAAATTAAATTCCAGTAAAAGCCTTGCCGGTCAGTACCTGTAAGTTCAAAGTAAGAACTCCTTAAAATTAGATAATGGTAACATACTGCTAGATATGACAGTCCATTTTAATGATCTGATGATAAAAGCATTGATACCAGCAAGATGTCAGCAAGTAGATGATAAGTCCTTATTTCCATCACCATATTACTCTAATGACTGTTCCTCATTTCGCGGAAACTTCTTACGAATGTCATTCTCGAGTGGCTGTGATCATCTCCTCCCGGTGAAGGCTCTCGTATGTCCACAGCTGGTAGTGTCATATGGATGGATCTTACTGTCCCCACATTAGTGTCGGGAGATACACTTCCTACTCGACCCACGGTAAATAAACCGTGTTGGATCGATTGGTGAGGGTTTATTAATGAACAGTTGACGCTAACTCACACTAGCGGGCAAGACAGGTGAGATCAAGTCAAGTATGGGGAAGACGGATCGAACCGAAGATCGAGCCAAGGCCAATCACAAAGGGCAAAAGACCGGAGCGGTCCTGACTTGATTTGATAGAAACGCTAGAGTGATCGTTCGGCACTCAAGCCAAATCAACATGGACGACGACTCACATTATTTGTTTGTGAATAGTATGATTTTACTCATAAATAAGAGTGCGATTCATATCACAAATGCGATTCATATCACAAATGCGATTTATTGATAGAAATCGCATGAAAACTCCAACATGTTGAGAAAATACTTTCTTATCCTATATAATTTATCCAAATCCGTCTCTTTTTGATGTGCCGTAACATTTTTCTCTTCATCTAAAATCAGCACGGTTAAAGTTAGCGTAGAGAACGCTGATTCTGAGAACTCAATTAAATGGCGTAGTCTAAGACTTGACCTGACCTGACCGCGAGTGTGAATCGTACTTGTGAAAGATGCTGTGTTGATCTGCACTGACCGACCTTGATGTCTAGAGTGGATCGGTGATTAGTCATTTAGCGCATACTAGCGTTACTACGTTTGAACCCACGTCCACCTTTCTATAAGAGAAGCAGAAGTGGTCGTTGAAAAGTCAATCATAGTATGATGACAGGCTGGGGGTGGCATCGCGTTTTCCCAACTCTTCTAAATTTTGTAATAGCTAACGGATAAATTTGAATTGTTCATATCTTGTTTCAAATCGAACTATACCAGTATATAACGAAATAGTATTTTACCAATTTTTACTAGCTGTAGGAGACAAGTCAACTGTTGTAATGATTACTATCCTAAGAAATATATAGTGACGAGAGTGGAATTCAAACCCATGACCCGCTCATCTTCGGTATGGGCCCCGAGAGTTACTAGCAAATGCGGCCAGTTGTAGTATAAGTGTAAATACAGACAGACGAAATACAGTCTCCGCTAAATGAAAGTAGAGCCTCTACCTCCATCCTTGGCCGATATATTTTTAATAGTTTTATTTATTGCCATTCTATTTTCTTCAGGCATGAACCAATTAAAATCTATTTCAATTGGTCATCTCTTACGGAAATATTTGGCGTAAAAGTAGATGGCCTTGAACGGGTGTTAGTATGCATTGCAAAATAAAAAAATTTTGCTCAAGTATTTACATTTTGCTGGCCTTGAGCATAACTCGGGGTGGCAAGTTTCCAATATTGCGGAACTAACAGTACTTAGCCTTTACACTTAGTGATATAATAAACTGGTGCAGGAATCCCGACGGGATCTTGATTGTTGATATGCATGTACATTCTCGCACTCACGTGGAACTTTAAACATCCGACCAAGTCCTTGATAAATCAAGATGTAAACAATACAATGCCGTGGATTCGCCTGAGGATCTATAATTGTATATAATTATCTGTAAATTTAAAGGGGCTATGAAAGAAAAAAAAAATACAATGCCAATAGATTTTTTTTCTATTATGTAAGGCATTTCCCTGGGAGAGGTTATTATGTTTTGCTACAAAGGTGATATCTACACTCATCACTAATTTTCATCAAAGAAGAAAAAATCAGTTTACTATGTTTCTACAATACACAGCGTACTAATCAGTCAATAGTTGGTTCGTAGTGGGTCAAACAGCTCAGGATTTCTTGTAAATAACATGTGATATTATAAAATTACAAAATCTCTTAATATGATACAAATGTAAATAAAAAAAAATCACTGTTCAACTATGTACTTGAACCCAGAACCTTCATATCGAATCCAAATCAATTGATTTGATGATAACCTCCCAAAAAATAAATGCGTAGCAATCCTATCTTTAAATATTTCTAATGTTTTATCCTACTGGTACTGGTTTTGCTTGCGCAAGTAAAAACGGAAGTCGACATCCACATCATCAAACATTTCAAATAAAAAAATATCAGAAAATAAATAAAAGAGACGAACAACAAGTGTCAACCCGAAACTGTACCGCGCAAGTCTGAAGGTTACAGACCATTTGTGAAGCCTCGACCCTGATTGAAGCTGCGAAGAAACCGCATGTCACCGGTCAGGCTCGAGGGGCCGCACGGTGCAATGCGGCTTCAATCCGGTGCTAATACGGTAGAGACTTGTGCCGTCCGTCTTATAAATACAATATACAAACAAATAAAAACTTGATAATGCATTGTATTTTTTTTACAGTACATCATACCTTACATACAATTCTACTCACGGAACATGTACAGTTGATACACACAACAACAATATGTACATAGAAAACTACACAGATCCCATACTATGATTCCTGCAGAGCATGGGTCATGAGTGACGAAGTACAGATGACCGATTGTCAATTGTCAATCAATAGATTGATCGATCGATGTTTACTATCGATTATATTTCAAGCAATCTCTGCCTTTTAAAAAGTAACTTTTCATTGATGGAATTAAATAATTTTGAATAGAAACATTTTTGAATGTATCTATTGTTTGCATTTTACGGAATAGAGCTATGGGGAACAGCAAAAAAGTCGAACATCAAGCGTATCCAATCCATTCAATCAAAAGTTCTGAGAACAATAGTAAATGCCCCTTATTACGTCAGCAACAAAACCCTTCATAACGATCTTATAGCTTACATTCTCGAAATCATCTCTTCGAAGTTCATGAAATTCCATAGTAACCTACCCAACCACCCTAATTCCCAACAACAGTCATTGCACTGCACCACTCATCCCTATGATTCTCCTCGGAGCCTAAATCGACCCCTCCACTGGCTCGTATTCGGTGACGCGGCTGACGGAAGAGCGTTGGGGACTTCCCAAGACTTCGCTTCCCTCTTTCGCATGCGAGGGAGGTGACAACCATGTGGATTTGGGAGGTCTCTGGGCTGTTTGTAAATAATGTATGAATGAGCGAGTGAATGAAAATTGTAAATATAGTATGAATGAAAACATTTATCACAATTACGTATGGCCCAATGGGGCAGATTGTAATTTTATGATAATGAAATTGTTTACATTTAACTTTTGTGAATTTGTTTTGTTATTTAATTTCACGCTTCAGTTTAGAATTTTCTAATGGAGTACTTTTTAAACTAATTAAAGGAAGGAAAAAAATTTTCTGTTTTATTTAAATGTGGAGCAGCAAGCAGCAATGTGTTGTTGCTATTTGCAATTGATGTTTTTGAAATACTGTTTTGATATTTCGAAGATGGGGCCAGATAGCGTTTTACTACAAACAAACCCAATAAATTATGGATAAAGTATTGGGTAAATATTAATAGCCAATAGGTAACTTGCATAAGAATTTGAAGACTGAGAGTGGAGGAGGTACGTACCACTGTTTTCGCCTTCCTCTTGTTTTTCATTCCATAATTGTTTCACTCGAACTCCCCAAAACGTTGGATTATTGGTCTATTCTCAAGTTTAAGGTATAATTCCCAATTATAAAAAATTGTCCATGTTCTATAAATAAGCCGTAAGCTAGTTAATTCCACGAGCAATGTCTTTCCCTTCTAGTTGGTCGAAACCTAATAGGGTCTCATGAATAAATTTACATTCCTAAATACTTACTTATTTGACAATGGTGGTCTATACCGAAAGTTTTCAAAGTTAGTATTAGCTTAAGATGTAGAATCGAAATTCAGTTGCAGTGAAGACGAAATGGAAGTTGATTCTATTCACTCTTTTAACATTGTTGTTAATGGATCGAGTACAACATAAAATTCACCTGAAGATGTTCAGTCCTTTTGGCGATTTTTCTCAAGAATTATTCCGACGGATCATATCAGAAGGATTGATATAGTCTTTCATACATATAATGATACTTCCAACAAGTTGTCAGGATCGAAATTGTGGACCCCGTTCCTGATATCAAGCACAACAAGTAACCCATCAGGTGGAAGTATTGGAAGTAAATTTCAGCTGGTTAAATATCTGTGTAAATGTCTCTCTATTTTCGCAAAGGATTGAGAAGATAAGGAGCTTTTCATATGCGGAGTACTCAATGACCTTACCACGTGCTATGTTGCAAGGTTCGAGTATGATAAAAGTCCGTGACCAGCCGAATCACTCATTTTCAATCATGAATTTTATGAACATTAAATATTCGATTTGTGATACATTGAATCTATGCCTCGACATTGACGTTTTTGTTCTTCTCATCCATTATTTGATGGAACTGTCAACGATAATATCAACGGATTGGATTTGAGAGGCTGGAGAAAGAAGAAGCGTTTCCTAGCCATATAGCAACTGGAAAATCTTAGAACGGCAGTTAAAATTTTACCCATATATTTTTGGAATGCGATGCTACCAGTCGTTTAAGAAATAAAAAACAAGCCTTTGCAATTTGTACTTTGGATTTTGTGTTTCAGGCACATTTTCTTTATAATGGAACTCATGCAATGGAATATCAGTTGGTAGAGCTCACGACCGGCTATTGGGTAGGTTCCGGGTTTAAGAATGAACCAAGTATATTTTTTCATTGACAAATAATTATTAATAAATAAGACATAGTAATAACATGTAATAAATTTAATTTAAGTGTAACTTGTACCAACGAATGTAAGACATTTATATATTTGTCTGATGGTGATTACTTCTTAAAAATATAAAAAAACTTCTGTCACTCCACCGCTTCATTGATTTCTACCCGAACGTTTTCGAGATAATAAGCTGTCATTATCTAGGATTCGGGTTGATAGCACTGGCCGACTTGGTTATCTATTCGTAGTCAATATGTTTTTTTCTTTACCAACCTGGTGTTCAAATTGCAACTATGTACAGCGTAAATAATATCGTTCTAGGTTTTATTATAGTTTAGAGCCACATTAAGTATTTTTTCTCCAATCTAGTATAATTTTTTGATTGAGCTTCCGTAAATGAATCCCTTTGACGAAGTTGTATAATGCAGAACGCTCTATGGTCTCCTAATTATTTCTATGTAATATTTATTGTTATTCCTGGCCACCTTATAGCCTCATTTTGGAAGTCATCCTCAAGGGTTCAAGCTGATGGTAACTGTCTTAACAGATATTAAGAGCCCGGCAAGTGCTGTAGTACCTTTACTTGCTATAGTACCATCTAGAACCGTTAGGATTGACGGCATAGTCCGCCGAAAACAATCGGGTATAAATTAATAAAGCTGAGACAAACGAAAAATGTTTTATGCCTTAATGTACGCACTTCACACAATCAGTATGATGACTTCTAGTTTAGTTTTGTTACCATAGATAAAGCTAGATCAACTTGAAATAATTTGGACAGTGCAACCAATAGAACTGAGAAAAATATACCTCCTCTAATCGGCAGCCGAATTGAATTTTCTTCAAAGTTTTCCCGCTCCGTCTCGAGTCGATGACAAAACCCGTTCTGTTGATAGAACACGTGGTGATAACGTGTATAGCGACACGTGATAAAGTACAGCGATAGACACAGGGCTGTAAACAGGCTGTAGGCAGGTAAGTGTTAACAGGTAATAAAAAAGGCATAAAGACCTGTAGCGAGGTAATTAATAAGAAGTGCACACTGTGGGACGGGCGAAGGCACGAGTGAGTGATGGGAGCCGTGAGATCCACAAACTGGGTCGCTCCCGGTCAGTAACCTCTAACTTTGCAGCAGGCCAAATATCTCTGCATACAGTCTTCTGTCCTCTAGAATCTTCGCTCACATCTCACTGAAACATGTTATACATTGCATTTTTACGCTGTTAATATTTGTTTGTGTGTCTTTTGAAGAAGCCACGCATAAATAAGCATGAGCCTCGAACTCAAAATATGCAAGACAGCTTTCATCATCTTCTTAATCACATTTGCATGGTTTAATTTATTAGCGAACCAGTAAAATACATGTGCAATACAATTTCAGAAAGATATTAAGCTGACATTTTACCATTGAGTAGGTTTTTTTTTAATTTTTCACGATATTAGAAAATATTTCTAAATATAACTATTAGTCTGAGAAATATTTAAAAAAAAACATATATACCTTTATTTCTAAACCTCTACACTGAAATGTAATTCGAAAAAACTTCAATCCTACAACACTCACAAGCAGTAGATTTAAGAATTACTGGAATTAAGAGGTAAAGGTACAAAGTACTCATCCAGTGGCAATGCTTTATTGATTTATATTTATTATTATATTATATATACATAATAAAATACTAAAGTTGTTTTAGAATTTTATTATTATTGATTTGCGTTCTTCCTTCCTTCAATCCATGGGACCCAGTTTGGTGATAGAATAGGTTGGTAACCTATAGATAGGCCACTTTGTAAGGTACAGTTCGTCTACTTTTTGAACCAGACCAATGTCTCTCTGCTCAGCCCAAATGGCTAAAATAAGTTAAATGAATAGAGAAAAACAGATCATGCAATCTATCAATGGTGTAAGATTTTTTATTGTGGAAACGTCATTAGCAAATCTTGTTTGCATTTGGGCAGGAAATCATAATTATGGATGGCCTTTTTATAATATATGACAGAATCATTGGAAATCCTCAATAGCATGGTACTATGAACAGCAAGCCTTTTTGTTTACCACGCCTGGATCTGTGGTGACCACTATTCTGTGTCATTTCAATGCAAATAAAAATTGTATTAACATTATTTTTATTTATTTTGTTGTCATCATCAAATCTATAGTCTAGTAATTGTTCTTAACCACTAATGCAATGTAGTCGTTGCGTCCAAAAATCATGTGTATACTTGACAAAAATATATTTCATATATAATCAGGAATTTCCGATTAACCCTTAATCAACCTTACGACGGAATTCGAGCATCCCTTGATTGTCGTTATCAAACGGCTTTTTTCCATATTTTAGGGCACTATTGCTATTTACTTTTATCTGCCTTTATAAAGAGATGAATTTTATTGCAGATATTTGTCGGATGAACCGATTAGTAGGAATAATATAGTTTGGATTTGGGTGGAGCACCCACCGATCCTACAGCGACCGTGGAAATTCGCGAAGGGAACGCAGCCCCGAGCGCAGCAGACCGGTGAAGAAGGTGCACACGTGCGGGCAGAGATGGCCCCCAGGAAGGAATCCCCCCCCCCGCCATTGTGAGCCTCCCTGGAATCCCTGTTTTCCCGGATTTTCGGCCTGACCTCCCCTCCAGCTGCCCGGGGACGTGCCCCGAGTTTTTCTCGAGTTTCCACGGATTACCGGCCTCAGGAGAGGTCCTCGACCCACAAGGGCGGCCGTTAACCCCCGCTCCTCCCTAGCTATATTCCAATATAATAAAAACATACACAGCCTTCATCTTCTTGTTCCCTCTTTCCCTGCGGTATTTTCTCATTAAAATGCTATCATAGGTATGATTTACAAGTGTTTTTTGTTGTAGTTTTTTTTTAAAATGTTATAGAATAGTAGCTTGCAGAGTTATTGGAGCTAATTATTATTAATAGTGATAACTTTCTCGAATCCATCAAGTAACTGGGTAAATATGTTTCTATTTTTAAAGGACAGAGAAGCCCCATAGAAATGATCTTGACAGTGAACATCTAGCCTAGATTCCGAAAAAATCCTAATCGTTCGCTGACAGGGAAATTTTCCCTGTTCGGATTCATGATCAAGTCATCTCGTGACTGGCCTATCTATTACCAGCCAGTACCTGTTTTTTTTATTTATAATATATATAAGAAATATATATATATTAGAAATAATATATATATTATATTATTATATATAAGAAACCCCACTGCCTTGTCGTGTTTAAGTGAGTTTGAGCTTAATGTTTAATTTACAAATCTGGATAAAATCCCCCCCCCCGTATTAAATCGTCTAACATTTAACAGCTCAATTGAAAATTTTACTGTTGCTATTTCGTTTATTTAGATTGCTTGGTCGGATTTTTTTCAAAAACAGAAGCCACCTGCGGCTCAATGGGTGCCTGTCTCTTCTGGCGATAGTGAACTGATTCAAACGAAATATGACATCTAATTTGTTAGTTTTTTTTTTTAAATACTGCCAACTCTATAAAACGTGATGCATTTTCATTACTTAATAATTACTTGATAATAAAAAATGAGTATGTTTCTATTCCTTTTGAGCGGGGTATCAATATTTAGACCAAATGACGAACTGATTTAGTAGGGATGTCAGTGGACTTTAATTTCAAAAATCCATTTATACTTTAAATCATTTTTGCAACCACAGTTCCCTTTAGAGGAACGCTAAAGCTGCATGTCAATTGCATCTGTTGTTAAAAATAAAAAAAACCTGTTGTAAAATAGTGTCATCTATCAAGTCTATTACATACGACATGCAGTGTAATTAATTTATTAATACGACTTTCGTCTTGGCACTTTAATGGGTTAAAATTGTGTTAACGTAATGTGGTTAAAATTGTCGTTAAAATCGTATTTACGACTATTCCACAGACGTAACGAAACTTTTAACTGTCTGACACGCAATCACGAATAAATTACACTTTAATTGAATATCCAGTGTTGTTCTGCTCTCAAGGGATGAAAATATTGCTCGTTTTCATTTCCGACACCCACGAGGGTTAAGGTATGTAGGTACCTTAGCGATTTCCTTGTTAACGGTGAGGGATTAAACTTTTTAAGAAGGTCAGTTTTCCGGGTTCTTTCTTCCATTTCCAACCCTAACGTGCTTTCTCCTACCTTAAGGGCCTTAGAATCTTATGTCCTCTTTTTAACTTATGTATTTATCTAAATGTGCTTAGCCTAAATACTATTTGGCTAAAAGTGATTAATGAATACCAAGTACAAAAAATAAGTTTGTTTCAAAAGAGCTTCTGTTCAGGTCGATCGAAATCCATCCGGCAGTTATGAAAAAATGGAAGCCCCGCCGTCAAAGCAATTTAAGATTTAAATATCCGAAACAACCCCCCATGGTTAAGCACATTATAGAGATGGTAACAATAATTCAATACATATTGTAACAAATAAAGTTCTAAGGAAACATTAGAAATCACTTATTTAACACATGCGCCGATTTCAATAGTTTTATTTAAAATATTAATGCTTATATTATTTTCATTTCTTTTTTTTTTGTTTAAAAGTGATGTTTAATGACCGAGATGGTCAAACAAATAAAATGAAGGATTTTATATGTATAATTTTTTTTCAGTAGCTTGTATACATCGTTTAATAAGGTTTAAGAAACACACACTAAGAGAAACACGAATACCACTCCTTTTTGAAAAAATACAATTTAGTTTGTAATGAAAGGAAAAGTTCTATATAAAGAAATAGAGGAAACCAATAGAATGCGGTTCCTAGTTACAGCGATAATCAGAGAAAACAAAGAACTTTAAACACACTGGAGTACAAAAGAAACCACCAGCCACAGAATTACGTTTCACAACATACGTAACATCAAAAATGATACAGTCAAACAGTATGATGCACAAAGCCGTGAAACTAATCGATAATAAATTATTGAAAACAGTTAAAGAGGAAATTTTTGTGGTTTTCATTCAAATCATTTGCCCATACAAGATTATCAAACAAAAATGACATTTAAATTATGATACTATTAAACAGAGTGGTCCAAGTAAAAACCTAACCAACATTAAAAAATATAATTCAGGGCAAAAGAATTTGGCTCATGCACATACATCAAAAACTTATCCAAACCGATCAAAAAATTTGTTATTGACAACGGCCTGTAAGATATAAAATTAAAATTTTAAACAGTCAATAATTAAACAGATTTTACGCAAAACTAAAATACAAAATTTAACCAAACCAGGAATCTGTCATAGTTTACAAACTTAATTGCAATAAAATTACAAACATCCCATAACATAAAAAATAGATTATATCAACATGAAAATAGTAGTTATTACAAAAATTGACGAAGAAGCTAAACACCCTTAGTGCAACATATCTTAGTAAAAACCTGAAACATAAATTTGATTTTACAGAATTACAAATTACAAAAAAAGGAGATTATATTTGGAGGTTTTACTTAAAGAAATTATTGTTAAAAAAATGAATATTTAGAGGTTTTGTTTAGGGGATATTCACCCATTTTTTAAATAATAAATTAAATTTGAACTGGTACAATAATCTTTTTTTTCAAAATTATTCAAGACCAACAATTTGAAACCTACTCATATGAACAAGAGGAGGTTCTTATTTATTTATGTTTTAGTTGCAATATATAATCATTAGCATTGGTTCTCTGGTAGTTTTCTTCTTCTCCCCACAAGAACAGATGGGGCTCAATGGTAATATTATTACAAAAAAAATGTGTATACAATATCAATTTTTTGCCTTCAAAATAAGTTCCTAAGAATAATATTTAACAAACTAATACAGTTCACTACAATAGTTAAGGGTCAGGACGTTTTCAAAGCTCATTATATTCTGGATATTTTAAAAGAAATAACTGCAAAATTCATTCTTAAAAGTAAACACAGCGATAAGTAATGTATTCAAAATCTTGTTATTATAGATAAATTTCGCAAACATTAGGACTTACTTAATCGATGTGTACTTCAATGAAAATTTTATTCATAACCAAGAGTGCTGATGTAACATTTTTTTTTTCAGACCTGGTGCGTTTTAAATGAGCAGATTTTTTTTATTATCTAAATACTATTTGGAAATCAATTGAGTTTGTAAGGCCAAATGTTTTTATTGTGCTATCTAGTTTTTATTACTTTATATCTTGTTATTAAAAATATAAGGTGTACTTCAATGAAGATTTTATTAATGAAGAGCGATGATGTATTATTTTAGACTAGATAAAGATTGTTTTTTACTTTGAAAATATTGGAAACCAATTTGAATATGAAAAAAAATCTTAAATAAAAGAAAATGGTGATGTTGCTTGTTAGATAATAGGTGGGTCGATTATTTAAATAATCAGTCTAGTATTGTTTTCATTATTTCCAATTTCTTTGATTATCTTTAACATTGCTAATTTACAATTGATAGTATTCGTGACCTGATGATATATCTCTATTGATCGAGAAACAGCTGCTGCTGCAATAACTGTCTACACCGCAACATATGAATTAGAAGTAACATGTAATTACTTAAAGGACAAGTAGCGGAAATTCCGAACGGAGTGAATTTATACATACTGATACAAAACCAAACCGCAGAATATTAAATTAAAACCGCCTGGGGAACTCATCGGCCTTCACAGCCTACATGATCCGAAAGGTTAACTCCACTTTAAAGTTTATCCACAGCTCTAACATGACGATGTATAGCGACGAGTCCAGGCGAGGTCAGTTAGTAGCAGAGGGAAGCCTTTGCAGTTAAAGAAGAAGTGTTTTGATATGACAGATACCCAAGAAAATAGCTTCAAAGGAAACAGACCCCTAGTTCCACATCGCGTACCAAAGATTGGTCAATATTTTGGTCTCCCAATGGAATATGTTTCGTTCCAAGGATATTGGGAGGCATTGCCAAAGTTTATAAATTGTTTCGCACTGCATACAAGTTCTAATTACAACCAAAAAGCTTATTGGAAGACTATAGCTCAAATAAAGCTAAGGAGGACTAGATTTAGCATAGAATTTGGAGTGTCATCGTTTCCTCAAGATGACTGCAATATCTCATTTAAGAAGAAACGGAAAAACAATTACGTAAGAATTGACAACGCGAGAAAATGGAGCAAATTGCCAAACAAATGACCAGTTACTGAAGTTCGAAAAATCAAAACTCATTACGATTTCATATGAAAACCAAAAAAATACCCGCTCCCAAGGCCACACATCGGAGAAAAAAAATTAAGGTTCAGAGTAAAGTGCTGTCTTTTTACCACTGAGTGCCACTGAGACGGTCCCATAAAAGCTGGAGTTCCACAGGGCAGCGTCCTGGGTCCCATCCTCAATAATCTATACACCACTGATGTCCCCTCCACCCCCAATACCTTCTTGGTAACATTTGCAGATGACATTGCAGTCGCGTCAACCCATTCAGACCCTGATATAGCATCCCAACACCTTGATAAGATCGAGTATTGGTGCAACCAATGGCAAATCAAGGTCAATGAAGCAAAATGCTCCCACATAACCTTTACCCTCTGCCGCAAGTCCTATCCGCTAATCTTTTTAAATTCGATTCCTCTCCCTGTGTCTGAGACAGTACGGTATTTAGGCTTCCATCTCGACAAAAGACTGACATGGAACCCACACACGAGGCTACAAAGACAAGAACTAAACAGACGCTTTGGACAACTGTACAGACTACTTCGAAGGACATCCCATCTCTTAATAGAAAATAAACTACTTATTTACAAAGTTATACTGAAGCCAGTCTGGGCATACGGAATGGAGCTATGGGGGACAGCAAAAGAGTCGAACATCAAGCGCATCAAATCCTTTCAATCAAAAGTCCTGAGAACAATAGTAAATGCCCCTTATTACGTCAGCAACAAAACCCTTCATAACGATCTTATTATAGCTTACATTCTCGAACTCATCTCTTCCAAGTTGAAGAGATATTATATATGTTATTGGGAGTCCTGGCAATGGCCAGTTTCTCTAATCATGTCCTGAGCGTCTGTGGCTCTCGCGCTCTTGGTCAGCCTCCGCTTGCACTTATCCAGTGATGCGGCTGACGTAGGAGCGTGGGGGACTTCCCAAGATTCCGCTTCTTCCTTCGCACGCGAGGGAGGTGTCAACCACATTAGTTTAGGTTTAACGAACTGTTTTTAATATTGAGTTTTTTAATTTCGAATTTTTATAGCTTATGTGTTTGATCGAGGTGGTATGTTTAGGTTTCAGTGACACCAATTGTTCAATGCTAAAAATAATTTCGTACAATTGAATTGTATGCTATACGTATTTAAAAAAAATATTGTTACATCATTTGTTGACACAACCATACATTTTTCTACTAAATTTCATCATAATATCTAACAATACTAATAATGACATATGTATAAAAAATCTTTCTATTATCTACCTACTTTTTGTTAACGAATGAACACCTCTATCTCTTTTGTTTGCCCACAATTTGTTTTACAATGATACAAGCGCTTTCGGTGCCTAAACCAAAAATATTCTAGTATCTTATAATTAAATTGATAAAATAGGAAATAAAAATGAGAATATATTTATAAAATAACGATTATATATATTTATTCTCTCCTTTTCTTACGCAGTCAGTTGTTGAATATTAATATGAATAGGCCACAGCCAGCCTTCCAACATAATAATTTTAGTGTCGCACCACTTTAAGGTGAAAATACTCATATCACAACTAAAAATTTCGTATGGCTACACTATTTTTTTTATTTTAACATTTTCATAAATCTTGTTTAGGGTCCTCATATGGTATAGTGGGTAGCCTAACTATTTCATGATATGAATATTCTGGGTATCAAATCAATAAATTGAATGTGATCTTATTTCATTTAGATAAACAGATAACATTTCAGGCCTTTATATATAAGTGTTGAACATGTTCTCAGTCGGAAGGTAGATTTGAATTTACACAAATAATCGTAGTGGCAAGTGGACTGTATGATTGATATCAATAGATAAGGTATTGAACCGACCAGCAAAATTAGTTATTAATTAAGAGAACTTTAATTTGTTCATAAAGGATAAAAGTCGAATGATAAGATATATGTAATGAATTTAAAGCAATTCTTGCACTGGATTTAATAGGTAAATGGTATTATCTGTTGTTGGATGGCATTGCTTCCTCGTTTCTTTATGTGATCAATCATTGGTGGTCGATGATGTAATATGGATAGATTAAATGAACTTACATATCAAATTCTTTGCTGGTCATCCATTTCCCTCCATGTTGCTCCTTTCTCAGTGAATAGAAAGAGAGCTTGACTGCTCACTCATCTTGAAAATAAGTGACAGAGGAATGACGAAAGTGCGAAAGGTATCGTACACCGGATACTTATCTCGACAAGCAGTTATTTTCTCAGACATCAGTCATACACGTGGTCAATTCTCACCTTTTCCTATCTCAGTTGAGGTGGTACCTTCAGCATAGCTGCAGTTTGACCATTTAAGCTACTCAGTTACTGGCTTTAGAAATCAGTGTTTTTTGAACAATAAGCGTAAATAAGAAACCAAACTTCTTTGGGTTAGAATTTTGAGGAAACGTCCAAAATAGGATGAGTAAGCCCTGTGGGAAAATACAATATAATAATACCTGCTGTTTATGCAAACAATACTCGGTTGTCTCTCGAGGTATTAGTGCACTGATGGTAATTCATGTATGACCGGTGCCCATTTGAGAAAGTATTCCTGAAAGAACAATAGCCTACCTATCAGCTTCATTCATTTGTCATAGCCCAGGTACTCATCCATGTGTTCTACCTGTATGTCATGCTTTAACAAGGCACATTCTGAGGGAATTCTACCAATATTCAGGAAGTTGAGCTGAAAAAATAAAACATTTCTCACTAGGGAATTTATTTATTTTCCGCGCCTACACATACCATAAAAGTATCTTTATTTTGTATAGAGGTTTCGTACAAATAAATGAATGCTACTTCAAATAGGTTTGATATTTTCTGCTGTATTCTGGTAGTAGAGTGTTTAGTGTACTTTGTAGTGTAGCTTTATTACACGTGTCGCTTAGATTCCTTATCAGGTTTCCATGGATGTAGGCTGTATGGCCAATCTAACGGAGTCTTGCAAAGGTGGTCAATCCTCTTAACTCTACATGTAGTCTTCCAAGCAGCCAAATCTTTCTTCATTTCTACTCCTTCAAAAGACAACCTAATTCCCAGCCTTCCAAATAGTATCTCTTTTTCTCTTCTCTATCTAATCTTGCCAGGTTCACTTCACCATCAGACTTTTCATTAACTTCAACACCGTAGTGCGAAGTAACCCATATGCATGGGTATAATGTTTTCAAAGAGCATTTTATACATAGTGTATAAAGCAAGTATTTATTTTATCAAATTGGAGTGCAGCTATGAGACTCAATGAATCATTATCAGTGAATATCTACCATTAAGTTCATTATTTACACACAAATCGAAAATTTTACCAAATATCTCAGCTTTAAATATACTTAACTTAAATAATTAAAGAATATTCTTGCGTTTTGGGTAGTTACAGACGATAGTGCATCCAATTTCCTTTCTTGGTTTTAGATTTTTTTTTTTATTTTTAACAAATAATAAATTTGTTACACTTTAAATGAAATAAACTTACTTCAATAATAAACTAATTATATTTCAAGTGGATACACCAAGCAGATGAAGGAAGAAACTGAAAGACTAGGAATGACGGTCCAGGATTGTCAGGACGGGGAGAGATAAGGAAGAGACTGAAGGAAATCAAGGTTCTTGTGGGAAAAATCGAAAAAGGGAGTCGCGTGGACAGAAGAAAGAAAACAAAAGCACGGAGAGATAATGAGGGGAAAATGGATGGAAAGGTAAAACAAAAACAAGAAAAGAACCGAAAGTAATGATATTCGCGTGGCCTTTAAGGCCTTTCCATGACAAAAAAAACACAAAAAACTAATTATATATTTTAAATGTAATTTAATATAAATGAAACTGAGACCGCAGATGTTGGAAAAATAATATCTGGCACATGTATGTGGCTTAAGCTTCTTAAATAATTTGTGGGAAAAAAAAATACTCGGTGGTACATTTGACGTAAAATACTTCATATTATTTGCTTAACTATGTGGGAAAATCGTTTTATCAAAAATTGTTTTTTTGAAGGGAGCAGGACATTACTCTATTTATATTGTTGGCTTTCAAAATTGTATTTCTTGGAATATCTATAGTGGCACTACCTCTAATGTATTCTTAGCTGTGGGTGAAAATTCGACTTAGAATCTCTAATAGCTTATAAGCAAAGACTTAAGAAATCTCACTCTAAGACTTTTTCACGTTCAATGTTTTTTGTTTTTTTCTAATTCCGCTATTGTATTTTAACCAAAACATAACCAGCATATTTATAGATAACGTGAAACATTATATTCAAAATTTCAGATCGATTTAACAATTTTTATGGCCACTTTCAAAGACCCCTTTTTGGGGTAAAATCGTACCAAGATTTTTCTATGCTGGCACTAGACCGCTTCTTTTAATTTTAACCTATTCATTCTCTCCAGTAAAGTAGTTATCTGTTATTAATTTGTGTGGTCAGATAATGTGTACGAATCAATTGAAAGTATGTAAATATTTTCCTATCGTTGACCTATTCTACAAGTAATCATTAACAATTCTTTGTTTAGGATGCTTTGATGTCTGAATGTCCGAAATCACTTTCGGTGTTCCTCACGCCTCAGCAATTTCACTGAATAGCCTAATTATCTGCAACAAGTTTCTCCCTTTTATCGTTAAATGAAAACGGGTGCCACTTTGTGCGGAAAGATATTATTCTCTATTACGAAAATTGACCTGAATAAATTCACATGGAACGCGACCCCAATATAAAAAATAATAGCACCTAAAAGAGTAAATAGTACATTATTTTTTTGTCCGTTTTATACATCCTGAAACATAATGAACCATTCTTCTTGCTTTCAATACAAATTGATTATAGATTCATTATTTTTTTGCGGGCGTGGGTCCCATCCTTTACCCCTTTGGTGAAGGCAGTGGGTGGAAGGGTGAGAACCATAGGTAACAAAAGACATCCCTCAAACTGGTGGGAACCCAATGAACAGGATATGTTTCATTTCAGCAATCTTCGCTAACAAGATACTGGCAGACTAGGCCTTTTACAACCCTCTCGTTGGGTTGGCGGTTAAGTTCAGCTTTATTGTTCACGTATTTTTTCCGAGCAGAAGGGGGGGGGGAGGTCATACTTTGAAACATGAACGGGGAATCGTCTTTCGTATGTTTGTTCACTTTATGTCATTTTGTTTAATGTATATGGCATCAGGAGTTCTGAAAGGTAGACAGAAAAACAACTATTATATTTACAAAAAAATATTAGATTCATTTCACTCACGAAAAATAGACGTTTCGGTCAATATTTGAGTTAATTATGAATGCACATCGTTTTTTTTTTAAAGATTGAATTTTCAGGTACTGAGAATGTTTACGACTTACTATGAAGTGTTTTTGTTCGAAGCTACCCGTTATTTTTCTTTCAAGATCCTTTAACTAATAGTTAGTAAATTAGCCACTCCTGGGAAGATGGCCTACTCATACATTTTCAAATCTCGGTTTTTATTTATATGTTTTATGTGACTAGCGTATCCCTTCTTGCCAAAAAAAAAACAAACATACACTGAGGTTTTAGATTAGAAGGGTTATTATAATTTAATAGAGAACTTTCCGTAGGTTGTATACTGATCGCTCTGTAGTGCTTGAGGATGACAGATGTGGACTGTTTAAACCCCTTACCAATTAAAGAATAACTTATAAAGGGAAACGAAAATTGATATTATTTAAAACCTAAATACAAAATATATATTATTAAAACACTAACTTTTTTATAAGTAATAAATTTTATATTTTACTATTATATGTTGCTAGTTTTCTTATTGCAGCTCTTGAAAATAGAATTTATTGCTCTTCAGATCAAAATAAAGAAAAGAAGAAGAAGAATAAAGAATACAAGTTTTTTATTTCAACCTCTAAGTATTCTTACAAATCTTTATTTGTTTAAACAGGTGAGGAAATATAAAAAAATATTAAAAAACAATCCAAAGAGATTGCTTAACTAGAAGATGTTATGCCCTGTGAAAAAAAAACCTATTACTACTTATGGTTTTGTCTCATGCGGTCCAGTGCAGTTAACACATTCCTGTTCAAAGGTAATTTGCAATATTTAAAATTATTTTGAGACCTAACAAACCATCATTATGCTTTTAACCTATCAAGTATTATTCATGTTTTCTCCAAAATTAAAACAAAATAATTATGCTCACTAGCAATTTCGTTGCAATAACTTAAATTGTATTCCACATACCAACATCCTTTGGTGCCAACAAATATTTATATTTTATTATTATATTTTTTAGGGTTTCGATGTTCATTTCTGTCAATAATGTGAGCAATGAGATACCACTACATGATTAGGGCAAGTCCTACTCCAAACAACAGAAACGCTCGATTAGCACAATAAGAAGATATATCCAGCAGAGTAAGAAGTAGAACTACCGATTCCTCCCCTGTGATGATCCCCCCCCCACAAACCCTTTCCAGGTATTACATGACATATAATTCTATCAGATGAAACTATAATCACACACGAATCACTGTAAATATACTGCGTCGTTCATCCGCTGGCTTCATATTTGAAGAATTTATTGTTCAAACCCAAGTTTACCGTGTCCTATCTAGGTCGTCACATAACAAAAAATAACCCCATTGCGAAGAATGTGGCAAAACCTATAGTCATCGGCTATCAAGATGCGTTATGTTGTGAAGAATCACACAAAAACAAGGCGTGTAAAAATTTTCAACAATCCCTGGTTGATTTGTCTTACTTCAAACATCAAATGGATTCTATTGATTTGAAGATCACCATCAAATTTTTATTGAAATTTTTCCCTAGCGCGTTTACAAAACCCAAGTTTCTAAAAGATGGTGGCTTTTACTAAACTTAATATATGGCTCAGAATCCAGAACAAGATCAGATGCGTACAAGGAGGCTCTTCTGATTCTGATGAGGGAAGAATTCATAAATGCGTTTCTGGTGTACACATTGGTCAAATTTAGAGCTGTAAATCCTAGGAGCCTGAAGTGGTTAAGGTCATTCGGTTGGAAAGATTGTGCTGGGTTGAGGGCATACTAACCGTCTGTCATTCCCGCACTCCGTCATGTCTTCGCTATATTTCAAAACGGTTGAGGGGAACCGAGTCCCCTTATGTTCTTGCAGGAGGAATTGTCTTCGGCTGCTAAATGAAATGCTGCACATTTAATGAACGATATCTCAGATCAAATATATTCCTTTCATACATACTCCTGACCCATTTAGCACACAACTACCCTTGATTATTCCTAGATCGATTCTTTATACGAAAAGTGTCTGCATCACAATTAATCCAACATTCCATTTTCACTTCAAAACAATTGAACTATTCGTGAGGTCTCTCCTAGTTTCCAGCCTTGTTTTCTCCCGTTTTGACTAACGCTACGTTGTGAATTCTGGTATAAAATATAAAGCGCGGGCCACAATCATAGGAGAATATGAAGGCGATTTTCCCTATTTATCTATACGAAGTAACTTATGAAAGTATTACATCACATACTTCTTACTTAACAAGTGTGTTATTTCTAATTACATTTATTGCGATTTCCAAAGTAAAGATGCTCCCAAACCACCAGTTACCAAATCTTTCTAATGCTTTTACAATGCCTATACACGTAATATCACATCATAAATAATGTATAAAATTAAGGTGTTGCCAATTCATTTGTTTATACTCAATCTTTATCATCAAAAATTATCAACATTTTATTTGTATTCTATCTGAACGTTTTCTTAAACGTTCCCTTGTATATTGTTATTAATCTATGTGAAATTCCATTTTTATTAAAGGGAGTTACTTAAAAGCAAACATTAAAAAGGAGCTGTTTGCTCTTGCTTAGGGGGATGTAATCGTTATTAACATCAGTGTTTATTTCGGTTGTCATGTCGACGAAAGTGAGAAAGATGACGAAGAGGTGTTCATATTGAAAAGAAAACTAGAGTAATGTTGTTTTTTAAAGAATAAAGTAAAGAATGCATAGATAAGTTGTGCATGAGCTCAACGGAAGCCCTCAACAATGCCAATGCAAATCTGTCCTCCATCAAAGTCTAGTTTCTAATGCGCTCGTCACTTTCCTATGATTCTGACTCTCGCAATGTCTTCTTCTCTCCAATAAATGTTGAAGTGAATTGGCCTCTGTAGAAACTTACATTTCGATGTCCACTAAAGTAGGCAGGTCGAATGCGAATGCGAGTCCTATTTCAAGTATGAGATTGCAACCGGTCTGTTCCAAGGCAGAACAGATGTGGGCCTATCAAACTTGAAGTCCATTGACTTACAAATTACTTCCTTATAGGTCTGCTTAGGGCTACCATTACTATTTACTATGTTTCTTCGCTTAGTTGCAATAATAGTTCTAATGATTGGAAATATATTAACCTCACCAGTAAATCAGCGCGTAATATAAAAAATAATTACTGATCACCTCTTACTCGCGAATTGCTTGACCTTGAAGATGCAGATTTACAGGGTCACATTCACAGTGGAATACGGACAGGATTGTACTTGCCAACGGGATAGAACCTTGTTAGAATGGAAAATAATATCTAATGTCCTGCTTACAACGGTCCGTCCTTCTTTAACTAGAGATGGGTGCTCAGGGATTCGGCAATGCATGTGCTTCAGGACGGGATTGATTCATTTAGCTAATGAGAAATATTGTTGCGCCGACCGGGGCCGGTTCTAGAACGATTATAAAACTCGTTGCGTAGGTGCCTTGATCAGCCTCCTGTCTTTTTTTCTTACATATTACCAGCAGGGTGCTCATGGTCACCCAGATTACTCGCTCCTGCATATTTACCTCACTCGGATGCTTTGTCTTCAGCCTTCTACTTCTCTGACTTACATGCTCACATCGTGTGATTCAAACGGGCGATAATCGGGGCACTTAATGAGTGAGTTCATTGAGGAACAAGAAAAAAACGCTGTTTGGCGTTGTTATAGTTGTAGCACATTTATACAGTTCTTTAGTTACTGTCAGCCGGGCATTGCTCAGTGTGAAATGTTAAGAAACTTCCAATTTATAATAATTTGGATTAATAGATTAATTACGATTCATTGAACCTTTATTAAAGTAGAGCATCACTCTGCGAAAAATGGATGATAACTGGTACATCCCTATGCTTCATATGTCTACCTATGCTACGCTAATCTGCACTCAACCTTTTTCTTTTAGTTTTTGGTTAAAGTCCATCTCAAGCTACTCACTTCAAGTTTTCTCGAATTAATGAAGTCATCCAACTCCAAGTACCTAATATGCCTGATTAGGTGACATATTGGTGCCTCAAAGATCGGAAAATGAAATATGAGGTATTTCCGCTTAACACTTGGGTCGTTTTATAAGTTTATTTATACGTTTTTCTAATCACCTATTGCAGAAATAATTTTCTTAGCATTTCTCCAGCTCTTGTCTATGCCCAATACAAATTTCCACACTTACCAGCTGAAGGTCGAGAGAACTCTCCGGGTGGTTGTTAGGGACCTCTGAATCCCTCCACGAAATAGAGAAGAATACTTATATACGAAGCATTACTAAACCGATCTGGACTTACGGACTTCAGGTATCAGCAAAACATTTATATGCTCCTACTTTGAGTCGCTTTTCTAAATAGGAACAACAAGAAATTTTTATTTCAGAATTCAAGGCGACCTCTGTAAAGTTCGCAATGTTGACATAAGTGGTGTTTAAGTATCAAGGCACAGTGCTTTTGTTTGATTGCTTTGCGTTGTTTCCAGGGTTGATTTTTGGTTAAGCCATAGATTTGTAAAGTCCAAAAATGTTTCAGGTGGTAAGATTAATTGGTAATAAGTAATGCCATTTCAGTTTGGCCTCAAGGATATATTGTGTTTTTTCAGTTGAGTGTGTACATTATACTAATATAATATTATACTAACTTTAATCAAAAACTAATCAGGTTCTTCCAGGTGTTGTGGAACATAATCTTCAAATTTCAAATCGATTTTAATCATGATTGCTGTCATAGAATATTTCACTAGATGCGCACACAAACACACTGTGTTGGCCGTGGAGTTATAAATTTAGCAAATAAACCGTCTGGAATGTTTTGTCTAACAGTCAGCAGCATCCTCAGTGCTAAAACGTTGACAATAAAGTTATATAAAGTACACGATAAATATAATGGTACAGTGGCCATTGATATAAAGTACAGATATTAATATGAGCTAGTTATAGATCTTTAACTAATTAAAAATATAATAAAGTTAAATAGCTAACTTGTCAAAAAGTTAAATTTTAAAAGATTCGCAACGCTTTTACTTTTAGTTTACGCTCAAAAATGAAATATTTTTGATTAAAAGTATAGAGTTATTTATTCGGATAAGTCATAAGTTTTTAAGGAACTCTTAGCCCTGAGATTATCTCTTGATTTTTTTATTCATTTCCTGCGTATTTATTCCCTTTAAATATCTATATGTTTATTTGAAAACATAATTTAGTTTATAATTATGTCATCACAATGTATCAATGTCATCTATTGAATCAATGCTTTTTTATACCAACCAAACTTCGATTAAATATTGTTCTAAAGTGAATTCTATTTTTGGAAATATATATAAACTAAATTAAAGATGCGAAGGAATAATGTCGAAATGTGTCTAAATTTAGGTCCCAGGTTCTTTGTTAGCTTCTTAAAAACTAATTGAATAATTTTGAAAAAATACTCTGTATTTTTCCCCCAAAATACCTATTAGTTTGTTTTTTTCGGACACTAAAAATAGCCTTTTCTATGTCTCAACGGATATAAATCTATTAAACCCGGCTCAGAGAATTGGCTCTCAAGATATTGATGTGTCTTTAACCATGACGAAAGTGAGAAATTGAAATTCAACTATATTTCGATATCATATTTCGAGCTGTGATGGAAGTAATCTGTTATCTTGACGCTTTTATGACAGTTTGTGAGTATAGTTAATAAACAGAAGTAATTATTGCATATCCATTATTAGGACTTCAAGATCTTTAATTTTATAGCCTTCGACAAATTGTAGAAAAGTAGATTTTTTCTAAAGTCATTATTGATTAATTAGTGACAGTTGATCATGTCTTATTTATTTTATTATTTATTGTCTTTCTTACATCAAAAGGCACCATTATGTAAAATTTCATGTCTATGGACTGACAAATACAAGAACAGATGGATGGTTTGTGGTTTTGAAAAATTTTAGTTCAGTCAATATTATTATTATTATCCATTATAGAAATATTTCCTTATCCTACCTCTCCAACTCTATGTTGACTATTTAAATTTTACGTAACTACTCATTCAAATGGAATGAAAACACCATTGGGCCAATTTCTCAAAAATAGTTAAAAGGAAGTAGCTCACTGAAGTGTTTAATTAATATATGTTTGGTTGAGGATCGATAATATCTGTATTATCACAGAAAACTATGGTGGCAATCATGGCTTGGAATGAAAATGTTTATCGTGTATTTATGTTGTAGTGGCGATGCGTGTTCACTATAATTCGTAGGCGGCCATGACTGAAAACTAGTGGTTGAAGCTACTCTTCATAACTTTTTTTATGAAAACATTTAACTGTGTTTCTCATTCTCAATTCGATAAGTACAATAGGTGTTTTAATCTAATACCAGAACTATGAAAACATTTTCGTTTTTCGTTTCGAAATATTTTTAATTGGGTTCAAACTAATTGAGAAAATTATCTCGATCAACGGTATTTCGATTTTGTTTGAAGGGAATGAATAGTGAATGGATTAGAAGGCATAATGACATTTTTTTGCATCACTTTCACTTCTTATTGGCTCCAGACAGATGTGACACCATGCCGTCCTACGCATAGCCAAAAATTGATAGTGCGAGTGGGCGAAAAGTCTATTGTAGGTGGTCGACAATGCTAGTTCTCAAGATGAATGCGTTTAAATTTGTTTTTTTTTAGTTGTTTTTCCACCCGAGAATCGGATAAAACCTCGAACAGTCAAATCCAAAAAAAATACAAGGGATCCATTTAAGGATAAAGAAAAAAGTCAATACTTTGAAGTAAGAACCCATAACCTACAAAAACATTACATACCTAAAATAATGATTAGATGATTTTCGAAGGAATCGGTTCAATTATACTATATGGCATAATATAGAGTTTTGTTATGCCTGGTAAAACCAGTTTAATGACAGTTTTGATGACTTTCTGTAGTTATACTTAGAAAAGACAAAATACAAATTAGTAATCACAACGTCAAGATCTTTAATTTCTCACTACTAAAAGTGATCTATACTTTTTTATTACTAAATTAACGCTAATCAGTCATCATCATTTTCCAACTCAGTGCAACGTCCACGTCAAATTTTATGTATCCAAGTCGAAGAAGGGATTCAGAAAGACAAGAACAAAAAGACGGACTCGCATACAGCCATACAAAATGGGGTGACTGTAAAGGTTTCTGGATAAAAAAACAATGGAACTCTTTATTTTATTAGATTTTATGCCACACGTTAAAACATTTTCCATTATTAATAAATGTACACTCCCTCAGGTCTACCGACAATTTATTTTACAACGATACTTTTAGTCGATAGTGAACGGTCGAAAGAGTAGTATCTATATATCGATAGTTTTGTCTGGTGATAGCCTTAAGTGACTATCGATAGTTTTTGTCTGTTGATAGCCTTAAGTGACTATCGATAGTTTCCTTTTCGCGCTGGTTTAATTCCTAGAACTGCTGTCAGAAGCCTTTTCACGACCATATACATTCTTGTAATTAAACCATAATTTGCCCAGTTCTCCTCCATCCACAGTCAATGGTCAGTTCCTGAAAATACTCACGAGTGTTGGTTGCTTTATAGAATTTTTTATTTCATTATTCCAGGAGGTGATTAGGCTTACCTATATTTTCTAATGGGGCATATGAAAAATTTTGCACTAATAAAATGACAACAGAAAATAAATCGAATAAAATGTAATCAATTCAGAAGCTAACGATTACATAAGAAAAACCAAATATCTATTTGTATTAATTTGAAACACAAGAAAAAATAGAGACTAGAATGAACAGTAATGGAAGAATAGAACAAACATATTTGTAAGATTTGAAACTGATGAGAAAACTGGAACTGGGAATTCCCCCCCCCCTCCCTTAAAATATAATGTGCACAAAAATTAAAAATAACATACTTTAGGCTTAGGTTATTTACTCAGCAAATTGAACGTGTAGTCTGAAAAACAAACAATAACGTACAATAGTTACGACCTAGCAATAATTATTATCATACTTTGAGGTTCCAAACCTCATTATATTTTTTTCAAATAATATATACATATACAATTAAATTTCACAATATTTTGCTTTAATTGCTCCTTTTTATACTAAAAAAATACAGGCAAATAATTACAAAATATTTATTAATTTATGTAATGTAAATAATGTATAATAGAAATAATAAAGTTAGCAAGTAATTATTTATGAATAACAACTCTTCTGATACCTGTCATATATTTCTACTTATCCCAAATTCCAAAGTAAAATTATGTTTTTCTCTTTGAGATAGGAGTTATAAACTATCGATAGTATGATAGTTTTTCATCGATATTATCGGGATATCGATCGTGCTGCTTTTAGTGGCTACACCACCATTATCAAGTATCTTATATATGAATTGATTGTATAGGACATAAAAAGTTAGAAGTAAAAATCAAAGTGAGAAGTAAAACGACCATGCCTCCTGTTCTGTCACAATCAGATCTGTTATCCTCTACAGTGGGGGTATATTTATCATTATATATAACCCACAAACAATATAAATTGTACATTATTAATAAATGAGTTGCAATTATACAACTTTAATATTAAATTTTTCAACTTATGCCGATTAATTGTCTCATTTCACAGTTAACATGAGCTCGTGGTTTGCCTAATGAGCACCAATGACCCTTTGACGTCGACTTGCTCGAAAGCAACACACACAGATCTAATTTTTACTTCAAAGTTTAAGGTACACGAGGGTTCCACCCACTTTCCAAGGACTAAAGAGATTTATTTCTTCCCAGGAAAGCGGCTTCTAATCTGCATTTAAATTTACTACACCAATTATCATAACGTGCGAGCTCATTGGGAAAATACAATTTTTCACGATAAGAATCAGATTTTAGTATAGGGTAGCAACACGTAGATAACCCTGGTAGCAAAGGCCAACTGGAGCCCAAATAAGACATTTTATGGCTAAACGACGAGCGTAATATACCTCACAAACTTTTATGAATCAATCGTTTGTTTCTATGTTTTAGACCTGACGTCAAACCATCCTCAGCGATCATCAAAACAAACGAGGGATAAAAAATTACAATTTTGACAATAAAAATGTTTTCTATAAAACAATAAAACAACTCAATGTGAAACATATGGTTACTACATACTTGTTATGTTTTTCAAATAAAAAATTGTAAAATAATGTCATTCATAGTAATACAATTCAAAATATTTCCTTCGAATCGTGGTGTTAATGGAAATTTTTTTTGTTACTCACTCTGTAGTTTTATAGGACATAAGTTATAGTGGGGAGTTGTTCAGTGTTTTCAGTGCGGAGTGCTGTTTAATATGCTTTGCCATATTTGACAAATATAGCTACTGAATCGAATTTGAAAATTTAACCTGTTTATAGTGCAAAACTTTTCATATGTTTTAAAATTAACTAAATCACTACATAATAATACTCGTATTACATACTAATAGATTCTAAAAATATCCGGGATTCTATAATCCTGTTTTTCTATTATTTCTGGTGAGTCCTAATCAAAATGAAGGTTGTTTTATAATACTGTGGTTAGCTTTGACATTTATATTTTTCAAAAAAATCTTAGTCTAAAAGAAAAGTCTGCACAGGTGGCCAGAATTACATCACATTAATGTAGATTCTTAATGATAAGCGATGTTTAAATCAATACAAAATTAATTTAATGAACTATTTTCTTTTTGGAATACTCTTGCTTTGCGATGCTACACATGTTTTATTATGTTGCAATGCAATGTTAATGTTATCCCACAGCCTTGGTGACAGTTTTTCAACGATGAAGATTATTTCTTGCCGTCAATGACGAATGGCATCACCGGAGCTGCAGGTTTGGCCTTGGCAGGAAATTTGACCGCGAGTTTGGTTGGCCCGCGGGTGAACGACCGCCAGGTTCGGAACAAACCTTTCTCATTAGCCATTTGCTCGAGGAAATCCTCTCCCCGCTAGGAGAGAGAAAGAGAGGAAAGGAAAATTGCTTTGTCTTCCGCATTGCTTTCCAATGGAAATTTGTTTAACAATGCAAGTTCAACTCTTTTTACTGCTGACCCACTTAGCTCTAAATATAGCTTTAGTACCCTGTCAGTTAAGGTGGTATTTGTTTTGTCTATTCAAGCTGTTCTGTGTCATGGCGTGGCCATAATTTCACAGTGCTGATCATTCATAATCTTAAGTAACTGTTTGATTGTAAAATTACAATAGTGAATTACTTATCAACTAGTAGCAAATACGCGGATCAGTTGCTTTTTCATTAAGATTACTCGGTAGACAACTGTGCTAACGCGCGACAAAAAAGATAATCCCGAACAGCCTAAACAGAGAGGCTTAACTCCAAAACAATCGATGAGAGAGTTTTATTTTATTTTTTTTCTTAGCTCTCAAATTTTTAAGATTATGGAAGGGAAAATAAAGGTTACACATAAAACTTACACACATTACTTACTAATCTTGAAGACTTATTCTTTAATTTGATAGCTATAAAATAATTAATAATTTACCTTTCACTAGATTTCATAAAGTTGCATCTGTGGTAATAAATTAAAATGTCATGAAAAATACCACCGTTCTATATGACCATGGTTATACAATAATATTGCGAACGTACATTTGCCGATATTAATACTTAATCTGAAAGTCGAAGTTTTTAAATTAATACATGATAGAACTCTGACACTTAATTATTTTTCATGATTCAGGCTGCTATCATCAGGGCATCAAAAGTATCATAAAAAATATCATTAAAAAAAACACTCTTTGAGCCAAAGTAGCAAACACGAAGTTAATGAAACTTTCAATAATAATTTGTATCTAAGGTTTGAAAAAGCGAAGTATAAATTAGATATTGTTAATGAGGACCAGAAGATTTAATTTGATGCCTTGCTCAAAATTATAGAGAAATATATTTTTTTTTTTATGCCAACTAATTAATTAATGATATTTATTCGCATTTCATGTAGATAGATTCCCTCCTTGTTAAATTTACAGAAACCGAAAAAAACCCTGAGGTTTCTGATTTAATAAATAAATTTTTAAAAAACACTATGTTAACTGTAAACTTAGATGTTTAATGAAATTCGTAGAGTGATGCAGCTCTTTATCGGCTTTAAAAAAAATGAAAGGCACCAATAAAATAAAGAGTATTGCAACGATCAAAGCTTTTAGAAGCTTTCCGAAATAAAACTAGTTTAAAAGGCATGAACTCGTCAAACCGATTATTATTCAATAATTCAACCAAAAAAGGCAATGAATGAGATGTTTACTTTGAATGCGCATTAAATTTTAATTATGTTCAAGCCTCAGTTCAATAGTGCTGAGTTGAGTGGGTACGATTATAAGAGACACTTTTGTAGTTTAAGTTTAAAAAACAAAATACATATTACATATTGTTAATGAGGACTAGAAGAATTAATTTGATGTCCTGCTCTAAATTATAGAGAAGTATATGTTTTTCACGTTTCAGTCGATATCGATAGTCCTTTTTATATTAACAAAATAATGTCGAGATAAATAGTTAATAAGCGTCATCTAAAAACGGCCTGAGTATCTGAATGAAAGTATAGCCTCCCCTCTTCGGGCTTGACAGTAGCGTATGTCACCCAGAGTCCGCTTTGTAATGAATTTGTTCAAGCCGGGCTCGAGCTAAGCGAAGTATAATTGCCGCTACGGGAGGACTTAGCTGATACAATGCAGAAAGAGCTGTGAGCTATGCTGTTGTTCCTATTTAGCACCGATGCCGCGTGTCATTCACCTATAACCCAGCCCGCGGGCTCCACCCAGTGACAGGGCTTGTCTGTTCCAACCGCTCGCCAACTTACACCTGTAATCGCTTTAGTCGTTTCAGGTTAGCACACTTTTCCCGTCTCGTGTTTACGTTATTACTGTTAGCCGCACAGGGGGTAAATTGCCCAACGGACGCGGGTTTTAGTACGTTTAACAACCCCAATAACCCCAACACGGTTATAGAATGTAGGTCAATGGTAAAGTAGTTACACCCTAGCATCACAAATTTGATTTTGTTTTGTTTTCATGAACGGTTTAAAAGATAAGGGTCCAAACCACTTGGGTGAAATGTAAATTAAACCACGGGGGGGGGGGGGGGTTTGGGAGTATAACCTATGTACCTTTAAAATTTCATGTAGATTGAATCTTGTTCACGATCACATATACTTTGATGAACACATATTCTTGCAGGGATAGAGAAACACAGACGAGATACAGCAGCCGATTACAGAAAGTATAGGCTCTACCTTTAGACATTTGATATGAAAAAAATTTTTTGGAGAGGTGGGCTACTTGGATGTACGTTTCCTTATATGTGTTGTTGTGGTCAAATGTTAGTAGTTGAATAGTTAGATGGCATCCCTAAAAATTAAATATTCTAATTACTCAAGTAGAATGTAAGAGCGTGGTGTTCGTGGGTAAGTCAGGTGAATAGATAAACGGGTATATGTATCCTTAGAAAATATATTCGGATACAGTTGTGTATCGGATAGAAAGAGTATCCCTAAATGAATAGATAAATAAATTCATTCACCGTCCGCCGAACATAGCACTTTTAATTGGCGAAACCTTTCATCATCCCACGTCTGCTCTCAGACGCCACAAAGCGATCAGTCCATCACTGCTAACTATCCCGAACCTCCATTAAATTCAACATATCGATTGTTCTACACTGCGGTATAATATACTCTACACTCCATCGGTAAAAGCAATAGTCAGTGCTATTCGAGCAGGATCTAAGTGGATGAAGATGCTGTATTTGAACAGAACAGGTCCAAGAAATGTCAGGGGAACACCAATGGCCAAAAAAGGGCGTGCATGGCTAAGCGAATCCGCCAGCACAATCCGAGACTCATCTCTGATTTAATCGAGCAAACATGTTAAACTAAGAGGCCCAAAATATATCTCAAGAAAATCTAAGCAGCCGAAAGAAGCAGTTTTTAAGCGAATTTTATACGCAGGCGAGTGCCTGCCTAAAATTTCAACATTCTTGCAACGTTCCTTTTTATGTCAAATTGTCGGGTTTTCTCAGACAACCAAACATTTTCCAGGTGCATATAATAATATTTATTATCCTGGGAGTATGCCCTTTGAGAACATGCATTTATTCAACTTAAAGTGGGTTTTTTTTTTCACAGTATCAGTCCCAGCCAAAATGTGCATAAGTGCTACATATGAAATAAGAAAAGGTATATACAAATAAAAGAGACATATTCTTCAAGAATTAAAAATATAAAATTGCTTGAAAACTAAATACGCGCGCTAATTCATACCAGGTATTCAAATTAATGAATACAATGATGATAATGGATATCTAGATTTACACAAAACAAATTTATTTTATCGTGTTATAAAAGAGGGTCATTCTAGAAATATCTTACAGACCTTATATATCTGAGGTGTACAGCATAGGAGCCAAAATGGTAGTAGACACAAGTTTGCACAGACTGAGCTAAGCCCCAACAAAACAAATAATCCTTGCCAAGCCAAAAGTTCTGGTAGGACATAAGCAAGGGGATCATATAAGAGTTTTGTATCGGTCGCGGAAACGATTTTATTGACAGTTTGAATGACTATTTGTAATTACAGTCCACTAAAGCATATAAAACGGCTTTACTAATTGTAGCCAACTTAAGCCCCAAGATTATTACCAATCAGAACGTGAAGGTTTTTAAATTGATACCTGATAGAATTTTGACACTTAATTATTTTTCATGGTGCAGATTTATATCATCAGGGAATAAAATGACTGTGAATATCATCCCTCCAAAAAAAAACAACACAAAACACTGGTTAAGCTAAAGTAGTAACGGAGTTAATGACAGTTTTCATAATAACCAAAAAAGACAATGAATAAGATGGTTACTTGGAATGCATATTAAATTTTCATTATGTTCAAGCCTCAGTTCCATAGCGCTCAGTTGAGTGAATGCGATTATAAGGCAAGAGAGACGTCATAATTACACATGGAATAGCTTAGCTAAAAAAAAAAACCAATTCAATAATTTATATTCATCTCATATTCAAGTGGTCAAATGCTATCTAAGCGAATGTGTCATTACTTTGTCATTTGTGTCATTACTCATTACGCTGTCATTACTAAAAAACATTATACATTCAACACTAAAGAAATTATGAATTATACAGAAAATTACATAGCAAATATGAGAGATAGAAGTATATTTGTCCGTTAATATGAATGAGATATTTATTATAATAGCTGGAATATAAATAATAATTTATTCAGGCCTTGAGATGCCTTAACGATTCTTTGATATTTCCGTAAAGTTAACTGCATATCAAGTTAATTAGTTCTAGGTTGGGTATGCTTCGTACCGTTGCGCCTGTTACAGAATGCGGTCAGGCCATAGGCGATTTAAATTGTACTCCTCTCTCGTGTGGTTTCATTTCTGTAAATATCCGCCTTAATAATTCAAGAGGTAGTAGAGTGTCTGTTGAACACTATAGATGTGACCTGATATGTGTAAGTGCAGATATTGTCAATAATACATTAATATAAAACAAATAGGGTTTGAGAGGCCGGTTGTAAATAACTGACTTAATAAATAATTAAATTTAAACCTCATGAAATAGTTATAGTAAAAATATAGTATTACTCTTCAGATGAGATACCCAAACAGAGACATTTGTATAAAGATATTTATGTTGTAATAGATCTAGTTTTAAAAAAATTAAAGTCTCATTATGACTACAATCCAGAACATCAAACATAAGTTTACATGTAAAGAAGACGTACAAAACATTAAATTTAATTAATAATAAGATTAGAAGCAATAAAAAGAATAAAAGCACACCTGTGGATGATATCTTCAAACTCATATGGGCCTATTGTTATGTAATCGAATTGGTAACCTTACTGCAATCATCAGCTGTATATGCAATGATAAATTGGGGGAAGTCATGCGCTCTTGAGTTTCGTTCAAGATTTTTCGCACAGCAAAAAAGCCATTGTAGATTTCCTCCATTGAAATGTGCACTGATAGCCTACTTCTCTTCTTCAAAAGGTAACCATCTCCAGCAGAAAACGTTAGGCGTAATATTAAAGACCGGGCTCGTAAGAAGTTAGTCCCAGATCTGGGATCCTAACTCATCTCCAGGTTTGTGCAAAATGGTGATTATTGCAGTAATAATACTCTTTTCGTGTTGTACACTTTGCCATAACATTCTCGACCGGTGACATAACTAGAGTGCAATCAGAACACCTTTCAACTCAAATAATCCCAAACGGATTAAATATTTTCTTGGGGAAGGCGAGAGAATTTAACAACGTTTTTTCAGACCACTTCAGGACTAAACTTAAGCAAGAGCGCATAAACTCTTAACGGATTCACTTCGGAGGAGCATCATTCGGAGAGCTCTTCTGCACGTTAACCCTCTTCGCTGCATCCTGACTATAAGCACATCTAGGTGCCCTTGTAACTATATCGGAATGGTATCCTATAGAAAAAATTCTCTGGTATTAAACTATTCCGGAAAAGTCCAAGTGGTACCCTACAGGACGAGTTCGAGGAGCCATGATTTTCGATTCGTTGAACAGCTTGACAATGCTGATGTCCAACACCATCTCTACTTCACCCTTTCTCCATCCATTAAAACAACCCAAGTTTCCCAAGTACCATCACTTTGTCTTATTCATTGAAAACTCTCTTTATCCCTAATAGACGTAAAAGTATTCACCACCTCTTCAAAACAGTCCGTATCTTGTACTGCGTGAAGCTTAAATGCAACCCTTACACGTGATATGTGCAGTCAATAAGACAATATTGTATTTATGTATTGATTACATTTTTCAAGGCTGATATGCATGTGTTACTTAAGTGAGACTTGGTTCTGGCCACTGGTGAGTATTAAATATATACTGAGCGAGACCAACGTATCGCCAGCGATCTTTATAAAGTGGCCTAGTACTTAACAGCTTAACATGAATACTTCTCCTCAACTTTAACAAATTCAAGTTAGTTTGTTTTAGCTAGTCTTAACAGTCCTGAGAACAACAGGAAATGCCCCTTATTAAGTCAGCAACAAAACCCTTCATAGCAATCTTAATATTCTTTACATTCTTAAACTCATCCCTTTCAAGTTCATGAAATTCCATAGTAACCTATCCAACCAGCCTAATCCCATTACACTGCACCACTCATCATTATAATCCTCCTCGGAGACTAAAACGACAGTGGCCTCGTGACCTGCTATATATGCATAACAGTGTGAGTCCTGGCAGTGGCCAGCTTCTCCAATCATGTCCTGAGTGTATGTGGCTCTCGCGCTCTTGGTCAGCCTCCGCTGGCTCGTATCCGGGGACGCAGCTGACGGAGGAGCTGGGGGACTTCCCAAGACTCCGCTTCCTCTTTCGCTTGCGTGGGAGGTGACAACCATGTGGATTTGGGAGGTCTCTAGGCTGTTTATAAATACTGTATAAATTAGTGATTGAATAAAAATTGTAAATATGGTACGAATGAAAAAAATTATCACAATTACTTATTGGCAAATTAGGCAGATTTTAATTTTATCACAATAAAGATGTTTTGAATCTAATCTTAGCAGATTCAGGCCGTAGACTAAAAGTATTATAATCATAAAAATATAGGCAAGTTAGTTCTGCAGTCCTGTACGAATATTAGAATGAAATTTAACCCTTTTGTTTACGTTTAATCACAAGATTATTTTTAAAGTGTGCACAATATCCCTCTGTAAAAAATTTTCATGCACTACTCGTGTGCTCACATTACATGTGACGTTTCGGTAATAATTGGTATATATTTGGGAAACTTTCATAGCTATAACTAGAAGCAAAAATTCTTGTTATACTCAAAATAAATGAAACTTTTTTTTTTCCATCTTCAATATTTTACCGGATGTTTATTACTCTCATGTTGTAACGATCCAAATTAAAATAATTGTCTGCAACAGGGCTGCAGCAGAAGAAATATGTTTAGGGTTAATAAAAAATAAGTGTCAGTGCAACGCCCGTCAACGGATGTCCGATGTTGCGTTATGTTCCAATCGAACTTCAATACCCAAACAAGATTTAACACTTAAGGATGCACATAACCGATCTAATGTGATACATTTTAGAAAGAGGGCGTATAAATGCACGGTGGTTTGCATATTAACGAAGGCATATGAAATGAAGCTACAAGGATAGTGATAAGGATCGAGGCACGCGGCTAATAAAGCAAAAGCTGCCAGCCACACAATAGCCGCACTGGACAGCGGTATCATTATTGCTTCTATCTCCCCCAGGCTAGTTATTTTCGGGTCTCTTGATGGGATTTAAAAATGGCCGATTTGAGCATGAGGGCCGTCGACCCTGCTTCCTGCTTCCTGTTTCACATCAAATCCTGAATCTCTTCTTCCTGACCGGTTCGTCTGGAGCCTCCTTCCGCCTTCGTTCGTAAGGGCAGCACCACGGTTGAGACTCGTAGCCATCGATGGATTTCCTTTGAAAATGGTGTTTCAGAAGTATCAATAATTATCAATTTGAGTGGATACATTTGTTTGGAAATGCAAAGTCAATAAAAAAATAAATAAATCTGTCTAAAGTCTTTTGTTTCATTGAACTAAGCCAAAGTAAATTCACTCATAACAAAAGAAATTAATGGTACATACATTTAAAATGAAACTTCATTTCCTAGAAAAGAAAAAAAATCTGAAGCCACCGATTAATTTTTCACAATTTTATTGTAAATGTAACTTCTTAATGAATTATCAAAGCATCAATACATTAGTTTTCTTCAGTGTCGTGTCTTATGTTTTGTCAAAAACCCACACATCCCATTGCATTTGGCGATTGGCAATTTGGCCGAACTCCAAGAAGATTTACGGATACGATTTTTTTAATCCAGGTATTTATTTTGTAAGAAATAATAACATATAATAAAATACTCTATTATAATAACTATAAAAGAGATTGGCCCCGATTACATTCAAGTTTCAAAAAGTTGGCATTGTACGAATGGATTAAATCGGTTGTATAGCTTATATGGTATACATAAGGCATAGATACAGAAAATTCAAGAATTGACTGGTTCAATTTCAGGTTATTCAGATCCTTACAGATTCTAAATGCATCAAAATAAAGGAGTTTTGAAAACAAAGAAGTATTATAACTTTAATTTCTTGCAAATAAATAATCGTGTTTATTTATTCTATGAATTTCTCAATGGCTATATAGCTTGCACAGTTACGAAAAACGATAAGTGCCACAGTCACATCAACTACATCTAATGCGACATCGATAAGCATTAAGTCAAGTTTTCTTACTGTTGTGATCAGCTCTTTATTGTTACCCTCCCAACATCTTAAAACAAGATTAAGTATCCTTAATTATTATAAATAATATAAAATATTAATGCATCATCTAGTATAGTATCAAAAGAAATACTATCGACGTCCTGGGTAATGGTCTATTTGGTAGACTACAATCCATTAATGAACTGAAACTATCATTAAAACCTGGCGACTTTGATTCAGCCCATGTTTGACGTATATGAATGATAGTTATTAATAAGGATCGTTTCGTTTGCTGTCTTTGGTTGCTTTAAAAGAAAAGGAGCATCATAAAAAGTTATCGTTATCAAGAAATCTTTGTTTCTGAGGTATCACAGATGGAATCAGCCTTAAATCGATGTTAATATTGTAATTTCCGCGGTGCTTCCAATCACACATCAATCATCCGACGTAAACGGTTGTCCATTAGACAACATCTTTTCTTAATATAACAGTTAAATAATCTTTGTAGAGAAGAGTCTTTTAAAAGAAAAGAAAAAAAAAGCTTTATTATGAAGTACAAGCAAAACACTGGTATATACAAATATTAAGTTACATTACTACGTACTGGCTGGAATGTCTAGGAACAACTGGGGTCTAGGGCTAAAGCTGAGATATATAACGATAAGGAGGGAGGTTTTGGAAGGGTGTGGTTGCTTACTTAAAAATAACAAGGGTTCTGCTGAAGCCCCTTCCACTTGTTCGTAGTATTATAAAACAACAATAAATGCATCACGGTGGGGAAATATAGTTTCCGTACAGTGAGTACTTAGAAGTTTTCATTTTTTTGGATACATTCCTTGTAACCGTGCCCATTTAGAAATCAGCTAATTGTATTTAGTATATTCAGGGCAGTGGTTTCCGCACTAGATAAGACCCGTTGTTAGTGATAAGTCCTTTCAACTAGGCACTTGCAAGTCAGATATTTTGGTAGTTGTAAAAAAAAAAGATACATGTATACTACAATTTATTTTTAGAATTTGATAACCAGAGCTGTTATGTGGATTAGTAATTGACCACTGAATGGTTTTTTTTTAACAAAAGGAATTACTATTCAAAATTTGATACTTACTTTGATAGCCACATTTGCAGATGACACTGCAATCTTGTCATCCCACCCAGGCCCCGATATAACATCCCATAACCTTGAAAAACACCCTGATGAGATCGATTATTGGTGCAACCAAAGTTAATGAAGCAAAATGTTCCCACATTACTTTCACCCTCTGCCGCAAGTGACTACTAGTTTTTTTTTTAATTCCATTTCTCTCCCTGCACCCGAGATAGTACAGTACTTAGGCTTCAATCTCGACAAACGGCTGGCATGGAGCCCACATACGAGGCTAAAAAGACAAGAACTGAACAGACGCTTTGGACAACTGTACAGACTACTTCAATTTAAGCCAATCTGGAAATACGGAATAGAACTATAGGGGACAGCAAAAAAGACAAACATCAAGCGTACCCAATCCTTTCAATCAGAAGTCCTGAGAACGATGCCCCTTATTACGTCAGCAACGAAACCCTTCATAGCAATCTTAATATTCTAACCTTACATTCTTGAACTAATCCCTTCCAATTTTATGAAATTCCATAGTAACCTATGCAACCGCCCTAATCCCATTACACTGCACCATCCCTATCATCCTCCTAAGAGACTAAAACGACAGTGGCCTCGTAACCAGCTATAAAATACATGATAGTGGGTTACCTGGCCATGGCCAGTTCTCCAATCATGTTCTGAGTGTCTGTGGCTCTTGGGCTCTTGGTCTGCCTCCACTGGCTCGTATCCGGTGACGTGGCTGACGGAGGAGCGTGGGGGACTTCCCAAGACTCCACCTCCACTTTCGCATGCGAGGGAGGTAACAACCATGTGGATGTGGATTAGGGAGGTCTCTGGGCTGTTTGTGAATACTGAATAAATGCGCAGTGAATGAAAATTCTAAATATGGTATGAATGAGAACATTTATCACAATTACTCATTGCCTAATAAGGCAGATTATAATTTTATCACAATGAAGAAGTTTCAATATATACAAGATACATATTCATATATTTTTAGGGCTAAACCACAAGAATCAATTCGCTATCACTTTTTTTTTATTATTTTACCTTCCTATGCCGACCGGGGTGCAGGCGGCACCCCAGACACACCTGTCCGGTAGACAAGACATATGTTCTTATTTTAATGACGGGGGACCTCATCGAAGGTTCGAGACAAACTTCACTTAATTTAAAGTACCTATTACGATTTTAATTAAATTTTGTAGTTATCGCTTAAAATATAAAACAAATATTACAAATAATCAATCAGGATAACGAGCTTATTGATGTAGGTTATTAAATCAACGGGACATAAATTTACTATTTAATAATTAATGACACAGTAAAAACTACCAAACCTACTACAGTAAAAACATAAAACTGTAAATAACGAAATGTACTGAGACCCATTTTACTATAATCATTGTACTTATCATATGAAAGAAATTATCTCGGCTACTTCCAGAGGCCGAATGCAACCAACAGCGAGTGATAAAAGAAACGAGACAACTCGGTTGACATTGAACCAACAACATCAAGAATGTTGGCTATTGGGCCTTGGAAACAACGATTCCAGCCATACGATTTTTTCGTCATGAATCCAGTTATTTCTTAACGATGTAAATATGTACAGTTGCATTCTTGCACATATATCAAGTGCTTTGATAAAACATCGAAATGCTGTATCATGCGATGCTTACGATAGACAGATTATTGCAATAAGCCTTTATTAGTGAAGGACATCACAAGCTAATGGTGCTAATAAATTTCATAATGAAATGACAACTTATTTATTTTCGTTTACCAGAGATGAAAGAGGGAAACATTTATTATTAATATGAACTGGCAAGGCTTCATAGCAAGTACTAGGGTTCATTTCACACCACACAAAAATAATAGTGTATTTGCTGGACTTCAATAGTGGAAAGTCACCTATTATTATCCATAATCAAAGAGATATGTGAAATTCCCAACGATTTGTTGGAACTACATCAATGAAATAGTATGATAGTCTAAAAAAACTATGGGATCAGCTGATATACAAAATAAAAATATATTGTCGGGCACGCTCGCTGAGGGAGGTCTAGTCGACCTGCCTAATGCCAGTATAGTTAAATGTCAGATGATAATTATTAGCGTCAGAAAGAGATAAACCTGTGGCCTAGTCGGCGGGTAGCATAATTCATGTTTGTTTACTTATCTGACTCCATAAGGTCTTCTATGTTCATGAGAACAACGTACTAGGTACAGGCTTGGTATTATATGTAGTCTACGGGGTCTTGGAATGACCGCAAATTCACCCTCGTTATCAGAGGGTAGGCGAAAACCGTCCGGATCCCAAAGGTGAGTGTGGACCGAAAAGAGACAGACATTTTGTAGGGTGCCAGAAGCCATCGTTTGCATGCATGGTGAAGTTGGCACAGCAATATTATTTTAGACAGGAATATAAACCAGGGATTTGATCTCCGGCCGGGCGCTGTTCCATCTGAGCTATGCCAATGTCGAATCTATTTAACTGGTCTTGTCTAGTCTCTCCGTGGGTTCCGATCCCAGTGTCCTGTGGCTATCTTTTTTATTTGGCTGATAATTATTGAAATAATGGGATTGCCAGAAAACTAATAATTATTAATATTCCACTTAATACATTTTTAATTGATGATATGTGAAAAAAACTTTGAAAGATTTTGCAAAGAATCTTAACAGTTTCTCAAATTGATTGGTTTTTATTTTTACATCAGTGGAGGTTTCGCCTATTCGGGCATCTTCAGGACTAAAAATATAAAGTGCAGTTTGTTTCCAGGCCTTTAAACGTAAACAATATATTTCACTGTCAAGAAACAAAAGGTTACTAGTCCTTCCAAAGTTTAAATTACCTCCTTCAACCCCGTATTACTTGGTTTCTTGGGGGGATAAAAATGTTTTTTCCTCATTGCAATTTTTAAAAAGCTTTTTTTTTGTATATATATAAATTTGTAAATTATGTACCACTATAGTTAAAGTAGTTACCTTTCAATGTAATTAGCATTCTAAATTTTCAGTCAACTGTGGAGGCGTTTACCAATTTGTACGCAATGGTTGAGCAATATGAGCAATGATTGGGAAAAATTATATCATTCATAGGTCTGTTATTTTATTCTTTGGATCATTGATTATTGATATTAGAAAAATGTTGATATTTATAAGTTTTTTTACATGTAATTTGTTTGATTTTTAATCCTGTTTTGTGTATTTTAAATGTAGGTGTCTATTTTTTTATAGTGTTAGCTCAATATAATATTGCAATAAATTTTGGTAATTTTTAAGTTTGACTTATAATTTTGTTTTTCTCATTTAACTTACCTGACGCTACATCCCAGTTAAGCAAGCCATTGCTTGATTCATCGTTGCCATTGGCCACCAGTTTGGTTGATGAAATGCTGCCGACTTCCTGTTGGATTTTTGAATCACAGCAAAGCTTTCTTGCCATCGTTATCTGAACTTAGAATCCGCTAGTTCCATATTTCTGTTTGGCAAGGGCCTTGGCTGGTAAAGCCATTCCTCCCGTATTAGTGACATTAACAGTTCACATAAACAGTCTTGTGACAAAGATAGATGGTTGGCTTGTTTTTTTTTCATACTTGCTATTATTATGCCAAAACCAACAGACAAAAAGCTGTATACCAGGGTGACATGAAATATACATTTAAAATACAGGTTCATTTTTTCGTACGCTATATACACATTTATTGATTATTTTTATACATTATATACACATGAACAAGTGACCAGTCCTGAAAACCTGTTACCCACATGGTACAGTTCCTCTCTATTTCGTAACATAAGATAAATGAAAAGGACGAGACAGGAGCAGGAACGCAATATGTGCCATATATAGCCCGGAATCTGATTCCGGTTTTGGGTACCTACTCCAAACGAGCCAAAAAAAAAAGCCGAACCTTGCAAGATCGTTATCTTGATAAAAGCTGATCATTACTACTGTGTAATATACTTAAGAGGATTCACCCAATTAAAATTGGACAGGGTACCCACCCCTTAACGAAATACCTGAGATTTGTTTTGATATGAAATTTAGTCTATTTGCCTTCTTTTATGGATTTCCAAGGATCGATAATCAGAGCGAACATCTGGATATGCCAAAAACACCAAACTTTCAATACGGGGGCATTTTTAAGTTCAAATGTTCTGCATAAATCAGCAAAAAACCCAAAATGTATTTTTTCCAAAAACGATTATATGATTTCTTTTTAGTAAAACCAATGTAAATTTATCCAATTTAGTAGCGTTTGTATTATTTTTCAGACCAACCAACTATTGAGCCTTTGGCTTTTCTAGTCTTTTTCACGAATAGAAATATAACATAACCGTTATGATTCATGATGTTTAACGGATTCACTTCATTCAGATTTACTTTTCCCTGTGATAATCGATTTATACTCAATACTGCATATGTGTAACGTGTCTTCAACTACATCATCGCTTGACGAGCATTCATTATTTTCTAAAAGTTTGTGTATTAATTAGATATATTTAGGATCTAACAAACTAAATTACTTTTTTATATGATTCTTCCATGTTTTAATAAAATTGCGTTCATTCGAACCACGTGTCTCATTGACTTTCACTTTGAAGAATAATAAGAGACCACGATTTATTGAAAAACTCAAACTAATGAAAATCAGCTGCTCAACATGATTCACTTCAGTGTATGAGCAAAGACCTAACATGGTTTCATTAGTAAAGCTATCTAATGTTCTTGCTGGGTCAGATCGAGCCAACGATCCGGCTGCTGGCTTAAGAAACTAAGGCAAGAAAATAACTATGAAAACGCGTGATGTTAATATTATATAACAGTTTCGTTTCTGATGGTTGGGCTTAAAAATAGATATGCCATATTGGATTTCCATCAGCGCAAAAACTGTAAAATAGAAAGTGCTCAGTCCCATGCACCATGTAAAGTCATATACATTTGACATACACTAATCCGTAATAAATCCTCGAAGCAGTACATTTAATTATACTTCGTAATTTATGATTTATATTTTCATTATGAATATATTGTTATTATTATGCAAGTGCAGACCAACATTTATTTTTATTTCGAAATAGCCTTCCTACTTATGCTGGTATCCTTCGCAGGTGGATTAAACATGCAAATCTGACAGGAATAGAAGCAAAAGACTGTTTGGTAGGTGACTTTTACCAAACTTCCTCTTATAGGTTCCGAATTCAAAACCATATTTTCAAAAAAAGGGAATTAATTAACTATTTACGATTTCCCCAAATTCAGAGAACCTGTTTCTTAGCAAAAAAAAAGCAGCAGACGACCTTTTGGCTTATTTCCTGGAATGCTTTTTTTAAAAAATACCCCCAAAACCTCACAACTTCAACTTTTACCATGCTCATCGTATCTAAAATATTATACTAATCAATTATTAATGATTGTCCGCCGTACTGAGTTGATTAATTCAAATAATTTTTAGCCGAAAAAAAACGATTTTGGACCGGGACCCCTCACTAATAGTTGGTCGGGTGCTCTACCACTGAGCTATTTCTGCGTAAGCACTTTATTTCATTATAATTATTTTTGTGCTACATAGGATATAGTAAAAAAAAAAGAAAAATCAACTTCAGGACTTACTGGAGAGCTAATAAATACAATGGAATTATGACCCAGCTTGAATTCAGCAGGGGTTGTCAGATGTTACTGGATTCCATCACAGAACAAAGGGCAAGAAGGGACGAACTTCATAGACAACAAATAAGGAAGCTAAAAGTTTTTTGAAAGTGTAAATAATATTCACTTAAGAATCCAGAATTACAATCCCACTGTCATGGGAGTACAAGCTCTTTATAATTCACAAGCTAAGACTTTTTCTTAAGAAATTTGCAGATTGGGACTAAAAGTTAAACATTTACTAGGCAATGTCACAGCTTGACAGCATAACAGTAAGTCCCAAGAGTTCTTATTAGTGTTATCGAAGAAATTTATAGTTCTTACTCCATACAAAGTTGTTTTTTTATTATTTAAAAAAAAACAGGTAGTTTTTCGAGGGTGGGTTCTCCAACAGCTTCCTGAGTTATCGGTTTTGGCCCAGATTTGTTCGAACCCGTACAGTTGTAAATTAATTTAAACAACTTTTGTTTGTCCACACTCCACAGCTGTAACCCTGCGACCAGTCTAACCAACTGAACATGATGATTACTTAAGCCATCTAAACCACTAGCAATATTAGAAATAATTAAAAACTGTGGGCAGGCAAAAGTTGTTTTAATTAACTATCAAGCTTCAATCCACATCGGCAATTACTTCAAATATCCAAAAGCCACCTTCAAATCAAGGTATGTTATGCACATTTCATCTCTTTCCCAACCTTTTTGAAGTATAATTATTAATCATAATTAATAAATATATATTACTCCGAAGTTTTCCCAATATGGTCATGGAGATGTGGGACGCGCTATAAGCTATGGCAATACAAACATAATACACACTAAAGAATCAATAGCTTTACCAGATAAAAAATTTACTGTTTCTCTACTAAGTAACTTTAATGTTTTTCTACAACTGATATCCTCTTATTTATTTAAAGAGCTCTTTCGTCAGCTCTGAGCTGTCATCTCCAGTAATCTCCAATTGGTCAGAGAGAAATGGAATTAGAAAAAAACTAGTGGTCACTTGCGGCAGAGGGTGAAAGTAATGTGGGAACATTTTGCTTCATTAACTTTGGTTGCACCAATACTCGATCTCATCAAGGTGTTTTTCAAGGTTATGGGATGCTATATCGGGACCTGGGTGGGATGACAAGATAGCAGTGTCATCTGCAAATGTGGCTATGTATCTTGTAAGTATCAAATTTTGAATAGTAATTCCTTTTGTTAAAAAAAAACCATTCAGTGGTCAATTACTAATCCACATAACAGCTCTGGTTATCAAATTCCAAAAATAAATTGTAGTATACCTGTATCTTTTTTTTTTACAACTACCAAAATATCTGACTTGCAAGTGCCTAGTTGAAAGGACTTATCACTAACAACGGGTCTAGTATCTAGTGCGTAAACCACTGCCCTGAATATACTAAATACAATTAGCTGATTTCTAAATGGGCACGGTTACAAGGAATGTATCCAAAAAAATGAAAACTTCTAAGTACTCACTGTACGGAAACTATATTTCCCCAATGTGATGCATTTATCATTAAGTTTTATAGGTATTATAAGTATTTATAGGTATAAGAGGGCAAGAGAACTCTCCAGCTTTCTCAATGCACTATCTAGGTATAAAAATGGATAGGTATCTCCATTTCTCAACTCATTTTAGTAATAAAATAGAAAAAGGGCTTACCGGCTATCGCACTTGCTAACTTCACCCAACCTGTCGCTTCATCTCAAACTGATGATCTATAAATGTGTCCTCCGCCCAGCTCTGCTGTACAGTTCCCCGCTATTTACCCACTTGACTGACAATACAGCCAAATGTCTCCAACATTTCCAGAATGGGATCATGCGAAAAGTGGTCCGACATACCTCTCTCGAGAGGTTAAAGAACGCTGACCTGATCCCGTTGCTTGGTGTGCCGTCGGTGGGTGAGTTCATCCGCCGGAGTCATATCAAGTTTTGTGAATCGTTGCAGCACCTAACCAACCCAGTGTTAAACACTATGGCACCACCACCCCTCCCGCATCGATGGCAACAGGCTGTCGGGGAAAAGTTGTGTTAAGAATTAGTATGTAAGTTAGTTTGATCAAAAAGGTGAGCTCCATCACTTTTATCAGTCAGTTTAGTCCAGTCACGTATAATGTATATCATTATACTTGTTTATTCATTATATAATTTTTATAAAATAACAAAACCTGTATGTAATGTAGCGATGCTACAGGAAATACAAAAATAATTTGTAGATAGATTCGCCTGAGGATCTATAATTGTATATAATTATCTATAAATTTAAAGGGGCTATGAATGAAAAAAAAAAATTTTAATATTTCTCCAGTTAAAATCTGAATGACCAATACACAACGATCACACATGCCGATTGCAATTAAGAAAACAAAAAAGATTTGTTACTTATATTTCTGGCTGGTAGTTCTAGTCAAGCAGTTTTGATGTTTTTTCGCGGGGATGATTTAATGATAGACAGCGGATAGGCAAGGACTTCCTTCACGGATGTATCGTTACTGGAAAAGCGTTACTCCTTACTCCTGACCTTAGTGCACAGTTAGGAACACAGGGCCCGTTAGGAACATCAACAAAAAGTTAATAACACACACATTGCATCGACCATATCCTCCGTCGACTCGTCAGCCTTATGACGAACCTCATCGCCGAACGGCAGTTAAACAGAGGAAAAACGTGACTCCGGTCAACAATCGATAAATATTCATACTGTTACACCGTTCCAGGCAGATGTAACGGTCAGATGTTTCCCAGGTAATTTGTATACTCGCGCCGACACGAGACAGCTCGAGATAAATGACAGTACTTAGCCGCCTAGACATAGCTTCTCCCGTCACTTATAATTCATACATGAGCAATATCATGAAATTTTCATGTATAAAAAATTCAACTTTAACTGAATCAAGAACTTGCAAGGTAGCCATACTCGTGTATAAGACTTCTATCACACAAACAGAATAAATCAGAGGTTAAGGTTTAGTCAAGTATGATCGTTGGCAGTAAATGTTAATTGACAGGATATGCCTGGCAATATGCGCATACATTCTCAGATGAAGTGAAAGTAAATTACTTTAAAAAAAACTTGAAAAAAGATATCTCCAGTACCAGCTCGGAAGTTATTCAAGATATAAATGTTCCTCATAGTCTGACAGTCAGACACAGTAAATAATTTCAAAAATATTCCAAAAATACAGGTTTGCCAACAATAAAGTAAGGGTAGTTAATTCGTTCCACGTCGGGTTGTGATAGGAAGCCGTGGACAAATGCTAGCAAACAGTATCTTGTCAAGTACAATGATCCAGCACTAAAGACTATCATATATAGCCGTTTATTATGACCACTATTTAAAGTTGGAGATATATCATCAATAATATATTTCTAGAGCTACCTCATTAAAAAGGTTTTTTTCGTGTTACCAGAGGTTGGCGATCCGGAAAACACGACGACAGACTAAATGGCATTATAATGAAAAGATGAGTGGAAAATATCATCAATGATAGGAACGGGGTTTATTCACCCATTGATGTCTTTGACATCAAGAATCAAATGCGGTGATAAGAAGCCTTAATAGATCTTCTTATCTAGTAGTGTAATAGATTGAAATATATCATTTGTATCTATCTATTCGGAAGGTGATACAATATTGCCGATGTTCAAGGTTAATTAAATTGTGTTTTTCTAACATATGATACCTTTGTAATGGGTGGTAGTAACTCGAATGAAGTAGGCTGGAAAGGATTGATATTCGATTTGAAGGCCGAACACCAGATGTCGGCTTTGCAGCATAGTTGTATATTTTATGGGTTTGTATTTTAATTACGTATAGATTAATAATAGGGAAGCTAAACTAAGACAATAACTCATCTTTAAAAAGTATTTAATTGATGAATTGATATAATGTTTTGACAGTTAAATAGCAATTGATAATTATTGTTCAGCGCAGTTAAAAGCGTCATTGGTCTAATACATTTTTTTAGATCTATTCGTTGCATATTGTACTTTTGTTGTCCAGGGATAGTTTTTAATTCTAAATGTATTTTAAGATATTTTTTTTTCTTATAAGTGTCTACAAGGTTATGCATATTATGCTCAAGGTAGTGAACGGAGTCTATGGGTTAATTTGGTTGCTGAAATGAACCGATGTAACTTATGATGTTTGTTTCGCAATTTAATAGACTATGTCTGGAATAAGTTTGTTTGAGTGATCATTGACGTGAAGTTTGTTTGACTAGATGGGTTATTGGGACAGACAAAATGTGCAAGGTAGACACTACTTTTTAATTGTGAGACACATCTTCACAGTAAAAAGTGTCCAAAGCTTCCTGTTGAGTATTGTTTTTCGTTCGAAGCCCGATGGTATTTCGTCCACCACATAGTAAGATTCATTGATAGTTTAATGATACTGTCCAAAGCTAAATTGACTTTTGACATAATATATAAATATTTAACCCTGTTTAGTAATTGTTCGTTCTCTAAATATTTTGTCGTTGTTTTAAATATTTCTGCATAGTATTTAATTATATTTTACTCTACAATAATCTAATGTCTGTAATCGTAATGAATGATTCCTAAAGAAAATTTCGAGTTGTACGATTCAAGTCGATTAAGATGTATTAAACAAACAAGAGCTTACCTTTGAGAAAAATAGTTTAATTATAGTACTAAAAGACTTGTTTTAATTGCTGTCCGCGTACGTAGTAAGTTTAATAATAATATACTGAGTATGTAGTGATAAGTCACCTTTATACCTTACTTAATCGATATGGTTAATATTGTTTTAGCATCTTCGTAGCCTAAAAAATATTTTAATTTTGTAGCAAAGTATTATCCCCCTACGGGAAAAATATAATATGGTGCTACAGTGGCAAACAAGATTTTAGTAACAGTTTTTATGATTTTCTTTTATTATAACACATTAGGTCCATTCAAGTAAATTTGATTCGCTACTTAATATGTTAAAATATTTATATTATTATTAACGAGCTATTTTCTATTTCTGTCTCAGATGGACACAGGGGTGAAAACATAACTTTTAGTGTTAAAAACTAACTACTTTTCACTAATTAAAAATTACTACGAAAACATAAAAATTCGTTTCGAAAAATGCACGACACTTTACCCATGTACTATTAACAAATAAATACTTCTGAGCCATCAGATAAGTTAAAATCAGAACTTTTGTATATCACAGCGCCTTAAGAATTCGCTTGACGAGGAGGGTGTGGATCAGGGTTGGAGTTGCGAAGTTTGGCTGTGTTTCTGTAGTGTATCTCAGCGCCTTACAACAGACTCCCATTTGATCTCGACAGTTTTCAGTGTATCCTCAACCACTTATTACCTTTTGTGTTTTACTATTCACTGAAACAATTTTCTTTTCTTTTTTTTTTAATTAAATAACTTAAATTTTGACAAATATAAAAAACGCATACACCCGGATAAAACGCGATGTCATCTACTAATTATTTCGCTCTACTTTTATTCTGTCTGTGAAATACATTGAATAGTAAAAATTATCCATCTGGTCCGAAATTACCACAACGTTGATTTGTAATTAGTTGCAATGCAATAACGGGAACTTTCGAATTGTTTTATTATGATTAAGAACAAATTAAATACGAAAATTTTAATTATATTCCTAAGAACTCAAGTATATATTAAACCGGTTTAAGTTTATTAATAAATCTTTTTCGAAGAAAATTACAATCTGCCCTAGAAGGCAATAGGTAATTGTGATCAAAGATCGCATCCATGCAATATTTACAAATTTAATTCACTCTCTCATTCCCACCTTATTTACAAAATAGGTTTATACAATGTGATATTAAGGGAGAAAACTCACCGCTTCTATCTCCACGGAGGGTCATAGGAATGGGCGAGACATAAGTATTCTTGCTTATTTTTGGATGGTTTGCTAATTCCTGATAAAACTTTAAGAATTTTTACCGGTTTAATAGGCATTTTTAATGTCAATATTTTGAGAAATTTAATATAGTTTAAAAGGATATTTATAAGGGCTAAAAAGTCTTAACCGATATGATGAAATTTGTTTTGGTCAAAAATGCTAGTTATCATACAATCGTTTTTAATAAACTAAAGTCTGAACTGTGTCATCTCTAGATAGCCCCTTCATTTTTCACATTCTTCATTTTGTTCATATTTATTTACAACAACGCTATTTGAATTATGGTTGAGATTAACAAATGTTTGTTGCTACAAAAAAAAATCTATGATATTATCGGATCAACACCTTGAGCCTTGTTAAGCTGCCCTTACATGACATAAATAAGTGTATATTTTGGCCATGGTTAACTCCAATAAAGGGATTACAATAATGTGACGAGGGTTGGCATCCACTTTGACTAGGCAAATAACCAAGAGCCCTTTGTCTAAAACTTTAGTGTTTTAAGCATCAAAGGTTTGCCTTTCACTTGTCAAGTTTGCTTCAGTTCAAGAGTTTCTTAAAATATTCCTGGAATTTCCAAACCGTGAAATAAAACAAACACTCAGATATTATCTACTAAACGGCTTCTTGTTTGTTTTCATCTTTTCCAATCCGTCTTAAAATATTAATCCATAAAGCCATGTTTAGGTCTTAAATGCTTTAAACGTCGCCACTGCTACAATACCGCTGCCCAGTTTACCATAAACAACCCAAGACCGATGCCTAATCAATATGAATCAAGCCCGTTGCTGCTAAATATTTTTAAACGTACGTTGTCGCTACGGGGCCGTGGCAATTCTATGCGCACATGACCGTGAATTAATGCAACTGCGTATTCGGAAGCCAACGATCAATGTCAATCGTGTTGTATTTGCTTACCTAGAGTATAAAAAATATATCTTAAAACAAACTAGACGATCCTGGGCTCATCCATTTATTGAAAAGGATTATTAAAAACGATCGTAAGATGGTCGTAATGCAACGCAACTTCGCTGGAGCTACTAGAACACTACCCCTTTGTTATTCTATGTACTTCAAGCCTTAATTACTGCACTGCACGTTCAAAAACCGGATGTGTACATCGAACCTAAACCTTCAAAATACACTTAAGAAAAAATTGAAAGTTAAAAGGTTTCAACAACAAATAACATTTTACAAATACACTATCCCCAAAGCCCACTTCATAGACTTAAAAAAATAAAACTCTTGCAGTTACAATAAAATACTTATATATAGCACATAATTTCTACCACTTTCCTTCATTAGTGTTGCATTTTACATTGTGCACATCATACAATGCCGTGTTCCTTTTCAATTTATAGAAGCATACTTAAACAGTGTAAAACCATATTGTGTACTTGTCATTCCTACGGGAGAGATCAAAACTATAGCTCTGTTTGCGAAAATGATTTTTAATTTGTTTGATGAGTGTAACAGCCACGCATGAATGTTTCTTAAGCATTTTAACTTCCCGTTACTCTTTTCCTTAAGTATAATATTTTGTGTCACGCTTATCAATAGAAATTGCGTTAATCCCATCTGATGAGGGTTGACAGTCCTTTCATTAGTCAAGAGTCATTGCTACCCTTGCTGTCCGGAAGGTCAGGATTCACTAAACATTCCAAGTACATCAAAAGCTAAAGCTTTCACTGGGGAAGTAGGCAGGACCCCTTGTCGAATTTGATGGCTTCTTTAAAATATTCCAAGAAACCCCACTATGAACAAAAATGTTTTGCCACATGGTACAAAGGAGCATCCCGAACGAGATTACCTAGATAATTAGCATAGCAGTGGTTGTCCCAGCGGAGAGCCAATGTGGTGCACTAGAATTCGCCGCCTGAGGTGGTTCCCAATTCACCTTATCTATGCCAATCAAAATAAAGTGCAGCTATTAAACTTTACTGAACTTTTTTTTTTATTAAACGATTAAATGATTGTATTCATAATGATACGTTTTTGTATATTTATTTAGCTTTATTATTACTTTATTAGAAAAGTAATAAATGATTTTGTCAATATTTACATCTTCTTTAAGTTCTTTTTCACAACCTTTTCTACAAGAAAGTTTGATCTATTTTTTGTTTACCACCAGGCAACTCATCTATAGGTGTATATGAATGCGTGCTTTATTTTTTTTTTGTGTTTAAGAGTAAAAATTCGATTCGGGTCACCGGAGCCTGACACTCATTTTTGTTACTATTATCATAATCATTGATTCTGTTTAGTAAAACATTATTATATCGTATATCTGCTCTTAAGGTTGTTCATCACGCTTTAATCTCTCCAAAACATTCTTTTATTGACAAAATATTATTTAAAAGTCAACGTTCAGGAAATATCAGGAAAGGAGACATTTGTTTTCTTTAATAACAGGATTGACCTTTTTATGTGTGTTCCGATCGGAACCTTAACTACAATCAGTTATGGAGTGTATATTATTTGTTTTATAATTTTTCATCCTAATATTTAAAAAAAGATATTTTATTGGCTGGTAATAATTATGAAATTAAAGGAAAAATAAAACTTTATTCTGGAACATTGCCCTCGAAAAAGAACAACCAGGAACATTATAAAAATATCTAGCTGAAAAAAAAAGAAAAAATACATTAAATAGATTTCATAAGCATATAAATAATACTACAATGTACATTTGATAATACTATGTGCTCAGGCCACGTACTTATGAGATCACTACGAAAACCCCAAAGCAACAAATTAAAACAAAACAAATTGAATAGAGATTAAATAAATTATCACAAGGGGGGAAAGAGCATTACTGAGACGAATGGGAAATAAATAAACAGAATAATAACGATGAATTATGAATTGTTAGATTGGAGGGGGGTGTTTTTTTTTGTTTTTTTTTTTTCCCGAAGCTCTCTAGGTCGAATTTAGGATGTGGGAAAAATATAAAATATTTGGAGTGATAGGAACCTTGTACTAGGAGTACCTGCTTGAAGGTGGTGTGAGAGGAGTAGGGGGTGATCTCTCGATTTAAACATTATGAGAGTTGACAAACGACGATTATCAATGAGAATAGAGTTTCAAACTTTTGTCGCTAAGAAAAGAGCGGTCAAAGGAAGCAGATTTGGGAGGGGAATACAGACAGGATCTAGTATTGCGGGATTTGATAGCTGATTTGAACTGGAGGAGGTTGTGAAGGTAAGGAGGCTGTTTGGTCATGATAGTATTGAAGAGGAGGGATCCAATGAAGAATATTTATCCTACACTATAAATCTTATAACACAATGAAAATAACTATTATCGTATATGAATGAATATCCTACAATGGCAGGTGTAAAAATAATTTAATCGGTCCAAAACCACAATAGTATTTTAAAATATGCTCATTACTTTTGGGTTCAAATAATAGAAAAATTAAAAGTAAAAGAATTTTAGATTTTCGCTAACTTTTAACCTTTCTAAATTCTAAGTTCAGAAACTATTTAATTGGTCTGGCTTTTCGCCATAGTTAGCATCTTGAAAATGGGCGTAATAAGACGTCTAAGCTAAAAGAATTTTAAAGACATTCAAATTAAAGATTGTTAGCCATTTAAAATGGTTTTGTTGTCTAAAAGGCCATTTTCATTGTTTCATTGGTAATGTTTTAAAAGTGAAAAGAAGTATTTTTACAAAATTATTTAACTTTTTTTTTAAAGAACTGACGTTGAGAAGCCTTACTATCCGTTACTCGAATATAGTTGAGGATATAGTTTTGTATTATGATGCACATAGAGAACGTACGTCAAGATTTGATGATTCTTTAAATAAAAACTGATAGGAAAAATTCTGGCAAATTTTCATAGAATACTTCCCAATTTATTATGCATTAAAAAAAATTTCTGTACTAGCGATTTTAATGCAACACAATCGTACACCTTATTCCAAAATTTGTGTTAGGGAAAATTAGTCTATATAACGTATGTGAGCAAACGTTAAAAAAATACGTTTTATTTAACTGAAGTATTTCTTCAGCACTTCAGCACCCACTCCGACCAAATCAACGTAGGCACAATTTAGGCTACACCCAAACACCAGCGCACCTACGCAAAACAAAATGTCGCTATTCAAATCGTGATTTTCATTCTCCCAGAACAATCTGGAAATTCTAATTTGAATTTTTGGTTATAGTTACATGTCTGGATAAAATTGAGTCAACCACTTTAATTTGTTACCTTGTTAGAAAATACGTTATACAATAGTTAAGTGTGCCACAAAATTAACAAATAAGAATCGCTTTGAACAACTCGCCCTTTTATTGACAGGTCAAAGAAATATTACAAAAAAATATCTTAAATTATAGCACCTAGTACATATTATCAACATTAATATTTCAAAATCTGTTTCATTTTAATTCATTAGATTGCAAAACATATTTTTTTTATTATAAGAAATTTATTTGAAAAATTACAACAATTGGGATGTGAGAGCTCATTCATGCTTGTAATATTTTCGTTCATACAATATTGTACATACACATTCTGTCCAGGAGCCCCCCACTCCCAGGAAATTCTACAAGCTGGTAAAAGGGCCGGAAAGAAGATTTTAATAATGTTTGAGAAGGCATTTTTGGCACCTTCACTCAATTTCAACTAGTATGATATTAAAATTAATGTATACATTTCCACCAACATTTAATTATGTATCACTGTATTCACCGAATCCTTTAATTTGCCTCCTTGTTTATTTCTGGATCAGAAAAATTAAGTTCACAATTAATAATTCATAATTTTTATAGGGGCGTCTAATTTTTTAGCATTTTTACATCATCTGAAACTTCCGTACAAAAAAGTCATCCTTTTATGACAAAAAGAGGTTTCACACGATTGCATTTTTAATGACTTTTGGCTATTAAAGATCGCCTGATTACTTATTGAGTAACACATAATCATATTTTATTGGTACCGCTAATTATTGCCCAGCTAATTACTTATTTAGTAATACTCTATTATATTTTATAGAATAGGTACTATAGTAGCAAAACTTCCATGGAAAGGTTTATGTCACCACATTCAACGGAGTTGCAGACATGATTATGATAATAGAGCTTTCTGTTATTATAATGTGGAATCCCATAAAAATGTGACTGAAAACTATTTATTTCTCCAATGAAACCATAACCGATCCTCTGTAGATACCGTACTGCGCAGCTACAAGCAAACCAACCGTTGAAAGTGCAGAGGTGGCTAAAGTTAATAAATTAAACATAAATAATGTACCGGCTCAGTAAGACTCCATAGTAGTCCAAAGCATCTATGGAGGCCTAGCACTTAAAAAACATACTGTGGCCAGAATCATTTTTGTATTACTTTTAATTTGAAAACTAGAAATCATTCACTTCTTATAGTGATTAATCATTAATTTTATGTTTAAAGATTAAGTTTTTTATAGTAAAAATCAAAGGTATTATCAGTTTTAGTTTTAGTATATAGCCTATTATATCCTTGGTATTCTCAGGAGCAATGCTCGAGATAGGTTGAATGCGCCTGTTCACAAGTTTAGTTTTGTCTTCTATAGTTAACTTCGTGTTACATCACTTAGTAACCTAATGCGTTTGATTCTGTTAGAACTCGGGTCAAACCAGAGTCAATCCTTTGGAAAAACGTAAACAATCCATGAACTTCATCCATGGACTAAAACTCGCACCTGGCCAGTAGGCATGCTGGAGGTCTTCAGTAGTAAGCCATCGCTCCTCTTGCAGTTCATAAGGTTTTGTTTCGTATAATCACTTAACGCACACAAACACTCACACCACTCTATTAGCAGCGAAGCATCAACAGGACCTATTCCAGAGAGGCTTTACTCAATTTTCTAAACAAACTTTCTATTTATATTAGGCCCATAACCCATTTCTTAAATTTGATAATCTCCTGTTTAAATATATTTGTAATTACCTTTTTTTTATTGTAATAGCATTTTTCATTTTTATCAATTTTACAATTCATCATTCACTCGCTCATTTATACAATATTTACAGACAGCCCAGAGACCTCCCAAATCCACATGCGAAGAGAAAGCGGAGTCTTGGGAAGTCCCCCACGCTCCTCCGTCAGCCGCGTCACCGGGTACTAGCCAGTGGAGGCTGACCAAGACCGCGAGAGCCACAGACGCTCAGGACATGATTGGAGCAGCTGGCCATTGCCAGGACCCCCACTGTCACGCGTTTATAGCAGGTCACGAGGCCACTGCCGTTTCAGTCTCCGAGGAAGATTATAGCGATGAGTAGTAGTAGGATTAGGGTGGTTGGAAAGGCTACTGTGGAATTTCATAAACTTGGAAGGGATGAGTTCTAGAATGTAGGGTATATTAAGGTCGTTAGGAAGGGTTTTGTTGCTGACATATTAAGGGACATTTACTATTGTTCTCAGGACTTTTGATTGAAAGGATTGGATACGCTTGATGTTCGACTTTTTTGCTGTCCCCCCATAGCTCTATTCCGTATAGTAACATTTTTTCTCTTTTATAATTTCCTGTTCTTCAATTGGTGCGAAGGATTTCTGGTTTTGGTAGAACGACCACAGAGGAGCAATTTGGGAAGGGATTGGATAATTGCCGATAAAATGCGATTTGACCCTCATCGCAACAAAATATATTAAGCACTATAAAAAATCTATGTAGAAACAACAATCAATTTTATTTTATTTTATTTCTAAAATGGCTTAATTACGATTTAAGCCATTGAGTTTAAAATAAAACCTTTGAGATTCTCCTAAAGCGGTGGCAAATTAATCATAACAAATTTGAAGTCAATTTTCTATTAGTTTTACCAATAATAAATATAAGTTAAAAGAAACAAAAGTGTTGTATCTCACAATCTCATACATAATAAAGTCTGCATGTAAAGATTATTGCATGTTTTTTAATAAACGATCGATCAAAATTTGTAAAATAGAAAGTAAATGGCATTACAACCAATAAAATATTGTTTATCTGTACAAAAAAAGTATAAAATGTAGGTAAACAAATACTTAATTTAAAGATTTAATGAGCACGAAGTGTATTTTTGTATATTTATATTCTGATAAAATGTAAGTTTTGTAATAAAAGGATTATACTAGATTCACCTGAGGATCTATAATTATATATATCTGTAAATTTAAAGGGGCTATGAAAGAGAAAAAAAAGTTTATGAAAAAAAAAATTATAAAAATGCACCATACAATGCAAACATTCTTTGCTACTGTACGATATGTATGGATAATTATTATTTTCGAGAACTCCTCATTAACCTAGATTATTTATACCAATCGAATGCAGTCCTATAAGGAGTTGAAGAATCGCTGAGCAATTTCCCAGATGGCCTCGGGTTAAGGTCAAAGACCTTCCCACTCAATCCAGGACCCCCTAAATGCTAGGCCATCCGTTTTCCATGAGCGAGGGGTTTCTGTCCTTGCATGGCTTCAAAATTTATAACATACTAATTTAATAGTGCATACTATCCCGTGTCTTTATCAGCAAATAACATAAGGAGGAGCGCTTCAGATAACAAAAATGAAATAATATTTAGGAATTAAAAGCCAAAGAAACAATTATTAGCAAGAGCCCGGTGCCTTACAGTATCTAGTCTAGTATTATAATAGCACAGTAACAATTCAATTGTAACAAACTGCATTGTATAATTGTACATAGATTTAATATGTTTTAAGATTGTATTAAATACGGTATATAGAATGTGAAAAATAGTAGATACTCTTTGGAACCACTATTTTTGTGATAATGTTTTCATGCTCTGGCAAACAAGATATACGAAGTTTGATCAAAAAGTAACGAGAATTTTTGTTTATCTTTATCGTTAAAAATTTTTTATTTATTCATCGATAGCAATTTCGTCCTCTTTGAAGTAACCCCCCTCAGGTATTATACACTTGTGCCCAAGCTTTTACCAATCTTCAAAGTACTTTTCAAACTCACTTTTCGGTATAGCTCTTAGCTCCTTCAGCGATTCTTTTTTTATCTGATAAAAACATCGTCCTTTCAATGTTTTTTTCAACTTCGGCAACAAAAAGAAGTCGCAGGGAGCCATGTCCGGCGAATACGGTGGCTAAGCTAACACAACAGTGATGTTTTTTGATAAAAAATTAAAAGCAATCAGTGAGGTGTGAGCGGGAGCGTTATCGTGATGCAATTTCCTTGAATTGTTTTGCCCCAATACCGATCGTTTTCGTTGGATCGCTTCACGTAAACGGGGAATTACTTCCAAAAAATATACTTTTTTGACCCTACGACCTTCAAGAAGGAACTCATGATGCACTACGCCATTGAAACCGAAAAAACAGTGATTATAAAATTCTCGTTACTTTTCAATCAAACCTCGTACTCCTGTGCTGGCTTATTCTTCAATAGTTAAAGAAAAACGTCTGGTATCCTACCCACAATAAAAATGCTTTAACTTAAGCGCTACTAAAACGTCATAATAAAATCGCAGTACTAAGATAATGCGTATAATATTAAAAGAACAGTTTTAAACATACTGTAATCTTCAAAATAGTCAACTATGAAAATAAAAAAAGTTCTGAATGTGAGTTAAAATTATATAAATAATAAAATACAGAAATTTACCTGTACCATGCAATAAATAAAACAAATCAAAGGGGGTTCCCTGATCTGTTAATGGTTTTGGGTTGGTCTGACAAGGGAAGTGGGAGGAGACTCGTAGACTGTGATCTATTAATAATAGTTATAATAATAATATAATACAAAGTCTTTGTCCAGATTGATTTTGATTGTCCACGCGTTAACTCCTCGTAAGTACTTTAAATGTAGTAGCTGACCACTTCCTTCAACGAAAAACATATTTATTTGCATTATGCAACAGTGCTCCTCGACCACCACGATTCTATCGCAAAGAAAAAAGACACCGTTGAACTCTGGGATCACTACGGTTTAATAAAGACATTGTTGATGAAGGTCTAGATCTAATCTAACCTCGAGCATTCCAACCCTCCAACTTAAGAGATAATTTCCTTTCTTCAGTCTAATTAGACAAATTAATTAAGATTTTATTGCTATTCTCGCTAGACGGTAGAAGGGTAATAAAACGGCCAATAACACAACTTTCTGAATTAATTGTACACTGTCGCAGAGTGCAGATATTTTTTTCTTAACAGCTTGCAATAAATTAACTTTATTTATAGCTCGCCACCGGGGAATAATGCGGAATGAACTTTGGTTGACTCATCAGCTATCATCCTTATTTTTGCATCGGCGGTATTTAAATCAGTCGACCAGCTACACAGCGAGGCTGGTTGGCAAGACGTCTGTAGAATCTGACCGAAGAGGAAGAGTTTTGATAGATCGATTCGTGTAGACCAATAATGAAATCTTTAATTCAATACTTCAAGACTTCTTAACAGAAAATCTAACCTCAGACTAGAAAACACACTTCACACATATAGTTGCTAACGCCAATTTGTACTTCCGACTGGAATTGTGGGGGGACAGTCGAACATACGAACGTACCAATCCAAAGCCCTAAGAATTACATTCAACGCTCCCTTTTACAATACAAACTTGTCTCTACAAAGTGATCTTCATGTGTCAACTGTCCTTAACCCTATTAAACCACTGAGATTTTCAACCAAAAATCCTCTTGTCAACACCTCATCCAGTAATACCCATTCCTGGGTATCCTGTACAATCCTCCTCACCAACAGTGGTTTTCTCGCGATATTTGTTACTATAAATGTAAGTCAAGGATTCTTGGCGCTGGTCATCACCCCACTTCATGTCCTGAGTGTGTGTGGCTCTCTTGCCCTCTCTCTGGGCTTCACCTCGCGGCAAACAGTCTGAGAGGGGGAGGTGGGGCGAGCTCCTAGCTTGAATGTGTATGTATTATATTGTATGAATGGAAACTAAAAGTATGAATGAGCTCGTACATCCCAATTAATAATGGTGTGCAAGCAAATTGTAATTTTTCAAATAAAGATCATATATATACGTATATCATTCTTATAACCATGGTCAATAACCTATTAAAAACTGTAATGCGAAAAAGGCTTGTAATAGAAATTTTTGTTGAAATTTAACTTTTAATATTTTAGCTGCTTAAATTTTTTTTATACAAAAATAAAAGTTATTTTCAGTAACCGAGATGGTTGCACAGAACAAATAAAAAGTCTCAATGGACTTACAATTGATGCAAACTAATTTTGTTCAGTATAGAGAAAAAAAAATGAATGATAAACGGAGCTGGAAAGAGTAAAACGAAACGGCGCCTGGGAAAAACGGAGCAGTGATGTCATTGCGCGGGAATCTGTTTTCCCTGTTCACGAGGGCCAGTTTGTGTGGACAGTTCCTTCGACTTGCCACGTGACCGTCGCGCACCTGTCAGGTCAACCTTCACAGTCCAGATCGGTGGGAGAGAACCGAGACTCCTGGACGGATGGTTTCTTCGATGTCGATGGGACAAAATGTTATGTGACAATATGTTCTATTTTTGTTTTGGACTCCAAACAAACCTGACTTTAATCCATCGATCAAGAATTTCGTCACGTTCGGCATAACAACTTTGATCACAGTAGCAATTACTTTTTGAAATTGTAGTCCACTAAATTAATTCGTAAATTAGTTTTAGGTCCCTCAGTTTGTAGCCCGAAGGTAAGCCCCAAAGTACAATGAGCCCATTGTAACCATTTATAGCCTTTTGTATGTTTTGGATTTAATAAATAAACGAACAAGGGACCAAGAAAAAAATGGTCACACGAGTCAAGTACCAATCTGGACATCGAGATATTTAATTTAATACACCAAATTAATTTATGTATATTATAAATAAATATTTTAAGGTTATTTATTGAGGCCCTTACATTTTTTTTTATGGGGCTGCTTGTAAATAGCATCATTGTAACATCAAATGGAACTACAGCGGAAAGTTTCATGTGTCGAAGTCGAGCTCGGGTTGTACAGTGGCGTATACATTCTCAAGTGTCCTACTGAGGTCGGCAACGTTGTTGCGTCAACGAGTCTTGAATGAGGACCCAACGTTAACAGTTCCTAGGTGACAATTGAGTCAGTCACTATTTTCTTCTACATTACATATTAAATATTACGTAACAGTGTAATTATGGTCTACTTTGCGTCTAGAGACTAAGGCACTTCGTAATATTTTAAATGGTTTGCGCTGATTGTTGATATCCAATCATTTACTATTTATTTATTTATTTGATTTAGTATACGAGAGATAGATAGAGAGAGAAAGAGAGGGAGATGTATTTAGTGTGTATTTTCTAGCATTTTTAGATTATTATTAACTCATTATTATATTTGTGTTATTTTTCTATTTCATTTTATTTAACACACACGCTAATAGATCATAAGCATAATAGGTACACAGTAAATCTATGTAATGTACAAAATGTATGGGTATTCATAAATAAAAAGGTCTTATCGATAGGGAGGTTGAAAATAAATATGAAAAATCATGTATACTTATTTCCTTTTCAGACTACATTGTAAAGCTTTGAAGTGTTTATGATTACTTAAACATTAACCGATCCCAAAAAGACAATGAAACTGATCCATGGATCAACTAGTATAAAAACAACAGATTCGTGGATTGTTTCAGTTCTCAGCACCTGTACTTTATTAAAATTCAAATAAGTTGAATGTTTTTATCGGCTTGGGTGGTTAGGTTTGTATACTTGACGATAATCTTCAACTCCTTTATGTACTCACGACTAACAAATTTTAGTAAAAGAGGTGTAAGCATTGAATCAAGCACACGTGATGTCAGCGTAGAAGGGATAAATGTATAAATAAATAAAAGACCTTAAATATTATCGTTATTTATTTAGCTTTTAGCCGGTAGTACCAACAATCGCTGATGGTGACTACCAATTGAGAGCAATGAAGAGCCTAGAGCTGAGCAACAAAGACGGACGCCGAAAAGACGGAGCGCGCACCTGCCAGTGGAAGACCTTGGACTCAGGGCAGCGGGTCAAGGAATGTAGGGACAGGGGCATACACTTCTTATGTAATAGACTGGAACAATTATTGACTTATTCTCCATTACACGCCACAGTCTCCTTTAACCTATCAATGCATTTATCCATATCGTTTAAATTTAAACTCTTACAGATTATTTATTATTTAAATCATTTCAAGATAGGAAGTGGACGTAGTTCCATAAAGCGGATTCTATTGGACTCATTAAATATACCACAGTTTCATTATAGATGAATATATCTCCCCAGAACTTTCTCACAATGAAAGAAGCCCCCTATTAATCGAACAAAGGTGATTTAAACATGAATGCTCAGGATATTGAAGAATGTTATAAAAAAAACATGAAAATACAAATTAAGTTCTTTATGTACGTCCAACGATGGCGACCGTTAAAATCCAAAAGCAAACCACAATACCTCGGACTCCCCACTCGGTAGAATTCATAAAGAACAAAAAAAAAATGAAATGATCAAATAACCTATTCATCTATCATAGTTTACACTGATTTCCTTCCTTAGCATTTCTTTACTTTTTACTCGTAGTACCTGCCTTTACTCCCATTGTGCGCAACACAGAATGTTTTCATTCTTATTCTTGTGACGTTGCTTCAACATTATATTGTTATTTACAAATCCCACAAGGAAAAAATACTAATTATTATTATTACAAAGTAGTTACAAACACTTAAAATAAATATTATTTCAAAATTGAATTGAATACCTTGGAGGCCGCCGAAACAAATTACTAATCTACAAAGCCAATCTGGACATATGGAATAGAGCTATGGGGGAAAACAAAAAAGTCGTACATCAAGCGTATTCTATCTTTTCAATCAAAAGTCCTGAGAACAATAGTAAATGCCCATTATTATGTCAGCAACACACCCTTCATAACGATATAATATACCCTACATTCTTGAATTAATCCCTTCAACGTTCATGAAATTCCATAGTAACCTATCCAACGCGGATGATGGAGGACCTAATATAAATACGTGGCAGTGGGAGTCCTGGTAATGGCCAGTTCCTTCGATCATGTCCTGAGCGTCTGTGGCTCTCACGCTCTTGATTAGCCTCTACTGGCTCGTATCCGGTGACACAGCTGATGGAGGAGCGTGGGGGACTTCCCAAGACTGCGCTTCCCCTTTCGCATGCGAGGGAGGTGACAGCCATGTGGATTTGGGAGGTCTCTGGGCAGTTTGTAAATACTGCCTGAATGAGCTAGTAAATGAAAGTTCCAAATAATGGTATAAATGAGAACATTTATCATAATTTCTTAATTCCCAATAAGGCAGTTTATAATTTTATAACAATTAAAAAGTTTTATATAAAAAAAAAAATCTTCATAATATTCCTTCCTTTACGTTATATTGTAGTCTCATACGAAAACAACGCTTCCCAGGCTCCCATCCAAACGTAGACCAGATACAAAGAGATGGAAAGTCACCTCCCAGCTATTGACATCCAAGGACACGATTAAGTCGGCTATGACTAAGGTCCTTTGTCTGTTTACAGTTCAAACCGTTCGGAAATAACGTCAGTTAGTTTATTAATTATTATTAATAGTTATTAATTCTATCTAACCGATCCAATCCGCGTTGTTTTGTTGCTGTATTGTTCGAATAAATACAAATGACCTGAGGAAAACAACTCTTCATGTCACAAGTCAAAAAAAAACTGACTCTTTGTCTTAGGAAAACCGTGGCAGTTATCAATTGGTATCTCCGAGTTTTTCCACAATGATGCCGGTTCTGGGCAGGTTACTCCTTCAGTGTTTATTCTAGAATCTAAGTCGATTTAGCTCTACCTTACGATATTTCTCTTTCTTCGAAAACCTAAAAGGCAGAGGTATGTATTAAGAATAAGTAAGAAGGAAGAATATAGTGAAAATCACATCAAAGATAAATAATTTCAGCTATATTACAAAATATAAAGTTTCGAGTTATTGGATTTTTTATTTTAGCTACTTAAATTTTATTTATTTGTTAAATATGAATTTCAACTAACATGATGAAGTATTTATAGTTAATTTTATATTATATATTTATAGTGTAATAGGTTTTTAAGATGTTGACGTGGAATCTACTTGGACACGATGATCCTTCATTTCTTATTCCTTAATTTCGTTTATTTACATTTCCAAAAAAAAAAATAATATAGTTTTTAACAATGGAAACAAAGTTCTGTAGGAAAATAAATCTTCAATCTAATGTGGCTTAAATGGCTACCAAACTGATCCACGGGTCAATTAGTAACTATCTTTTAGCAGGGGCCGAAAAACAAGTTTTGAGAGCCGGTGCGATTTTTCATTTTAGTTCATTTATTTTTCGCAAAGGCTATTGTCACAAGGATTTCTTAATTTATCATGAAGTAATTTTGTTCAACGATTCATAGCTATAACAATAAAAGCCACAGAATTATTCACAGCAGAATCTTATGCATATATGAATTGCAAAGTCCTCTAAGCGATTTCATCAACAGGTTGAGTACTACCGTATGTAATGCTGCAATCTGTTAGTAATATCCTAAATATAAAAGCTTACTGTGTGGCTGTAATAATGAAGCCATTCGTATTGAAATTCAGTAACAGTGATCGTGAAGACTTTCCCGCCTGTAGGAATGCAAAAGAAAAAAATTACTTGATTGAGCATTTTGTTCAACTGACGGCATTTGCAGCGCTCATATCAACAATAAAGAAGATGGTTGAATTGGCTATTGTCCCATTCAATGGCATCACCCCGCATGACAAACCTAGCACAACCAGTAATAAGAAATGCCGACTAGTTGGTGATAAAACGTGATAGCAACCAAACAAGGTTGTTCCAATTTTCTTTTGATATCATTTTTGACAGATAAATAGAAAACATAAAAGAAATATTACATAAAAATAATAATAATAATAAAGTGTAAACCTCAATTAAGAAATAAACAAATATCATAAGGCGTTAATAAATAAGGAATATACATATATTAGCTATTTATTTATATCGATATAAAATATAGTAAAAAAAAAATTAATCAAAAGCTAGCAATCGTCTGTCAGACTAATGAAGAAGGGTTGAGGGTGTAAGGTCTGTAATGGTGATGAGTGGCTGATATCAGGAGAGAGAAATTCAGCGAGTGGTGGAACGTCCAAGGAAGGAACGATCAAATGCTGCGGGATGAGAAGGGATAGATGGGAATGAGATCTTGTGTTCCGGGAGTAGGCTTTTTAACTGTCGAGTATTGCAATATAAAGAGGGTGATGAGAATAGCAATGAGCCAAGAAAATATTGTTGTTGTTGTTGTAAGCAATTATACCCAATTATGTACACCCAATAAATGTTCCCAATAAACACCTGTTGTATAGGCAGACCACGCTACGCTCATAGGTAGCTGTAGGATCAGGGTCTCATCTTACCCGGTACTGCTCCAAGTGTTCCATCATATAATTAAGCCAAAACATGAAGTGCCGAACACTCTCGTACTAACCCATATTACATATTTTTAACCATTGTGAGGAAATATTTAATTTCAAACTCCACTCAATATAAGAAAATATTAATTTGTTGATTACCATGTAATTAATTAATTAATGAAACGTATTCATGCCTTATGGAGCCGGCAGTATCTTTCGTGTCAAATTAAAATTTCATACCTCTAGGTTGAACACGATGCTCCCAATAACGAGAAGTAATACAGGGAGTCAGGAAGAAATGAAAATGGTTGCTAGGTCCAAAAAAAACATGTTAAAAATTACATTTTTTATAGCATTATGTAATACAACTTTTACACACATTATTTAGTAATGGGCCAAAAAGGAATTGAGAGCATAGACATTTTTTGTACTATTGCGATAAGTATGATTTGCTGTTAAGGAGTCAAGATGGTGGTAATTCGATCCTAAGTGGCGCGCATTTCATTTTTTTTCTAAATTACTTTTTTGAATAGACGGAAACCTTCAAAAGGCTAATTTTGGAGCTTTTACTCTTGATAACTAAGGTTATAATGGCACGATGTTAGAAGAAGCTTTCGTATGCTAAATATTTATTTGTTCTCAATGTTCCTGTTTTATCAGCCAAGAAGTAATAAAGATACAGGGAAATCTGAAGCAAGCGTTAAATACAACGATGAACCATTCGGTGAGTAGCACCTGCTAATGGTGAGAAGTGGTGTTGATGTAAATAGTTACTACAGGAGAGGTTAACAATTACTGCTGATCTAGAGTTTGGGAGGTCCCCCAGCGTTGTCAACAATCTTTTCTCTTTTGCTAATAATTTGTTGGCTATTAACAAACATGACTATAAGATTAGTGACAGGGCACAATGAGATTTCATTGATTATGCACGTAAAGGAAAGCTAAATATGATAATATCTGATGATTATGTTCACGGATGTCCAGAAAACGGGACAAAAGCGTGGGAAGAAATGTGCCAGGAAAAAGAATCGGAAGTAATAAAACGTTTAGCTCTACGATTATCAGGGCGGTTTGAACACGAAGAGGACTTGAACTACAAGCAAAAGATGATGTGTGGGACGTCAGCGTGTTATAAGTGGCTAGGGACCATATGCCGCCGCGGCTATGATCCCGCCAGATGGACCACGCGGAAGACTTGCCAGTGGATGGTTTGCTTACCTGAACCCGGAACAATAGTTAGCCCGGTTCTTCTCACGGATATGAGTCTATCCATTGATGGCGGGGGAGTCGCCTCGCTGGAAAAAATCATCCGGGTAGCTAAAGCGCGGGGGGAGGGAAAAAACGGCTGGGCCCGTAGACTTCCTGGTTGGTCCCGTTAGGGGTACCCTCGTTTGTCTAGGAGGATTGGGGATCTGGGCGCACCCGTCCGTCTTATTATCACCTCCTGAGGGACAAAGTATGCTCCTGGAGACTGGAATAAAAATGTCACTTGCTCTGTTCAAGAATAGTTTAGCTGAGGTGTCCCATTGTTGAATATGTAGGAATGTCACCGTCATTACTGTGGTATAGCAAAAGAAAAATACTTTATCACCCAATATGGTTGAGCATAATGGCATGTACTTTTTCATGACCAATTTACGTCATGGAAACACTTAGCAGGTGGTAATCATTAATCATAATAGTGGTAATCATTAAGGCAACTTTTAATGAGAACGACTATATTTGAAATCTTCAATCCTTACTTTTTTACTTCGAGTGAGTAACAAAGTATCACAAACGTCCCCTATTTGAATTTGTTCAATGGCTCTTTTGGAAGAATACCCTAGATAATAGGTAAGTCCCTAAATAGGCAACGTTAATTTAAAAAGGTTTTGGAAATGTCATAAGTTGCATCCTATCATTCTTGGATACTTGGTATAAAAGATGGGAATCGGAAATATTATTTCGCAGGATGAGTTGATGTAATTGTTTGAAATCAGCTTCATAGGTTAGTGAAATAAGCCTATAAGAGTTTCATTAAAGTTAGTAAAAGATGTTTCAAAATACTGGATATTTCTCAAAGTAAAATTTGAATACATGGTAATATTGCATACTTGGTTGGTCAAAAGTCTTCCAGAATTAAATTAGATGCAAGTCTAGCATCTTTCTTTCTTAAAACTAACACCCGGAAATCGGCAGTACGTACAAATCTTTCATACTAAATTTTTCTTGCCGTTGCTTGGTGTGCCATCGGTGGGTAATTTCATCCACCGGAGGCACATTAAGTTTTTTTGACTCGTTTCAGCATCTAACAAACCCAATGTTAAAACATTATCAACCCACCTCCCGTCCATCGATGGCAACAGACTGTCGGGTGAAAACGAGTGGTCCATCCCCTTTAAAGATGTTTAGAAAATTAATGTATCATGTGCATCATTTATACAAGCGAAATCACAATGTATAATAATTAGTAATTTTATAGCCATGCTAGAAGAAATATAATAATCTACTGTAAATAGATTCATTTGTACAATCTATAATGAATTTTGTAACAACGGGATATGGATTGGATTGGGACTTTAGATTGGAAATTCTTCCTCATCCAACGGAACCAGACTGAGCTTATTTGAACAACGTAAGACACGAAAAAATACACTTGTAGGTATGTAATTTTTCAGATAACTAAACTTATCCGCTTTTTCACAACCACCGCAAATTTAACCACATTGTTTAATAATTTCTCAGCAGCTTATCTAAGTTCTGCAACTTATCAAGGTGGTAATTTATCCAATAAGAAGTAATCTGAAGGTTATATATTTATTCTACTCTCAATAGCATAGGGGTGCATGTTATGCCTCAATCAAACCATCACTTAGAAATAGAATGGAATCTATTTTTAAATATTCCAAAAGGAAGAAAAAATATCAGGTGCCTGGAAAGAGGCTGACCTCTATTATATATGTATGTTCTATTAATAGATAAGTTGCCTTGTCCGAAGGAGTTTAAAAGAAAAGGTAAGGGTCTCTCCGGACCGCTTTATCGAATGGAGATGTTGCCCTTCTTCCTAGAAAAAACGTTTCCACCTAGAAAAAAAAGCACGAGCTGGTTAATAGATTACAGCCCATTCTGTTCGTTTCGTCTAGCCGTTCGATTTGTCCTCGATTATATATTTGGCATTTATCGCTTCCAACATCTCATAATCTGGGATAATCTGCCTTGACAAACTCGATCGTCAACAATATGGAAATCTTGTCTGTACATATGCTTCCTAGAAGCATAAGGTAATTGATGGTTCGTTTTATTGTCCAATAACAAGGAAACGAATAGATCAAAACTAACAAAGGGTTACTGGATAGTAATGAAACTGAAATATTAATGTGGGACGAGAGGAAAACACGTTTTTTTCAACGATTTTCATATATTTCCCATCTTATTTCCATTCACTGACTGATTCCACCCGATGACTGATTCAGGATTTCGTTCTTCAAGGCTATAACAAAAAACACGATTTTTGGGCTATCGTCGTTTTTACCAAAAGGTTTTTACCAATTAGTCCTTAAGTTTTCACCTGTCTGACTGGTTCTGGTGCTCGAGAGGCCCCCACTTCAAGCCAGAGACATAAAATTAAGCTGGTAATACCAACAAATAGTGGCACCATTTCATATTGGGAAGATATATAATTGCTAGCTCGAAAAAAAACATGATAATTGTCATCGATTGATTAAATGATTTGTATTAAATAATTGAGTAAATTATCCTTATCGGCATAATAGGAGTGGAACGTGACCTATTTTTTTTTCTATTACGGAGCTAGATCTTAAACTTTTTTATTTGGTTATGAAAGTTACGAATCTTATCAGATTGGCATATTTTTATTATTAAGCTCATTATGAACATTGTTATTATATACAGTATTATTGCTATAAAAGGTTTATAACCTATTAGAATATATAAAAAGCTTTTCAAGGTTCTTGTTTCTCATTCGAAGATATGAAATATTTTTGTACTATTCTGGGTTCGATGCTAAATGCCCTCCCCCTCAGGAGTTGAGGTTGTTATTTTTATTGGTAATAATAAATCGTCATTCAATTTAAGAAAATTCTTTCAAGACATTAACAGTCTTACTGAGTAACATAAATATCTTTGCTGAGGGTCTGCGGTGATCCTGCAGGGAACGTTGCATTGGCTTGTCAAGAGATTGAATTATGAAATGTGACTGTTGTTTAAAATCCCCTTTTCACAGTTGTATTGATGTTTACATAATTATTAATATGTAATGTTCCAAATACAACTAAATATTCTAAGTACTGCTACTGATCTTTTGAGGGTAGAAGCAATGTTAAATAAATTAAAAATTTATTATTATTTGTTTATTAATTAATAGACATCAGCCGCATAAAATGTAACATACTGGTAGTAAGTTGGCCTTATGTAACATACGAAATAAAATAATATACAATTATTCACGGGTTTACTATTTTACCATGAAACAATATTTAGATATAATATGGGCTACAATAACTATTTTGTTTTATTGTAATAGTTACTCATTCAATCACTTCATTAAAGATAACTGAAAAGTACTGTTTTAAAAAAGTCATAAAATTCTTGAAAGACTGAAATCAAAAATTTTTCAACAATAGAAAACAATAATAATTTTCTTATAATATTTTTCTTTTTTCTGGCATTCTACAAAGAGGGTGTACTGGAGATATAGACCCCATAATAATTTTTTTAAATAATTAAAAAAACGAAATAGTGTATCATGTTGGTATAAAATATTTTGTGAGGTATTATAAACATTGATATGTATGCTTGTTATTACTTTTAGTTTATTATTTTTTTTTAATTTATTATACCCCCGAGAAAAATATTCATATGTCTCGCCCCGAAACTTAATTCCCGGGAATTAATACCATACCTTGTACTTCTTCACAAAACCTATCCTACTCCATAACATGTGATAACAATATTATCCACCTCAATAAAGACAAATGAAATGTACTATACAAAATTTTAATAAAGTCATCAAATTCTTCAAAGAAATCTTTAAATATCTGAAAATTGTGAATATTCTACCTAATCTAATGTTAGTTATTGAAATAAAATACACAATAATAATATGGTTATTTTTCTTATTTCTGTCATTCTATCATACAATCTTATTTTTCACAGTCATCTTTGTGCTATTGTTATAACTCAAATAACTATAAACTTTAAAATACCGATTGTTTATCGGAATAACTGCAATGTGTAGTGTACAGATCGTTAAAAGTTCTGGCATAGATTGTCATACGTAAAATATTTATCTACAATGTGTCATAAGTATTTTGAGAAAATGGCAAACTTCCGCTGGCCTTGTGTTGCCTTTAAGGAATATGTATATATAAATAAAAATGATCGATGAAATGTATATAATTATCTGTATATATTTAACCGTATCTCGTAACAAATCTGAAGAAAGGCAGCGGACAGCACAGGCCGGCCTTCAACCTTGGCAGCAGCTTTAATTTCGGCATAGATCGGAGCAAACAAGGAAGCGTGGACGAATCTACTGCTTGTCCCAGGCCTGGTAGTGCTTACACGAGTATCGATTACCATTCACGATATACATATATCTGATGCAGAAATAATAGGGCAGAGCAAACATAATGGCTCCAGCATTAGCATTCGGAACTGTTTTTATGTACAGCCTCAGGGTGGGTCTATAAAAAAAACAAAAAAAAAACGTTTTTTTTTCTCTGGTTGCAAGTCGGCTGGTTGCGCAACCCGGAGGCAGGTAAGACACTTTATTGTGTTTTCCCCTTAGGGGTGGCTCCCCCAGGGCCGTGTGCATCCGATACTTAATGAGAAGATCCACCCTCTTCCTACTAGTCATTCTCCCATAGGATCCCAGCGTCCCCGGTATCTGGATTATAATGACACCACCTTTTTAATTTATGTCCCTTTTTTTTTTCATATACGGATATTCTTATGAAAGGCAGCTGCCGGTTATGTTTCCTACTCGGATTAGCAGGCACTCCGTTAATTTTTTTTCTCGTTCAGATCGCTTCCTCCCCACGGTGGAGGAAGGGTTGAAAAAATCGGGGGGAAAAAATTATGCGGGTGGTTCTCATCAGTCTTAGATGCGTTAATATAAAACGAAAAAAAAGGTCTATAACGGTTTATCGCCACCATGAAGCAGGATTCAATAACTTTCTCATGAAGTGCGTAATTCACAACGTTTGTTATTCTGCAAATACTTGGGGTCGGGGGACGTTAACACACTGGGACCCAATGATAACAGACAGTCAAAGATTGGAAAACATGACACGTCGTTAACTTTTGCACCCCATATTTTCTTCAAGAATATCCTAAAATACACAACAGGTAACATAGCAGCTGATTATTTCATATTTATAATGTTGCTCGCTTGACGCAGGCACAATAGCACTAATGTAAATAACCTTGAATTTGTGTTCCCTAATATCGTCAGATACCACTGATAATCAGTAGATTAAAAATGTCACCACCAATGACCACCAACACCTCATCAACTTCAAACTTCACAGGAATCAAAAAACTAACCCCCTGACCTGTTTGAGCCAGAGCCACCAACTTTGTACCTATACTTCATTTGTGATTTATTATTTGTGGCAGTATATGTTTTGAAAATTTATGTACTCAAACACAAATTCTTTCGGAAACTGATGATCCTCCATAAACACAGTTATTTATTTTCATTTAGAAACATATGATATTGACAAACACTTTCATTTTCTTATTGAATTATAGATAAAGGTTTTGTTGAACATCGCTCTTTGCGAAGATTACTGAAAAACGGAGGATATGAATTAATAATCGAATGCCAACCATCAAAAATCAAAATTATTATGTTTTTGTGGGTGGCCTGGTTCTCAGTTTCTCATAAAAGAGTTCCTTCTTACGGTTTATTGACGCTTTGGCATTGTAAACAGAATACAATCGAGACATCTGGAGAGTGTAAGTGATGGAGTGGAGGGCTTGAGGTTTGGAGAGCGATTTTGTGTCTTCTTTCAGTTGGTCGTTTCTTGCTCCAATGCATACTGGCTTCACTGGATCGAAAACCAACTCCTTTGGAAGTTCTGTCTGTAGCTGCTGTGTTGAGATTTACAGGTTATTTTATAGTGGGTATTGGCTTCTCATTTGAACTTAATGATATAATTTGGGTCTACTATATGTACTTGAAATATCTGGGTCTTGTAGGAATCTCCGTGTACCAAATATTGCTCTTGTAACATATCCACGTACATATTACATGTGATGCAGTGGTGCAGGCAAGTATGTTTCATCATTTCCAAGTGTTTTGTAATTTTGTTCTGGTGTCATGCATTCAACGGTTAAGTGTTTAATAGTAATTTTGTGCAAATTGGTGGGTCTAGTTGTCGTATTAAGTAACTCAGGCTATGCTATGTGTCCAATATGTAGTGTTTTTGTTGGGTGTGTTCCAGTTAAAAAATCGTAGACACTGTTGATTTCATTTAGTATTGCAGCATCAAGGTGTTTTATTCTTGCTAGATTGGTTTCTTTGTCAGCAGCTGCATTACCCCTGTCTTTAACTAAAAATAATTTCAATATTAGTTTGATATTTTCTACATGTAAATTTCACAAAATTTTAAGAGCTGTAATTAACAAAGAAATTATACAACCTTTCAGGGCAGGTACATAAATACAAGGTCAATCTCCTTTTCTTTTTTAAATAAACTATAATTTATTTAGTCATGAACTTCTGAAAATTACTTTATAACATAAACGACCTATAATTAGTATTTGTTTGCCTTAGTTCTTTGATAACTCATATTGACTAGCTCAGTTTTACGATCACTATAATAGGAGATTCAGACCGAAGGACAAAAGCCGATGGGCCCGTATATGTTTGAAAGTAAAGTCACTCCATTCGGCTTTGTATGTACTCTAAGCTTTGTGATTCATTTAATGAATAAACAAAATATCTACTCAGGTTGATTAACTGTACAAAAGGACTGAGGAAAATATCTTGCTGCCTCATTCAGTCGTACTATTAATGTAAGTGGCAAGTAATTGGTAAATACAGCGGCAATTAGAGTAGATGGATCTCTTGCAAAGAGTGAGAGCACTTAAGGGCAGGGAGCAAACAAGCCGCAGCTAAAAAGCGCCACATGTACCCTGATGGCTTGTAGCCGCGGGCTGATGTGCTGTGGGAGCCGTACAATCAAAAAACAATCAGATGTGGGGGTGAGGGTGGTTTTTTGTCGCCGTTTGTGTGTATATATATGTGTCTCCCTCAACCCTCCCCTGCTCGCGGGGGTGAAAAAGTCTTCCGCGTTTTTTATGACTTCGGGGAACTCTCCGTCTGGTTCCCAGGCCGCCTCGAGACACGTGTGATAGGTACAGATACCATTTGGCTCTCACGTAAGCGATTGTATCTCGTAGGGAAATGGATTCTTCCTTATGTTGCATAGATCACGATTCGTCACAGAAAATCGAGAGAAAAAAAGGCATCCCATGATATATCATGATCGTCATGATATACCTTTTTATATAAATTAGTATTGGCCGGTTGACAACAGAAGTTAACAACATTCCGAGCCATTATCACGAAGGTCTGGAAATCTACATTCTTGCGAAGTACTGAGATGAAAATAAACAACTTCATCCATTTTCTGTCACTTTTCTTCAATAACTAGACCACGATTCCCCACTTGAAATGCTGAAATTAAACCTTAAAACCTAATAACTGAGGTTGAATTTTCTTTACTATCTAGCAAATTGTACAAGGATAAATTATGAATTATAAGTTGTAACGAAAGCGTTAAATAATAAATACATACCCCTTCTGAAAAATAATGAAACCGTTACAAATTCAAGCATAAATTGTCAAGTGTGGACTATTGTCATTTTTTGGCAGTATTATGAGAATTATGATCAAACGTGCTATCCCACAGTTAATACGTAATGACTGGGAAACATTTTTTCGGCTCACAGACCAATAACGAGTGAAATACAGATTAGTAAAAGTCGCCTTTTTCAATACAAACCTCTTAAAGGAATGGTATACAAAATTAGTAGTGGTTACTGGAAAGTAAGGTTTCATAACTTTGAGGTACTTAGATCCTACGAGACCAAGAACAGCTGTATGATAGCCGATGATAAGGCTGCGGTCAGTAGGACATATGCCGGTGCCTGTATGGTGCCCTATTGTTGGCAGCACTGTTTCGAATCGGGCTGACCAACCTATTCCCTAAGGGCCGGTATCCTGTGAGAACGTCTTCCAGAAACAATAGGGATGGTGCTATAACTGCCCCCGAGCTGTTGGCCCAACTGAAGATCCTTATTGTTTGATTTCTTCGGGGTCTTCTACCCTGCTACCGGACTGAGAGGTTGAGTTTATTTAGAAACATGTATGATATAATACAAGCACATCATAGCGTGGCGTGTTCAGGGAGTATGAGGAAGGGCACGCTTTTGGGAAGCATGTAGAATTAAATTAAAGAACCCTGGAAAATTAAATGAAGAATTACTTTCAGGGCCACAGCCACTAAGAGTCTAAGGACAGAAACAGAATATTTCGGATTAAAAGACTACTAAGTAAACAGTGAAGTTTAGATGAAACAATGGGGACCAGAAAGGGGTCTCCATGGAAGTTCTGAAATTTGCTGATTTATATTTTCTATGGTGGCGATTACGAATTTCAGTTTTACCACCTCGAAAATTTCCGGAAGCATAAACAAAATGCAAAAAAAAATACGGTCACTCTCACTTCAAAACGCAGCGCCAAACAAAAAAAATTATTAGAATCAAAATTGTGGGTAATTTACTCATGCTTAATTTTGTATAGGTTGATGTTTCTTTTAAAAAAAATCATAGCTTTCATGATAAGGGAGACAAACCCTTTTTTTTTAACCCTACCACGTGACCTGTATCCCAAACGGGGTACTTAGCAGAAAAACCGGGAAAAAGATTAATTATTCGTCTTTCTTTTTTTTTTATATTTCGGGGAAAAATTTGAGGTGGCAAAGTTTAAATCTGTTTTCAGCACCTCAAAAAAATATCATTGAGAACATTTTCAGAACTTCTCCAAAACTCCAGGAAAACTACCATATGACTGGACTACACGTTTTCCACGATTGAAGGAATGATAGGTCCTTCCATCAGGTAGTCCCTGAATCTGCCCAAAATGTTTTTTCGTTGTGTCGCCATCTACAAGGCCAAAGTGAAACAGTAGAGAAAACGGAAGGTACAGAATAACCTTAGACCACCAGCTGTTTTTGTCCAGAAAAACAAACTATACCCCTGCTATGCTGCAGTGACATACTACTTACATTATTTGTAACTTTAACTTTAGTGTTTTCACAAACATTAAATAAAATACTTGAATGGAATAAGATATTTTTTGATTGTTTACAATACATTCAGGTAACACTGAAGGAGGAAACTTGGGGATCTCCTAGGAATCTTCTGATCTTTTGTTTGTATGTGAAAGAGGTGACAATCATTTGGGGTCAAGAGATTTCGTGGATGTGTTATTGGACTTGATAACTGAGTGAGTAAGTGTGGAACTTTGAATATGGGATATTTGATTATTATTCCCTAGTGCCAATAGGGCAGAATACGATTTTTTATTTATTTTTTTTAAATTCTCTCACTCAGTATTATTCACTCAGAATTACAAAGCACTAAGAACCTTTTACATTACCCAAGAACATGGCTGGAAAAATTCTTGAATGTATAGCAAACTTCGGATAAGGCAATTACAAATATTGACAGCAGAAACAACCCTCTGTTGTGCCCACTGACCGTCGAACACTCAAACCTATAATTTGTCAAACACAGGAAATTCAAGCCAACTCGTGATCCTACAGATCTGTTCAGTAGTATTACATGCATGTTTAAATGTCTGATTTGTGACGAACGATTATGACCACTACTAATAACAGTTGGCTGAATGTAAAATAAAATAACAAATGAATAAGTGAACTCACTTTCGGATAGTTTTATTAATTAACTTATATTTATTGGCGATTAGATTTATAAATAATACAAGTACATGCAAAGAAATTAATCAGGAATTCCATTGCTGGAGCAGACCTTGATAATTTATTGATTCCAGTCATTCCACTTTTCACTCGCATACAATGAGAAATTCCTTTTGCCTTCACCTATCACTAATTATTTCTATTAACTTGTCCAAAGATAGCTCAGGTGAAGGACTGCCGTAATTACAACATTTTATCTCAAAATAACAATGTCATCAGCCGGCTGTATTTCATCGCCTCTCTACACATCATTCAATTTATATAATAATATTGACATATTACGAATATATACGAGTATGTATCGCTGCTGCCAGGTAGGTGTCTGAGTTAAAATAACTTATTATAGAATGAGACTATGCTTGGAAGTACAAAATGCTTGTGTTATAAACTATTATATTGGATTTTTAGAACAGCAAAAAAGGCGAACATCAAGCGCATCAAATCCTTTCATTCCCAAGTCCTGAGAACAATAGTCAATGCCCCTTATTACGTCAGCAACAAAAACCTTCATAGCGATCTTAATAAACCCTACATTCGTGAACTCATCTCTTCCAAGTTCATAAAATTCCATCGAAATCTATTCCACCACCCTAATCTCCTAGTCATTACATCACAGTCATTGCACCTCCCCACACATCCCTATAATCCTCGGAGATTAGCACTGCCGCTTCGTGACCTAATATAAATACGTGGCAGTGGGAGTCCTGGTAAATGGCCAGTTCTTCCAATCATGTCCAGAGCGTCTGTGGCTCTCGTGATCTTGATTAGCCTCTACTGGCTCGTATCCGGTGACACGGCTGATGGACGAGCGTGGGGGACATCTCAATACTCCGCTTCCGTTTTCGCATGCGAGGGGAATGACCGAGTGTATGAAGAATTGTAAATATGGTATGAATGAGAATATTGAACACAATTACTTATTGCCCAATAAAGCAGATTGTAATTTTATCACGCTAAACATTTGAAAAAAATAAAAAAAATATATATATATATTACATTTTTAAGAACTTTAAAGAATTACTCCTTCTTTTTACACCGACATCTTGTATATTGCTTCCTTGCCTGAGTTGGTCACTCTCGGTGGCTCATTGATAAACTCACAATGAACTGCATCCTCCGATTTATTTTCGGAATGCCGAAATACTAGCTATACAACATCAGCTGAAGAAGAGCGCGAGAGCCTCAGACGCTCATGACAAGATTGGAGAAACTGGCCATTGCCAGGACTCCCACTATCACGTTTAGTTGTGTACGAAGTATACCTCCTGTGCTAGGGTGAGTTACTATGGAATTTCGTGAACTTGGAAGGGGAATATATATGTAAAGGTTCAAGAATGTAGGCTTTACCATGATCGTTATGAAGGGTTTTGTTGCTGACGTTATAAGGGGCATTAACTATTGTTCTCAGGACTTTTGATTGAAAGTATTGGATACCCTTGATGTTCGACTTTTTTGCTGTCTCCCATAGCTCTATTCTGTATGTCCGAGGTAGGCTTAAGTATAACTTTGTAGATTAGTAATTCATTTTCTATTGAGAGATGGGATATCCTTCGAAGTAGTCTGTACAGTTGTCCAAAGTTCTTGTCTTTTTAGCCTCGTGTGTGGGTTCCATGTCAGCCTTTTGTCGAGATGGAATCCTAAATACCTTACAATCTCGGATACAGGAAGAGGAATTTATAATTTTAATATCATATATTATTATAAATTATATATATATATATATATATATATATATATATATATATATATAAGTTAAGGTTCGGACGTCGTAGGCAGCCAGCCTAATCCTTAAGTCATCGGGATGTAAACATCCCGAATGTATTTAGAGAGGCTTTAAAAGCTCAAATAAAAACAGTCTTGTGACAACTCTCGTTCAGTAACTACATTCAACCTCTTTCCTTTTTCTTCTCGTTTTTCGTTGACGATCGTTAACTGGTGCCGAAACCCGGGAGCGGAGTGGGTTCGAGTCATTAACGTGCGAGTTGGTTTTTGTTTTTTTTTTCCTTCTTATTCACTTTCGTGTGATTTAATTAAAGTAGGTAATGGTGGAATTGCGGCCGGCAGCGTTTGAAGTTCCACAGTTACCTAAAGAAACCATGGCTGAAGCCCATGCGAACACACTGGCGTGGATGAAGGTGCGGGCAGTGACGTCACAGGACATGAGGAAAATGATCTCAGACCTCGAAAAATTTTCTGGGGAAATAGGTGAGTTAAATCATTTTCTCAAAGGTGGAGATAGGATTATGGAGAGGATACAAGCCAAGATGGACGAAGGGTTACTCGACCCAGGTGACGCTAAGTCAATAAAGGCAGACCTGGTGTGCAGGGTGAAAAGGAAGGTGCTGAACCTGATACAGGCGGACGAGGAAACCCCGTGGGAGATAGTAAAGACGAGACTGAAAAAAGCATATGGGGGGGGACGATGGACCCCAGAGGAGGATATATTCCAAATGTTTCGAGAAATGAAATCTCCGAGACAGAATAGTGGACAGTATGCTGCAGTCCTGGTTGTCCGCTACAATAAAATAAATGAGAAAATGAGGGAGACAACTAGCGCCGATGAAGTGGAGGGCAGGATGGGATTCCTGTCAACAATCTTAAAGGTACAATTAGCGAAGGAGACGGGAAGGAAGGAAGGGTTCCCTAATGAGCGATCGTTCCTCGAATGCGCCCAGGCGATGATAGATGCTAGCGCAAGGGAAGAAGAAGTAAAAATGAACGAAGATGACAACGATTGGAGCCAGATCCCATATAGGAGAAACAGGACCCCAAAAGCAGTGTGGAGGAGACAGGAAACGCCGTTTGCCGGTAGAGACAGGGGAGCGACAAGAGAGAGAAGATTGGGAGTGACGAGTCCTAGGTACGCACCTCGGAAAGAAGAAAGGAAATGTCATGGTTGTGGAAAGACGGGCCATCTGGTAGCTCAGTGCCCTCGCACTAAGTGCTTTGAGTGTGGGGAAGAAGGACACATAGCAAGACAATGTCCATACTTGTTTCGTAGAAGGGAATTTCACAAAGCAGAACCAATGGAGGTGAACAACCAGGAAATCCGGGAGAGGCGGAGCGCGACACCAAGAGAAATTGGATCATCGGGCGACGAGTCATCAGGGACGTCGGAGACAGACGGAGAGGAGTCGAAGCGCAGCGGGAGCAGACGACGAGAGTGGCAGAAGAATCCCTCGCGCAGATGGGAGCGGCGTACGGAGGCCTGAGGAGAGTGGCAGCAGAGAGGCGACCGCATCCTAAGGTGCAATACAGTGCGGGAAAGGATGTGTGGTTTGCCAATTATCGAGTTCGGGAAGGGGGAGAGGTGCCTCATTGATACTGGCAGCACCAATACAATAATATCTCGTGGTGCGTTAGAGAGGTTGCGTAGAGGAGAGAGGGCACACCAGATCAAGGTATGTAAGTGTAAATTACTTACTCTTGGGGGACCCTGCGAAGTAATGGGAGAAGCGGTCGTGGGGCTGGAAGAATGGGCGAAAGTAATGGGTGACATAAAAGTACACGTCGTGGAAGACATGCCACGGGAATACCAGATAATAGTGGGGTGTGATTTACTGGGAAAAGTAGGCGCGCGCATCAAAAACGAGGGGGAGAACTGGAGGATCAAAATAGGGAAGCGAACCTATCGAAGCCGGGGGGGCGTAAGGGGCGAAACGGAGCAAATAGGAGCGGTTAAGAGAGTGGAGGATTGGAGGGAGAGTCTGAGGAGCGAGTTTAGGGATATTTTTTTCGCTGAAGGGGACAAGCTAGGAGCAACGGGGAAAACGCTACATGAGATCCCGTTAAAAGTAGAGCGGGTGACGTATGTGAAGGAGAGGCGGTATCCGCAAGCGCTCAGACAACACATTAGAAAGGAGATCGAGGATCTCAAGCGCCAAGGTATTATCAGAGATAGCACGTCTCCGTATAATAGCCCTTTGTGGGCAGTGAAAAAGAAAAGTCGACCGGGAGAATGTGAGGAAAAATACCGAGTCGTGGTGGATTTTCGGAAACTTAACGATAATACCCTGGACGAAAAATATCCGATCCCGCGGTTCGAAGACATCCTAGACAGACTAAACGGTGCAAAAATTTTTAGCACATTGGACCTAAAAGCAGGGTACCATCAGATCAAACTAGCTGCGCATGACCAACATAAAACGGCGTTTTCGTTTGAAAGAGGGCATTTTGAGTTCACGAGAATGCCGTTCGGTCTCAAAAATGCTCCAATAACCTTTCAGCGTCTCATGGACGAACTTCTGAGAGGAATGGACGAAAATATGTGCCAAATTTACATGGATGACCTGCTGATCTTCAGCCGAACGGAATCGGAACATATTCAACACCTCCGGAACGTATTTGAGAGATTAAGGGATTTCGGGTTGAAACTGTCAATAGACAAATCGTCACTGGGGCAGGAGCAGATTAGTTTTTTAGGGCACACAATCTCACAGGAAGGGGTTCAACCAGACTCGACGAAAGTAGAAGCGATCCAGAGAATGGAGGTGCCAAAAGATGTAAAAGGGATTCGGAGATTACTGGGCACGCTCAATTACTACCGCCGTTTCGTGCCGGACATGGCAGAATATATGGTACCCATTAACAATTTACTACGGAAAGGAGCACGGATAATGATCACGCCGCTGATAGAGCAGAATATCCGCAAATGCTTGGCACGTTTGCAGGAGGCGCCGATTTTGGCTTTCCCTAACTTTGAGAAGGATTTCACGATCACCACCGACGCAAGCGACTATGCCTTGGGGGCAGTATTGTCACAAGAAGGCGAAGACGGGGAAAGACCGGTGGCTTACGCGAGCAGACGCCTGACGGACACGGAGGCGCGGTACAGCGCTCTGGAACGAGAACTCCTCGGGATAGTGTGGGCCATTGGGCACTTCCGTCCGTATGTATTTGGCAGAAGGTTTCGAATACATACGGATCACCGACCTCTTCAATGGGTCGGAAAACTCAAAGAATCCTCCTCAAGGGTAACAAGGTGGAAGGAATTCTTAGCCCAATACAATCTGGATATTGTATATAAGCCAGGCAAAGACAACGTCGTGGCAGATTGGCTGTCGCGCGCTATTATGGTGAACGCCATAGAAGAAGGGGAAACATCGAGCGGTATGAGGCAGTTCATTGAGGAATGGACGCCTGGAGAAGCGGGCAGGAGCAGCACGCGGAAAGATAGTGACAGGAGTGCGGACACACCATCAGACGAGTCTATAGGAGAGAGACCGCGTGATATGGAGACGACGGACGAAATTATCAATGATAAGCGGAGGCAGATCATATGGAAAACTCAAACATCGGGTGCTCTGAAAATACTCCATAGTACGTACGGTAGGAGTCAGATCGCGACGATTTGGTCACCACCGGGAGTTCGAGGAGATCAAATTTGTCAGGCTCTCAAGGACGTGTCCAAACCCGGCAAAACACACCATTTATTCGTGGGCAACGAGACTGTGTGGGACAAAATTAAAAAGCTGTGGCAGAAAGAGCTGTTGGGGGTGGATCGCTCGTTCATTCGGTGTCTTTCCGTGGTCCAAACCCTGCGAGACGAGGAGCAGCAACGCGAGGTAACACTGGCGTATCACCAAGGAAAAACCAACCACCGCGGTGGGCAGGAGACGGCACAAGCACTACGAAGGCGCTATTTTTGGTGGGGGATGCAGCGGACTATTCAGGAGGTAATCGGAGCATGCGAAGTTTGTCAGAAGACGAAATATGATAGACATCCCCCGCAGGGACTCCAGGAGGAATCACCCACGGCAGAAGCACCACTGACGGAGATTCAAGTGGACACCTTCACGTGGCGGGGTTTTAAGTGGGTCACTATCATCGACCCATTTAGCAAAGTGGCTATGGCCTACGCGGTGGGAGACAAGTCATCAGATTCCATATTACAAGCCCTCAACACATGGTTTCAGTTCTACGGCATACCAGAGAGGATCTCGTCGGACGGGGGACGGGAGTTTGACAATGCAACCGTGAGAGCCGAAATGCAAAAACGGGATGTGGTATGGCATTTTAATACCCCCGGGCATCCCAAGAGCAGGGGAACCATCGAAAGGTTACACAGCACCCTCAGCGACCACTTACGCGTGTACCAGGTGGATAAAGGCCTGTCGGCGAACGTAGCGATGCCAATGGCGGTGGCGGCATACAACCACTCGATACATGCCACGACGGGGTTAGCACCCTTCGAAATTTTGTTTGGATTACGAGTGAGACCGAGGAACTGGCCAGAGACGGTGGCGGATGAGGGAATGGTGGCACAGCTCCATAACACCCACATACAGCTCGGAAAGATGTGGTACAAAGTACGCGATAAGATTATGCGCGAAAAATCCAAGCGCGTGGCACGGGCAAATTTGAAGGTGCGTGATCGCATAGGAGCAATATCGATTGGGACCGTTGTGTACAGAAAAGTCGTGTCAAATCGTAGTAAGGAACTTGTTCGGTATGAGGGGCCCTTTAAGGTCATCATAATTCGGGAACATAATCTCGTGACCATCGAGAGTATGACCACCCCAAAGAAGAGGCGACCCGTTCACATTGAACAGTTGAAACTCCCAACACAGGGGGGAGGGTGTTGAATGTGCGTAAGATGGTGTGCCCTCGATCCGATACGGAGCAACTGATCCGGAATCATATGTTTCACATGTTCACATTCACATGTGCTGCTCAGAGAGAGTTTTTGTTTTCATTATTTATATTGTGGATGTTCCATTTTTTTTTACCTGGCAGCCACCGGGTCCAGGGCGAATGTATTATTTTTTGTTATTATTATTTTTGTTTTATTTCTGTATTATCTCTTTTCTTTGTTTTTTTGTGAGGACTATGAATATATTAGACCGTAAACGTGATGTAAGGGATTACAGGCTGTGTGCTGAGTGCGGCGGACCTTGGAGTTTACGAAGAGATATGCGTAAACTGGCAGGGGGGAGTTAAGGTTCGGACGTCGTAGGCAGCCAGCCTAATCCTTAAGTCATCGGGATGTAAACATCCCGAATGTATTTAGAGAGGCTTTAAAAGCTCAAATAAAAACAGTCTTGTGACAACTCTCGTTCAGTAACTACATTCAACCTCTTTCCTTTTTCTTCTCGTTTTTCGTTGACGATCGTTAACTTATATATATATATATATATATATATCAGGGCCGCCTTCAACGATTCCGCGTCTCTGGGATCTATTAAATTTTCTTCTGCTTTAGCTCCAATTAAAGCTGTGAGACGGTCTCCTCCTTTTAGGAAATGGTTCAGCTCACCCAGTTCCCCAGTGAATCTCTCCAGCTCCGCAACAGCCTTCCTCAGATCCTGGGTATTCATCGCTTTTACCCTCATCAGCGCGAGCGCCGTGGCATGAACTTCTGGCATAGTTCCCACTCTTCTAATATCTGCTCCCTCTACGAGATTCAAGACGGGCTGTCTCAAAATTCCTCCTTCAGTCATCTTCTCTCTTTCGCGTATAGAAGAAAAAAAACAAAAAAAAATTACGCTCGCACTCGATAACTCTCTTTCTCCACGGTTCACGGGTTTCGGCACCAGTTAATGTTTATTGAATTACAAGCTAAGAAAGGTTGGTAATAAGAACACGTAGAACGTTATAACAAGACTGCTTTATTTAGACCAAGATACCTCTATCTATAGGTATTACCTGTAAACATATACAGATAACATATGTTTGGGGATTAAGGCTGGGCACTAGCGGCGCCTGGACTTAACTCCCCCCCACCAGTTTACGAACACCCATTCGCAAACTTTGAAGTCCAACACTCGGACGTCTTAGTCCATTCAAATAATGCTCCGCTAATGTTACAAAGGAGCAAAGGCCAGCCCCGCCCGTACACAGCCTGTAATCCCTCACATTAAGCTCTAATCCTATAAAACGTAAAAACCAACTGTCACTTGTAAACAAAAAACATAAAAGAAAACTTTGACTTTTAAAAAAAAACAATACTTCTGTGGGAAAAATCACATAACTATAACTATTTACAATGTTCCTTGCGTGTATGCTGCGAGGACACTCCAGCTCATTCCTGATCTACAACCTCCCCCCCTGGTGGAAGCTTTAACTGTTCTATGTGGACATTTCGCCGCTTCTTAGGGGGTCGTATACTCTCAATTGTCACGACGTTGTGTTCCCTAATCACGACCACTTTAAATGGGCCCTCATATCGCACCAGCTCTTTGCTCCTATTTGACCCTAGTTTTTTATAGACGATAGTCCCGATTTTAAGTGCCCCATTCGATCCCGGACTTTGAGGTTTTCCCGTTCCACTCGTCTCGCTTTGTCCCTCGTTATCCTTTCTCTGACTTTGTCGCATATTTTCCTCAAAGCGACAGTATTACTCGCCATTTTCTCCGCCATTCCCTTGTCTGCTACCGTCTCTGCCCCATTTCTCCGTCTTTCGCGCAGCCCAAAGAGGATCTCGAACGGGGAGAACCCCGTCGCGGTGTGGATCGAATGATTGTAAGCGGCCACCGCCTTCGGCATTGCCTCATTCGCCGGCAGACCCTTTTCCGCGTGATATACCCGCAGGTGGTCACTCAGGGTGCTGTGCAATCTTTCTATCCCTCCTCTACTCTTAGGGTGCCCTGGGGTATTAAGATGCCAAGAGACATCGAGAGTCTTCATTTCTTTTCGGATGTTGGCATTGTCAAATTCTCTGCCCCCATCCGACGCGATCCGGTCTGGTACTCCGTAAAACTGGAACCAGGTATTTAATGCCAGCATTACCGCGTCTGATGACCGATCTTGCACCGGGTGCGCCATGGCCACTTTGCTAAAGCTGTCGATTGTGGTAACCCACTTATACCCCCTCCAAGTGAAGGTATCCACTTGTAAGTCACTCAACGGTGTCTCGGCGGTGGGCGATTCTTCTTGTCGCCCCCGTGGCGGATGTCTGTCATACTTCGTAGTGAGACAAACTGCACATGCCCCTATCATTTCTTGTATGCTCTTTTTCATTCCCCACCAAAAGTACCTCCGCCGCAACGCTTGCAACGTTTCCTGAACTCCACGGTGGTTCGTTTTTCCTTGGTGATAGGCCAGCGTCACTTCCAGCTGCTGTTCTCTGTCTTTGAGTGTCTCCACCATCGACGTGCACCGAATAAATATCCTATCCACTCCAAGTTGTTCCGTTCGCCAGAGTCTACGAATTTTCTCCCAAATAGTGGCATTCCCTACAAATACATGATGGGTCTTTCCGGGTTCCGAGGCATCTTTCAATGCACGGCAAATTTGGTGGTTCCTAACCCCTGGTGGCGACCAAATCGTCGCGATTTTACTTCTCCCATAACTGTCATATGCGATCTGCAGCCGCCCTGAGGTCTTGGATTTCCAAATGATCTGCCGTCTTTTGTCGTTCACGATCCCTTCTGTTACTTCCATTTCAACAGGTCTTTCGGCGGCGGAACCTTCCTCTTCAAGGGTTTCCTCACCTTCGCTATCTCCTCACGTACCGAGGCTTCCATCCTCCCCGGGTGTCCATTCCCGGAGAAACTGTTGGATTTCCCCGGATGGTTCCCCTTCTTCCAATGCATTCACAGTAATGGCTCTGGACAGCCAGTCTGCCACTACGTTCTCTTTCCCGGGTTTATATATGATCTCCATATTGTACTGGGACAAAAACTCTTTCCACCTCGTGACCCGCGCCGAGGACTCCTTTAACTTTCCTACCCATTGTAGGGGTCTGTGGTCGGTGTGAACACGGAATTTTCTGCCGAAGACATATGGGCGGAAATGGTCTATAGCCCAGACGATACCTAGGAGCTCTCTCTCTAGAGCACTATACCGCGCTTCCGTTTCTGTGAGCCGTCGACTAGCGTACGCCACCGGGCGCTCTCTCTCCTGCGACAACACTGCCCCCAGTGCGTATTCGCTGGCATCAGTGGTGATTGTGAAGGGATGTTGGAAATCGGGAAATGCTAATATCGGTTCCTCTTGTAAGCTAGACATACATTTCCGGATGTTCTGCTCCATGATTGGGGTAATTACCACCCTCGCTCCCTTTCGCAGTAAATTATTAATAGGCACCAGGTATGCCGCCATGTCCGGCACAAATCTTCTGTAATAATTAAGCGTCCCCAGAAGTCGACGGATCCCCTTTACATCTGTGGGCACCACCATCCTTCTAATGGCCTCGACCTTCGTAGAGTCTGGCTTAACCCCCTCCTGTGAGATAGTGTGGCCCAAAAAATTGATTTTTTTCTTCCCCAACAGAGACTTCTCCATGGACAATTTTAATCCGAATTCGCGGACTCTTTGAAATACACTTCTTAGGTGCTCAACGTGCTCTGCCTCCGTTCTGCTGAAAACTAACAGATCGTCCATGTAGACCTGGCATACCGCTTCGTCTATTCCCCTCAAAAATTCATCCATTAGGCGTTGAAAGGTAATCGGGGCGTTTTTCAGTCCAAATGGCATCCTGGTAAATTGATAATGCCCCCTCTCAAATGTAAAGGCCGTTTTGTCTTGGTCGTTCGCACTCATCTTGATCTGGTGATAGCCTGCCTTTAGATCTAGGGTACTAAATATTGTCGCCCCGTTCAATCTGTCTAATATGTCCTCAAATCGGGGAATAGGATACTTCTCATCCGTCGTGTTCTCGTTTAACTTCCGATAATCGATAACTACCCTGTATTTCTCCGTCTCATCCCCAGGTCTATTTTTCTTCCTCACTGCCCATAGAGGACTGTTATATGGCGAAGTGCTATCAATTATAATCCCTTGCCGTTTGAGACTCTCTAGCTCCTCTCTAATATGCCTACGTAGTGCCTGCGGATATCGTCTCTCTTTCACGTATGTGACGCGTTCTTTCTTTAACTGGATCTCGTGGACCGTCTTCCCAGTCGCTCCTAGCGTGTCTCCCTCTACGTAAAAAATATCCTCAAACTCCCTCTGTAGGCGTTCCCTCCAGCCCTCTATTTTATTAACCGCCCCTATCCGCGCTCTTCCGTCCCATATAGTCCCTTGACATTTATATTCCACTTTGCCCAACTTAATGTTCCATTTTTCCCCGATATTCTCCACACGCGCACCTACCTTCCCCAACATGTCGCACCCAACTATCACCTGGTACTCCCGCGGCATGTTTCCTACGATATGTATCTTTAGATCTTCCCCTTTCTTCGCCCACCTATTTAGCCCTATGACTAACTCTCCCACTACCTCGCAAGGGCCTCCCAGGGTGATTAAACTACAATTACATACCTGAATCTGGAGTGCCCTCTCTCCACCATACAGCCTCTCCTGCGCTCCGCGGGACATGATGGTGTTGGTGCTTCCCGTGTCCACCAGACACATCTCTCCTCCTTTGACCCTAATTATTGGCAACGCACACATCCTCTCCCGAATTGCATTACATCTCAGGATGCGGTCGCCTCTCTGCCGACACGCTCCTCAGGCTTCATCACGTTGCTCCCATCTACGTGACTCGACCTTCTGCCCTGTCTGTCTCCTGTTTCTGCTGCGCCTCGCTTCTTCTCCTTCAGTTCCCGAAGTCCCTGATGACTCATCTTCTGATGATCCACTCTCCCCATGTGTCATGCTCCGTCTCTCTCTTACCTCTTGAGTGTTTACCTCCATTGGTTCTGGTCGTTGGTATTCTCTCCTCCGGAAGATATACGGGCAATGCCTCGCGATGTGTCCTTCCTCGCCACACTCAAAACATTTTGTTCGAGGACACTGTGCCACTAAATGTCCTGCCTTCCTACATCCGTGGCATTTTCTTTCTTCCCTGGGCGGGGCATACCTCGGTCTCGTTCCTCTAAATCTTCTTTCTCCTGTCGTTCCCTTGTCTCTGCCAATAACGGACGTTTCTGGTCTCCTCCAGGTTGGTTTCAGGGTCCGGGTTCTTTTGTATGCAACTCGGCTCCACTCATTGTCGACGTCTTGCACCCTCACTTCTTCCTCCTTGGCACTAGTGTCGATCATTGATTGTGCACACTCCGAGAACGAGCGCTCATCAGAGAATCCTTCCTTTCTTCCTGTCTCCTTGGCCAGTTGCACTTTTAGAATTGTGGATAAGAATCCCATTCTACCCTCCACCTCTTCTACGCTAATCGACTCTCTCATCTTCTCCGTTATCTTATTGAAACGGACTACTAACCCCGCAGCATATTGCCCGTTACTTTGTCTTGGGGACTTTGTCTCCCTAAACATTTGGAATATGTCCTCCTCGGGAGTCCATCGTCCTCCTCCGTACGCCTTCTTCAATCTCATCTTAATTAATTCCCACGGGGTTTCTTCATCTGCCTGAATTTGATTCAGTATACTTCTCTTGACCCGACATATCAGGGCCGCCTTCAACGATTCCGCGTCTCTGGGATCTATTAAATTTTCTTCTGCTTTAGCTCCAATTAAAGCTGTGAGACGGTCTCCTCCTTTTAGGAAATGGTTCAGCTCACCCAGTTCCCCAGTGAATCTCTCCAGCTCCGCAACAGCCTTCCTCAGATCCTGGGTATTCATCGCTTTTACCCTCATCAGCGCGAGCGCCGTGGCATGAACTTCTGGCATAGTTCCCACTCTTCTAATATCTGCTCCCTCTACGAGATTCAAGACGGGCTGTCTCAAAATTCCTCCTTCAGTCATCTTCTCTCTTTCGCGTATAGAAGAAAAAAAACAAAAAAAAATTACGCTCGCACTCGATAACTCTCTTTCTCCACGGTTCACGGGTTTCGGCACCAGTTAATGTTTATTGAATTACAAGCTAAGAAAGGTTGGTAATAAGAACACGTAGAACGTTATAACAAGACTGCTTTATTTAGACCAAGATACCTCTATCTATAGGTATTACCTGTAAACATATACAGATAACATATGTTTGGGGATTAAGGCTGGGCACTAGCGGCGCCTGGACTTAACTTATATATATATATATATATATATATATATATATATATATATATATGTAAAGGAATTTATAATCACATCAGTGTCATTTTTCAGATGTTCTTAGGGGTTAAAGTCCCAGTATAAACTGGGTTCATTTTTTCATTTTCACTCGATATATCCCAGAATTTCCACTGCATTGCCGTTGCGACAACGAGAAAGGAATTGCGCCGGGAATTCAGTTGCAGGAATGCAAAGACAAAACGAAATTGTAGCGAGAATAAAACGAGCGTAAATCATATATGCTTAATATTTGTGCCGGATTATTTGTACATGTCTCACTTGTGATATTTATAGCAGTAGGCAAGGTCAGTACCGGCTTTATTTTTATTTATAAATTTTTTGGGTGGGAGGTTATGTCGGACATGGACGATGACCGCAAGGGACGACGGGTGTGGCTGCATTCGTGATGACCTAGGCAAGGCCGGTGTAGTTTGGCATTTATCACCTCAATTGGTCTTGTTGGAATAACTTTTATCTGTTATATGACTTTTTCTTAAAAGACTATAAGAATAGTTATATTACATTTTTTACTCTTATACCAATGACTATTTAATTATACAAATAAAAATCCACCAAGTGTGATATATCTCGCAATTAAGTGTTTTTTCACGGTAACGAAAATGATTTTATGGAAATGTTTAATGACTATATGTATTAATAGTCCGTTAAAGCCCCTAGAGATAACTCAAGTTATTAATCAGAACGAATATACCTTTAATTTGATATTCTATTCAAACCATAGGAGAATATTTATTTTTCAATCATAATTTATGAGTTCAAGTTACGTACATTAAGGTAACGACAGTTTTCTGAGATAGCTTTTGTAACTCAATAAGAACGATAACAATTAGTAATCGAAATAATTAAATATTCTAAGATAGTGGGCACATTAATTAAAAAGTGTTTTACTCTCAAGTTTTTTTTTTATGCCTGGAACAAAATCAAAGCAATCTTGGCCGTTAAGATGGTAACTCTCAAAATCAATTCTAAATTGATTTATATTTGTCAAAAAAGTAACCAAAAAGCATGCACAACTCATACGAAACACACTGCAATCCAGCCACATTCCTATCCGACTTGTCATAGAAGTGTGTACTAATAAGTTAGGCTGTGTGCACTAAACGAAATCTAGAAGAGAAAAAAAAAAACGTTTTACCTGCTCAAGGCCCTCAAGGTACTAAACCATAAGTAATGTGCCTTGTCAAGTCTGCAATTACACACTGATAATTCCTCTATGGAGGAAGTAGTTTTCTTCAGTATTATTTTTCAAAGTGATAGTTAGGGAATTAGAAAATGCGACCGTTGTAGACTGATGCTGTTCTGTCAGCGATGAAGAATGCGGCGTTTTGATCGACGGCGCAGAGACAATTATAATTAATATACGTTCTTACATACAATCTTTAAAAGTTAACCAAGAGTAGTTATATGCTCCTTCGTCTAAATTCTATTCGTAGGAAAGATGTTATTCCTTGTCATAATATAGATGAAATGGGCCCGATTGGATATTGTACGATTCCAACCATGTAGTTATAAATTAGCAAGGGGTGGGAACAACACACTTACAAATAAAAACCTTTAAAAAAACTGGTAAATGGACTGGTCGGGTTATGAAGATTAGTTAGTTTAAAATGAAATTATATATGAGAACATCAACCTTGCTACAAAATAATATTTAGAGAAAAAAAGGAAAAACATTAAACGTTAGCTGAATCATGGCCAAAAACAACAAAAAATGAAGATTTCAATTCTTAGCTGCGATCGTTGGGGTCGTGGGTGTCGATTACCAGTCTTTTTTATCGTCCTATACTCACCTTGTTCCGCTATCATCCTGTCTTATCCCGGTTTCCCACCCCTGTGTTTTCTAATCACTCATTAGGGAATAGTGAGAAAATCAGTGAAAACCTGTGGGCACTTCTGACGGGAGATGTAAGCCTTGTGAGAACTGTTCTTTTGCTACTTCTTACCGGCTTGCGTTTGGTTCCCATTTTGTTTATATTAATCAACGGTTTGTATTTTGCTTAATAGGTATTGGGAAGGCTGTAGAACTTGGGGTAGAGTTAAGGCCTGGTAGGTCTTCGGTAGTTACCTGAGCAAATCCTCGGGCCGGCATTACCACCTACGGTTAACATGAGTTGCCAGTGGGGAACTATTTTGTTATATAATTCTTTGCTTTATTCTTTGCAGACTATCGTTGGAATAAAGCAGTTGGACCAGTAACTTCAAGAAAAAACCGTCTTCAAAATCATATGAAAAGGCGTATAAATGTAATTTTGCGAAAATGAAATGGCATTTTGGGGAGGAGTTGACGATATTTTCTCCTCTAACCAATTCTTGAAAGGTGTGCTACGGTGCCAGCCCAAACAGCATTTTTGAAGCTTATAAATACGACTGACTACCTCTACGTCTAGCGATCTAAATCCTGAATTCACCTACCATCGTTACCATAGAAACGAGTAACAATTAAAAAGGCCTTATTACATCAGTCCATCCTCAGGCAACATCTACATAACCACAAAAAAACCTTAGTAGAGTAAGTTACAACGCAAAATAAATTAAGCCAGTCATTAATATATAATTCCTTTATTGTGCTAAAATTACAATCTGCCTTGCTAGGCAATAAGTAATTAAGATATACGATCATTCATACCATATTTACATTTCATCATTCACTCGCTCATTCATTCAGGACATGATTGGAGAAACTGGCCATTGCCAGGACTCCCACTGTCACTTGATTATAGCAGGTCACGAGGCCACTGCCGTTTCAGTCTCCGAGGAGGATTATAGGGATGAGTGACGCAGTGCAGTGACTGTGCTACAGGATTAGGGTGGTTGGAAAGGCTACTGTGGAATTTCGTAAACTTGGAAGGGATGAGTTCTAGAATGTAGGGTATATTAAGGTCGTTATGAAGGGTTTTGTTGCTGACATAATAAGGGGCATTTACTATTGTTCTCAGGACTTTTGATTGAAAGGATTGGATACGCTTGATGTTCGACTTTTTTGCTGTCCCCCATAGCTCTATTCCGTATGTCCAGATTGGTTTAAGTATAACTTTGTAGATTAGTAGTTTATTTTCTATTGAGAGATGGGATGTCCTTTGAAGTAGTCTGTATAGTTGTCCAAAGCGTCTGTTTAGTTCTTGTCTTTTTAGTCTCGTATGTGGGTTCCAGGTCAGTCGTTTATCGAGATGGAAGCCTAAATACCGTACTGTCTCGGATACAGGGAGAGGAATAGAATTAAAATAAACTAGTGGACAAGACTTGCGACAAAGGGTGAAGGTAATGTGGGAACATTTTGCTTCATTAACTTTGATCCGCCATTGGTTGCACCAATAATCGATCTCGTCAAGATGTTTTTGAAGGTTATGGGATGCTATGTCGGGGTCTGGGTTAGATGACAAGACTGCAGTGTCATCTGCAAATGTGGCCAAGAAGGTATTGGGAGTAGAGGGGACATCAGCGGTGTATAGGTTGTAGAGGATGGGGCCCAGGACACTGCCCTGTGGAACTCCTGCATTTATAGGATAGTAGTTTGAATATTCTAAACTACAGCGGACTTGGAAGAAGCGGTTTGAAAGGTAGGACTGTAGGATTAGGAAAAGGGTCTGTGGTAAATATCTTTTGAGCTTGTAGAGTAAACCTGCGTGCCAAACCCTGTCAAAAGCTTGAGCTATATCAAGAAAGGCAGCAGTGCAATACTGTTTGGTTTCAAGGGCTGAGGAGATGTGATCAACAACGCGAAGGCCTTGTTGAGCAGTGGAATGCCGTTGGCGGAAACCAAATTGGTGTGTAGGAAAAAGGTTTTTGGATTCAATAATTGGAAGTAGACGTTTTAGTAGAAGTTTCTCAAATATTTTTGAGAGGATAGGGAGTAGGCTTATTGGACGGTAAGATGAGGCGTCATTGGGTGGTTTACCGGGTTTGGCGAATAGGACAATAATGGAATGTTTCCAGAGGAGTGGGAAGTGCGTAGTTCGGATAATGCAATTATATATATATGTTAGGAAGATTATGGCTTTAGGAGGAAGTTGTTTGAGAATTTGAGGAGTAAGGAGATCATATCCAGGGGATTTTCGGTAAGGTAAGTTTTTCAAAAGGTATTTGACCTCAGAGGGATTAACGGCTTTTGGTGGAAGAGAGAGAGGAATAGGTGAAGTGAGGAAATCTTCCACAGTTGTGCTGTGAGTATGGCTTTGATGAGAAAGGTTAGGTGTGAAAGTATGGGTAAGATGCAGAGCAAATTCCTCCGACCTATCCCCATCCGAAGCCGCCCAGGACCCATCATCACGACGGAGCGGATGTGAAACAGGTTGATACTTTAGGATTTTTTTGGTTACATTCCACAAGGAGTTATCCCTGGTAGACAGAGAGGAGAGGTAGGAATTGAAAGAATCGGAACGGAAGGATGCCAATCGCCGCTTTACCAATCGGCAGTCCAGTCATTAAAAAGAAATTTTTTAAAGTATTTAGTAATGTATATCCAGTGACGCGGCTGACGTAGGAGCGTGGGGGACTCCCCAAGACTCCGCTTCCTCCTTCGCATGCGAGGGAGGTGACAACCTTGTGGACTTGGGCAGTCTCTGGGCTGTTAGTAAATATTGTATAAATGAGCGAGTGAATGATGAATTGTAAATATGGTATGAATGATAACATTTATCTCAATTACTCATTGCCTGATAAAAGGCAGATTGTAATTTTATTCCTGGCCAGAAAATCGTCAAATTAATTGAACATAAGTTTTGTTAAACAATCTGTACCTTATGAATCAGTGACAGTGAGAGACTATTAAGGGTTATCAGTGAAAAGTGCTATTTAATATGCTTAGTAAATATTGTAATTTATTTTCCATTGAGTGAAATGTTGTTTTTAGGAAAAAATTGTAAATTATTGTTATTCAATTTCTGTTTGTTTCTGTTGGACGATTTAGACGCTGGATGGATGTCAGTCCAGAATGTAACAGCAATTGATTAATAAAAGTTCGGGAAGGAAATTATTCACATCTTTTATCCATAATATACTGCCGGATCCTTCAAAATATCTTATATTAAAAATGACCACCCCCTAAGTGTATTATGATGAACCCTACTATTTGTCATATTTTTATATTGCGAAATCTGGCAGACGGTATGTGGCAATCCACGTGGGTCCAACAAATTTAATCCATAAAATGATAATGATATCTTATGAACTTCCTGAAAAATAATTATAAACCTTATCTGAGAAAAAAGAATAATATGTTTATTCATGAGCACGTATTTAAATATATGTTTTCTGATTACATTTTTCAATTTTAAACATCATCTTGTTTCTATTATTTTAATTTTTTTCAGTGAATATTTCTGCTTGCACTACACTATAACCATTTCATCAGTCAGGCGTCCTTGCAGCTGGGCGTCACTAAATAGCGATCCCAAACCCTAACCTTCAGGAATCAATCAGTTGTTTTTTTCTTACAGCAATCTCCAGGTTGGTAGTTAGATAGGTAAATGGTTCATGAAGGTCTGTCCCAGATTTGTTTACAAACGTCACGGTTATTGGTTGTACGGCGTTGGTTTTCCGGAAGTCGCCTTTTATCTGCAGTGGTAGGCGGCAGTAGTCAAGCAATCGCTGTTGGGGTAATTAGGGAAGCAGTTAGTAATATCTTTCATTATGAAAAGATGTGCACTTGATTTTTTCATGGTTTTGAAAGTGTGATTTATATAGCACAATTAAGGTTTTATTACGCTTGTGAAAACTGATTTTAACGACTTTTCGTAATATTAGTCCACATAAGCCCCGACCCCCAGTACTCATTGTTATTAATGACATTAAAAATCATTTATTTTTTAATTACAAGTGATTGATTAGTAATTGACTGTATATTGTTTTTCTCGGGGAAGCTATTATGCCGGGTTTCCATGGAGAGCGAATCACGAAAGTGTGGCACGACAGCCAGCTTAGCTTGCGTTCGTAGCCGCTCGCGAAAAGAGTCATGAACCACACGATTTGGCATTTCACGCGAATTGTAAAGACAAAATTAATTTTAATGTAATCAATTTCCTTAATCCGGGTACCAATAAAACACACTTTCATGATGGCCCCATGGGTACCCGGCCATTTCAAATTTGGTGCAAAGTTTTTCACGGGAGTCACATTGCAACTTTTCCCAACACAGTATTACCTGCTAACGAATTGAAAGGAAAGTTGTTTTCTTATTATCAGCCGTTTCTGTAAAGTGATTAATTTTGACGCACATAAGCAATGTTCCAATTTGCTGGCAATTTTTTTACATCATACTGAGTGCTGATCCTTGAATTGTGTGCCAAACGCAGACATAATGTAACAATACAATTTTGTAGAGACCATCCAATGGAAAAAATATGTTTTTTTTAGTAAATAGTTCTTAAATTAACATATCATTATATAAATATTATCATTCTATATGAAAGTGCGATTGCCATTTTTTTTTTTTTTTTTTTTTGTGGGAAGATAAAGGAAAATTATTTAGGGCTGATGAGTGCCTTTCACTAAGGGGAGTCCCCCATTTGAAGGATGTATGAGAAGGATATAGGGTGTGGAATGCCTAAAAAGGCGGATGGAATTAGGAAGGTAGTGAAACAATTTAAGTTCACTCTAAGACCATACCAACGCATATCACATCATCGAGATAATTCAACGTTTAGATACATTCAGATAAATTAATCTGATACCCTACTCTATAAGATAAAATATATTTTTTATTTATATTAACTACTTATTGCCTAGCAAGGCAGATTGTAATTTTAGCACAATAAAGGAATTATATAAATTTATATTAACATATTTTTTTTGTTACCATTAATTAATTTTTTAATGAGCCTTTACTATTTTTGAAGGGTCTGGTTTTATTTTTACCATCATTAAGGGATTATCTTTCCTTTAAAAATATCACCGGTTTAGTGAAAGGTACGAACAGGTGTCAGAAACAGTTTTTAAAATGAATTTTAAGATTATATTGGGTTGGCAAGAAAGTGATTTCGGTTTGCAACATTAGAATTTTTCTCTTTTGGATTTGGTAGTCGATACCTTTTGGTTGCTATAGAAATAAATTCCGTGTAATTTTGTTTACAACTGTCAGTTTTCGGTCAGTTGTAACATGGAGATAATATAAGCATAAGGCAAGACTGGGCGACTGAGGCTCACAAAGAGATATGTTAAGTTTATGTGTTGATTGTTTAACAGAACGGACGTGTCAGAATTGGTTTAAAATATTTCGTTCTAGAGATTTTTCACTGAAAGATGGCCAACGTTCTGGTCCACCTTCTGAAGTTCATGATGACAAAATGAAAGTCATAATTGAATAGAATCGTCATATAACTGAGCGAGAGATTGCAAAACAGTTAAATGTATTACACACCACATTTTAAAATCATATAAGATGTCTTGGGTTTGTTAAGAAGCTCGATATTTGGGTTCCACCACGACAATGCTCACACAACTTCAGCAACACGTACGAAACTATTGGAGCTTGGTTGGGAAGTGATGTCGCTTCCCCCATGCAGCCCTGACCTTGCACAATCGGATTATCATTTGTTTCGTAGTTTACCAAACTTCTTAGGTGGTAAAAATTTCAGACATAACGATGACCTCAAATCGCACTTAGTTGAGTTTTTTGCTAATAAGGACCAGATGTTCTATGAGCGCGGGATCATGAAGTTACCAGAAAGTTGGCAAAAGGTCATCGAACAGAATAGAAGACATTTGACTGATCAAAGTTAATTTTTTTGTATAGAAAAAATTGAGTTTTATTTCACACTAAAAAACCAAAATTATTTTCTTGCCAACCTCAATAGTTTGAAAAAAACAAAATACAAATTACATATTGCTAACCACGGTGTTGGTTGCTTTCATTTGAAATACTTCTCAAAATTTATCGGAAATTTTTTTTAGCACCACAAAAAGTATTTAGTTGCTGTCCCTTAGTCATGTTGTTGCTGTCCCTATGTGTCCAAATACTTCATCTACAAACTCTTCCTTACTCAAACAACCTTCATACCTCTTCTCCATTTTTTACACCAAAGAAGACGTTTATCCCGATATCCCGAACCTGCTGTCCTTTCCCTCATAGAACTGCAATATTACACAATTCCTGCGTCATAATTGCAATATCCTTCTGGAACTCCCTCCCTCCCCCCTAGACATTCAACAAGCTCCTTTATTAAATATTTTTATTAGTACTATGTTATTTTATTTATTTACTAACCCGAACTCATGAATAGTTTCAATACCAACTGTTATAAAATTTATTTTATTTTTCCTCATATTCTTTTTTGTTTACCTTTATTTCATTCTCGTGCGTGCTTTCATCTTATTTTGTTATATTTTATTTACGCTTGTAAATTTAATGAAAACTGATTGCTAAATAATTGTTTGACTTAAATAATGAATAACCTACGTTATCAAAAACAATGGTTTGTTCTTAAGGGTCATAGTCCCAGGACAATCAACATTATTTATATATTATTATTTATTTAGAATTGTAGACTTCCTTGGAATAATACGGAAATATTAACTTACCAGGACGATCAAGGAAACTCTTTAGTCAAGGATTAGACTCAGATCTACTTAATATTGCTGAATTTTGGAGACCTAAAAGTGTTGTGTGCTGAACCCTGTCGAGTACCTTTATCGACCGATCCGTGTCCTCGATCAAACCATCACACAGTGGATCAAAACACGATTTTGGTGGAGAAAAACATGTTATTGTACGATTTGCCTATTCTGGTTATGATGAAAAATATTTTGTTGTTTTATTAAATAATTACGCATTTTTTGCTAATTTAGAAGCTAGGAAAATATTTATAAAAAACAAAACATGCGGAATAAAAAATGTATTTAAAAAAAAAAAAAGTTTACAAACTTATGGATAAGTGCATTGTTCTCCTACCTTAAATTCTGAGATATTCCTGACCTGGGTAGTCCTCTAGAATGCTATGCCCTTTTAATTTTCTTTCGCTAATGGATAGCTATTAAAATAGTGGGATCGCACACCACAACTAATGATTATTAACAGAAATCTTTTATGTTTAAGAGTGAAGGGTTGAGTATTCGTTGATTGATCAGATGGGACTAAGAAATACTCTATTAAAAGCGTTTCGCAATTTTGACTCGGTTAACCTTAAGATGTAAGGTAAATAGACTGAGGTGCAGTCATCGGTATTTCCTCCTCGACCGAAAGAATTGTTTCATGGCCACCACGGGTCGGCGCAGGTCGTCTCAAAGTCTCACCGCTCTCTTATTTTTTATTTATGCATTTACCTTTTATGCAGTCTCTCTGGAGAGGGTTTTTTTTTGCGTCTGTTGTAACTGCGATTATTTTCCCTGTACCTGTTTTGAAATAGTTAATCAAGTGTGGTGCATCAAACAATTATCCTTAATTGTCCTTCACTGGTGCTAACACGAAAACAGTTTTGTATTCCCTCCTACTTAAAAATGATTGTATATATAATGTCATCATTTTAATCACATATATATATATATATATATATTACCTCACTCCACAAAAAAAAAAAAAACACATATACATAGTAACAAGTTTAGGTGTAAATTAAATTGTGAATAAAGTTAACCTATTATAATTTATATTGCAACTTCTTTATTGTGCTAAAATTACAATCTGCCTTATTAGGAAATAAGTAATGAATTGCCTAGGTACCCAATAGAAGGTTCAGACAACCGTATAGACTGTTCATCAGTAAATCCAAACTCACACACACACAGTAGAACCACGCTAATGGGACTTAGAAGGGACCAAGGTGTCAGAAAAGCTAAATGCTTGGATTCTCATTCATGCAGTATTTACAAACAGACCAGAGACCTCCCAAATCCACTCATAACCTATTAAAAACAAAAATAACTCATACCCTACTCAATACGATAGAAAATTGTTTATTTTTTCATCGAGCGTTTATTTATTACATTAACAACTAGTATCAAAAGGAGCAATTTGCATTTCGCATTTTCTGTTATTGTTTTTTTTTTGGGGGGGGGGGGGATTTCTCTTTCTCCGTTTGTTTCTACCCTTGTGCTCACTCCTTTTCGTAAGATTGAAATTCTTGAGTGTTCTTTCCTAAAAGATGGACTTGCTTGGGGATTTTATTTCTTTATTTTTTCAAATCCACTATACGCTTTATTCACACGTTTCAACAAGGCATTTATTCTGGGCTTTTATCTCACCATAACCCCTCACTGCTGATAACAACTTTACATTCATTAACAACATACCAACGCAACATTAAATCAGAACTCCATGTGAAATTTCAAATCTCTACGCCAAACTCAAAAGACCAAGGAATTCCAAAGACCAGAGACTCTAAACAAATACTTGGTGATTTCCTCACTTCACCTATTCCTCTCTCTCTTCCACCAAAAGCCGTTAACCCCTCTGAGGTTAAATACCTTCTGAAAAACTTACCTTACCGAAAATCCCCTTGATATGATCTCCTTACTCCTCAAATTCTCAAACAACTTCCTCCTAAAGCCATAATCTTCCTAACCTACATATATAATTGCATAATCCGAACGACGCACTTTCCTCTCCTCTGGAAACATTCCATTATTGTCCTATTCGCCAAACCCGGTAAACCACCCAATGACGCCTCATCTTATCGTCCAATTAGCCTACTCCCTATCCTCTCAAAAATATTTGAGAAACTCCAACTAAAACGTCTACTTCCCATTGTTGAATCCAAAAGCCTTTTTCCCACACACCAGTTTGGTTTCCGCCAACGACATTCCACTGCTCAACAAGGCCTTCGCGTTGTTGATCACATCTCCTCAGCCCTTGAAACCAAACAGTATTGCACTGCTGCCTTTCTCGATATAGCTCAAGCTTTTGACAGGGTTTGGCACGCAGGTTTGCTCTACAAGCTCAAAAGATATTTACCACAGACCCTTTTCCTAATCCTACAGTCCTACCATTCAAACCGCTTCTTCCAAGTCCGCTGTGGTTCAGAATACTCTAACTACTGTCCCATAAGTGCAGGAGTTCCACAGGGCAGTGTCCTAGGCCCCATCCTCTATAACCTATACACCGCTGATGTCCCCTCTACTCCCAATACCTTCTTGGCCACATTTGCAGATGACACTGCAGTCTTGTCATCCCATCCAGACCCCGACATAGCATCCCATAACCTTCAAAAACACCTTGACGAGATCGAGTATTGGTGCAATCAATGGCGGATCAAAGTTAATGAAGCAAAATGCTCCCACATTACCTTCACCCTTTGTCGCAAGTCTGGTCCACTAGTTTATTTTAATTCTATTCCCCTCCCTGTATCCGAGACAGTACGGTACTTAGGCTTCCATCTTGACAAACGACTGACCTGGAACCCACATACGAGACTAAAAAGACAAGAACTAAACAGACGCTTTGGACAACTGTACAGACTACTTCAAAGGACATCCCATCTCTCAATAGAAAATAAACTACTAATCTACAAAGTTATACTTAAACCAATCTGGACATACGGAATAGAGCTATGGGGGACAGCAAAAAAGTCGAACATCAAGCGTATCCAATCCTTTCAATCAAAAGTCCTGAGAACAATAGTAAATGCCCCTTATTATGTCAGCAACAAAACCCTTCATAACGACCTTAATATACCCTACATTCTAGAACTCATCCCTTCCAAGTTTACGAAATTCCACAGTAGCCTTTCCAACAACCCTAATCCTGTAGCACAGTCAATGCACTGCGCCACTCCTCCCTATAATCCTCCTCGGAGACTGAAACGGCAGTGGCCTCGTGACCTGCTATAAACGCGTGACAGTGGGAGTCCTGGCAATGGCCAGTCACTCCAATCATGTCCTGAGCGTCTGTGGCTCTCGCACTCTTGGTCAGCCTCCACTGGCTAGTATCCGGTGACGCGGCTAACGGAGGAGCGTGGGGGACTTCCCAGGACTCCGCTTTCTCTTCGCGGAGGATTTGGGGGGTCTTTGGGCTGTCTGTAAATATTGTATGAATGAGCGAGTGAATGATGAACTGTAAATATTGTATGAATGAGCGAGTGAATGATGAACTGTAAATATTGTATGAATGAGAGCATATATCTTAATTACTTATTGCCTTATAAAAGGCAGATTGTAATTATTGCACAATAAAGGAATTATACTACTAAAATACTTGAGATTACAGGTTAATCGATCTAAAGTGGTTTTTACCTGTTGGAATCATTCTGAAACTAACTGTTCACCCGTTACCAAGTCCTAAACTACGAACTTTCCTCACCTAGTATGCAGGTTCTTGTCTTTTATGGTGCCATGAACGACACGACACAACAGGCCTCACGATAGAAGATTGCTCAATTAGTCAACAAGGGCAAGTGGCAAGACGATGACTCCTATTTTCATCGGAGCAGAAACTGTTCATTGTCAGGTGGCACTTGTATACGGCCTATCATAAACGCGTTGCCAACTCACTGTGTAATTATGGTTCATCCTAACAGTCCTCCTCTTTAGCTTCGTATGTACTCAAATTCGAACCGTAGTGTAAGCAAAGTACATAAAATACGGGTACCCGACAGAACAACATCACTAAATCCAAACTCACATACACAACAGAATACTCATACAGTAGAACCACGCTAATGGGACTTCGAAGGGACCAAGGTGTCGGAAAAGCGAAATCCTTGGATTAAGCGGAGATGAAACATTTCGCCGTGTTTAACATTTTTACTTTTTTATTGAAAGTGTTCAGTAGATGATGTTTCCTTGTTATGATGATATACAGTTGAATTAAACAAAATAATATATTACTTAAACAACTACATAGGCTTGAGAACGTTGGTGGAGTCGGTTAAATACTTGTGTGAGTCTAGCCTTGTAATTTAGGCCGGTTTCGTCGATGTTATAAACTTGCTCTGGAAGCAAGTTATTTTTTATAGCAATTTGTTTAAACTTATCGATGAATACTTGTGCCCCAGCTACGTCAGATGGATGCTTTTCACCCGAAATCGAAAGTTGTGGAATTCCATGACGATTTCCCACCGCCAAGTTCGAAATAAAACTGAATGAAATGCGTCTGAAATGATAGCAGAGGGCTTTAATTGAATTAAAATTTTCTCACCGTGAACTCACCGGTCTCGTCGCAAATAATGAGTACACAATGGAAGCCACGATCGTGGATTACCCGGTATTATTTATGACTTTCCCAGAATTTGGGTTTTATCTAGTCTTTGTTTTAATTCTTCATTCCACGCGATCGTGTCCATAACGATTTCTTCATTGAGGTTTCCCTTCATTACCTTCCAATACCAGATACAAGGGCTTTTCTCTTAGTCTTTCAGGATTTTCTTCAGACAAACACACTCCTTCTCTCTATGGGGTGACTTTTGAAAGTGTTTAACGGTTCGATGTCCATGTGTCAATGTTTCTATACTTCATTAAATATATACTAGAGTTTGTTTTGGTGATTTCGGAGTTAGGGGCGTTGACATTCTTACTCCACGGACTTTGACGCACCAATTCCTTTCCTCCATTCTGTAGTTCATCTTTTTATGACCTCAGATTATGTCTTCTGTAGACCTAAATTCTGGCACTATCTCATTTACCCTCCTTCCGTATCACGAAGTATGTGATCCATAAATAAGTATACATATCACATGTCAATACAACTCAGTAATTGAAACGCATCATTTATTTGTAATGTAAATTGAAAAAAAAAATACCCAAATAAGTTACACGAACTAAACATATATATTGTATTGAACGTTTTCTTTCAAAACGTGAGAGAGGAGTTTTTCTCACAGTCAGTTGATGTACACTCCGAAGTAAATGGAATCGTCTGTGATTTCGAACATCACAGGGAATAATCCCCAGCGTAAACAGGAGTAATGTATTCGTCACAGAAGCTCGATGGGACAGATAAGGCGGGCATTGAAATGTAAAACGTCAGGGGTTCTAGGGAATTTTTGTTTTTTAATAACTCTAGGACTGAGATTGAGTGAAAACAGAGGAATACTCATAAATATAATTGATAGCTACACTAGGCATAATCTTCCGTGTATGGACCAATACTAACCGTCTTTAATTGTGCCATGGTTAACAACTGTTTTATGACGTTATGCACCTGGGTTCCAGTCCTTTCTGGGTATATTAATTACTTTAAATTGCCGCTATCCTGAGTGTTGTAAGCAAACGGTGTGACTGATTCGCCTAATGGCAATATACCGTGGAGGACGTTGCGATCTTATTTGACGCTTACTATAGCTACGCTATCCGTAAGAACAATCTCGAACTCTCCTATGAATTATGTCAAATTAATTACTACAATAACTAAAACGTAATTCAAAACAATCAATTATATAAATTCAAACGATTTTCTGCCTGAATAAGTAACTAAGCAGTCCTAGCTCCCGAAGAAAAGCTTAAATGAAGCCTAGAAAACAATGAAACCTCAATAATTAAATACCATTATTCTAAATATCTTGGCACTAAATATATGGACTAAGTAAATCAGCAAACATGGCGATGAAATGACAAAAAAACATAGATATGTTCAAACGCAGAAACATTCTCCACTAGATGGGGGAAATATTGTGCGGTAGTGGAAAGCATTCTTTTATGTAGAAATGAGAACTCTATAGAGAATAGGAGATAGAGAAAAAAAGGTAACTGGTGTAGAGGCGGACAAGAGATCCACAAGAATACCAAAGCTAGAACGAAGACATGAGTGCATGGTGAAAAATGATACTTAGAAGATACTGGAATGGATGTATACGTAACATGGTAGATTGATGCAATAGACCATTTTTAAATGGAAACTAAGGTGAATAAGAAGAGAGGGCCCAAGCCGCCGACGAAAAGCAACGAAGCTTTTCCATACAGAAACAAACAGATGATGGATATGGGTTGAGAGTTGAATGAACGGAGAAATATGGTACCATACATTGTATTGTCCAAATTCCATTCCTTTTGAAAGATTCGCGTAGTCTAAAATAAGCATGTCCTTTTTGACTTGTTTGATAGTTTTCCGATCCTGAGAAAACAAATACACGAACTATTGGCTGATGTTTATCTAGGGCCCACAAGGGTGAGATAAACAGCAGTAGGGGCATTGAGATATTTGCGGAAGGCGTCAAGGGGCAGATGGCGAAGATCGCCACTTTGTGAAGCCCCAAAGGAAGTTATAAATAAATGCCCCCTTTTCCTCCTATATTTATTGAGGACATTAAAATATCCGAGCTGGATACATGGTCAGAAAAGTAAGGTATCATATAATACACTGTAGTGTCCAATTTCCACTCATTTTGAAAGATTCACGTGGTCTTAACTAAGCATGTCCTTTTTGACTTGTTAGATATTTGGCCAATCCTAAGAAAACAAATATATGAACTATAGGCTGGTGTTTGGGCAGGAGCCAAAAGGGTGAGATAAACACCTCCGTCTGTTGCATTGAGATATTTGCAGAAGGCGTCAAGCGGCAGATGTCGAAGATGACCACTCTGTGAAGCTGGCAAGGAAGATGTTCTGTATGACAGACAACAGTTTGTTATGGAGAAAGAGGGAGACAGAGGGATTTCCTTTCCTCACCTGGACACTGTCCGGCTGAACCCTTTCGCAGGTAGTGCCCTTCAGATTAGAGCCTCAATCGGTTCCTTGCTCATCCAGCTGCCGCCACCCGCAGTGTCCTCACTCCCACAGCCTGACCGCAGGCTGACCGCTCTCCATTCATACCGCTCTTGGCACATCTTCTCTGCCTCATTTAGTCCACGCTCTTCCTGCCCATTTATCACCTTCTTGTCCAAAGTCTCCATTAAATTTCCACTGGATTTCACGGGAGTCGGCATTTGATTAATATCAGATAGTGGAAATGAATTGCGATAGAGTGATGATCGATGAAACAGTCATGCACCACTTCTTTTCCCATTTTCATTTCACCTAATGCCTATTACTTCGTGTTTATGTTTCCTCTACTTGTCTTACACAGATACGGCTTAATAAAATATTCTAAATCAGGGGAGGGGTGAGTGGTCCACCCACCCCTGCTGTTTCATTCATTCATCTAAATTTTTGAAATAAACAGTATAGTAATGTTGTAATCAACAGAATAAATAATAAGCCTGCAATTTTACAATAACGCATGCTGAACTTGACGTCGATATTTTAACGCTTGACAAGTAAACTTGGAATTGGTGACAGTCACATAGAGATATGTTACCTGGTGGTAAAATCGAAATCGAGCGATACTTTTCATAGAATCAACTGACAGATGATATAAATTTTGAATCTGTCCTTCAAAACTTTTCTAATCAAAAAAAAAAAAATACATAAACACGCTTACATTTTATCATGTATAATTTGTTATATATTTTCAGTTATTGATAAGAACCACTCTTGATATTAATTGACTTAGAAATGGCGGCTGATTGGGGAGGTGGCAAATATATATCTATAGATATACTTGTATGTCAATTATAAATTAAATTGTACTTTTTTTACGGTTTAAACATGGAGATGGTCTCCTCCAAACCAACTAACATTTTGTTTATAAGTAAGCTCTGTGTAAGTAAGTAAGCTTTTTTCCCAAAAACAAGTGACAAGGCGGTATAAACTTAAACTCTAAGCAATACAATGTATTGATATCAAAAATGATTTATATACACGGTTTATATTTTTGCTTTTATTTGTTTAAATATCTTTGGAATTATTTTTGCATTATTGTCTCTGAAGGTTCTTAAAAAGGTTTCGGGTTTCTGATTTAAGAAATTTAAAGTGATAGCTAAACGAGATCCAACTATTCTCCTGTTTTTTTTTCATATTATATATTTATCAGATCAGCTGGTTTTTAATCATGCCTAATCAGAGCTTGTTCTTGGAATACAAATTTCAGGCCGATTAATTCATTTTTACGGCCAGTATTGTAGATCGCAAAAACTGAGGGACTAACGATTCCTCCACACATTTCTAACAGTAGAGCCTCTTCCTTCGTGGCAAAAACTGTTACTCCAATATAACATTCAGTCGTTGTTATTTTTTTACATTTCTGTTTAAATCGTACTTATTATTTTATCACAGTTTGTTTACAGATTCAAAGCTTTCACTTTTTTACAGTGGTTCAAGGCGTAGTGTGAATAGTAAACCTATAAGAATAACTTGGCTCTGACAATATCTTTGGCTAATACGTATAAAAAGAATGTGATTACACTCAACTACGATTACAATTATTTAAATAATGGATGCAAATTGTAAAATGATTATTATTTGAATTTGTTCGCGTGTAAAAGAAATTTTTGAAATAAATTAGTTTGATACCCAAGAACTTGTGTAATAACAGGTTATTTATAGAAGTAAAACAAAATTCATAGCCCATCTTCAAGTTTTATTTGGTCAAAATTTAAAAGGTATTTATATTATTATGTGTACGTACTCTTAGTTCATAGATTTACTTGTTTAGGACGCGTAGATCCTACTACTTACTATAGGTAGAGAGGTTTGATATTGACTGTATAACTGCAGGTATAACTGAGAGCTAAACCAAGAGTATGCTCTAGTAGCCACGGGCAACAGAGTTTTTCTTTGGATAATGATTATTCTACTGGGTGATTTTGGAGGTTGATGAGGTTAACAGATAAGGATGAGACAAAATAATTGCTAAGGTGTCAGAAAAATTGCAAGGAAGGTACTAGGTCTCACAGGAATGTCAGCGGTATACAGGATAGGGTATACAGGATAGGGCCGACGATGCTGTCTTAAGGGACTCCTGCCTGAATGGGCTAATGGTCGGAATAGTCTTACGATAATTAAAAATAATTTAATGAGAAAAATAATGACACTTATGTATTAAAGAGATGTCAATATGTTTCCCATATTCACAGTGATGAAAGGATCTCTATGTAAAATTTTATGTATCTAGCTTGAGCAGGTGACTAACAAAGGCTGTCAGACAGACACGGTTAAAATCAAACTGGTTTCGAAAAGATCACGTGACTCTAAAAATGGCTACTGATCCCTCAGATAAACAAGTATTTTTATCTTGCCGCTGACGAAATATCACTCTGCTCATCTTTTCAACGCCTCGGCTCAACGCCTGCTATAGTTTATGCATTTTTGACAATGGAGTTGCGACACATCACTGCAGGAAGCGCTCGGAACAACAAAAGCAGACGAGTATGTAAAGTATTATCTCCACGCCTGGAGGATAACAAAGCAGTGCCCCTGTTTGCAAACTGAGCCCGAAGCCTTATCTAAACCTATCTTTCAGGTTTGAGAGCCGGCCCTCAAGATCTTCGGGGTAGATAGGCCCCGTGTTTGCACACACACAGCTTACCGCTGTCCAAGCTCCCTTTCACACCTTTCTCAGGAGTTAATGGTGCGGATGACTCTCAATATTTACCCAACTGTCAACAGTAGTACACTTATTCTAGTATGTAGACGAGAGAGGGGCGCTACATTCATTCAGGTGGCCATCGTCTGTGCACCTGCCTGTATGTATATTCATCAACAAAACTGTTTCTATGGTAATTCACACCATAGAACATGATACTTTTTAAACATGAAGCCTTTCCCTTTGAGCTTACCGATAACTTGTCAGCATAGAAATCTAAAACATTAGCAGAATAGTAACAAATCGACAAGTATAATAAACATATAATAATAAATTTCTACAAGGATGGAATTACTGAATGAAAAAATTGTTAGTTTTAATATTATTTAACATTTGGAGTCTTTAAGTGAGGAGCGTGGATGTAGCAACCATAGTCAAATTGATACAAATCCTAATAATGTTTTGGATGAGTTGTATATCCCACATAACCAATTGGAGATAACTGAAGATGACAGCTTAGAGCCGTCAAAAGCGCTATTACATTACAATTACAATAGTGACAAGTTGTGGAAAGACGATAAAACTGTGTTATAATATTTATGCCCTTACCCTTTAAGGTTTAAGGTACCTGCCCCACTCAGAGGAGGAAGGCCGGTTACCTTACAGGGATCCACCCATCCACATCTATTTCTAGAAGTGAAGTAAATTCACTTCCAATTCAAAGAGTGCAGTTTTTATGTGACAGTTTTTTATGCCCACAAGCGAATGAATTCAAATAATAATCATTTTACAATTTTCATCCATTATTTAAATAATTGTATAAATAATTAATCATAGTTTGGGTGTGTAATCACACTGGTTTTATACTTATTAACCGAAGATATTGTCAGAGCCGAGGAACAAACCCACCGGAAGAAAAACCTTCCTACTTTCCAATCTGCACCAAATCCGTTAATACGAGATCTCCCCCAAATTTGGAGCCCATCAATGATCAACACTCTTCTTTAATATCATTTGTTAAGTCTAGCTTCCTTCTGAATCTTGTCCCCTCTAAACAAGGACAATGTCATCGTTACTTTTGTCTCTTTTGCCATGTTATTTTCATTGTTTCCTCTTATCAAGCTATAATAATTTAACACATTCCCTTCCTTTCTCCCTTTTTATTTATTACCCCGATGTATAGGACATGGTGATGTACAGAAATGTAACCTTCCAGAGTAGATCAGACGCCACCATAATTGGCAGGATCAAGTGCTAAGGTACTGATTTGTTGGCAGACTTTGTTCTAGATAAATATAAACTTTAGGATCCTTCTCAAGCCCGTAGAATACTATCGACAAGGGACAGTTTAAGGTACCCACCCTGGGGAGGATGAGCCCATATGATCGGTAGGAGAAAGTGAAGCAGCTGGTACCGCAACCTTATGGTCGAGTGGCTGCACCAACAATCTGTATCATGAAGGCTATCATTTCCTTTTAGCGCCTTAGTAATGACAGGCTGCACTATTGCTGGTGGGGTATTGACCCATGTTCCTACCAGGGAACAGCACCTTATGGCACTTTATTATTTTTTAATGGGTTTATCACAGAAATGGGCTGAATAGACATTATGCTGTAGCAAGTACGGCCGATAGAACCCATTCGGTAGAAGATAAACGTTTGACTACTAAGTTCAACTAAGGGTTTTGCTATAGTTGTTGCTATCGTTGTTTGTTATTATCGTCTGCTAAAGTCGTCGGGCGTCATGATTTGATCCACTATTATAATAGAAAAATATTGTGCATCTTTGGGGATCCTAAACTGTTAATGGAAGAGTGCTTGAGCATTACGTTTATAAATATTGAAGTGTACTCACAACTCTTTCACTCGGCGAATTTCATATAGAGGAGTGATATTTCGCGTCAATGTTTACTTAAATTTTCAAATGTGCAAAACAAAAACAGCCTTATGAAAAATAATGAAGGATCAATAAGTAGGGTATCAAATTAAAAATCCCATCACTCTTTAGAATAGTAGCGTGGGCCGTATGCGGTTGTACCTGGAAAAATCAACTATTGTGGAAAGATCTAACAAAGGTATCTTTCATTTTATCAATGATTACACTCATAAAAATGATAAATAATGTGTATCAGTGGACTATGGTTACGAAAACTCAATAAAACCGTAAAGAAACCATTAATTGTCTATAACGTAATTAAACCATTTGAATTGAATTTCTTCTCCATCCCTAGACGATTCTATACAGACGTCCACTAGTATCCTATTTCACGGCTCACAGTTTATTATTATTAAGTTTAATTATTAATATAATCTCAGTTTAGTGACGGTTTAAAGGCTGTTTACTTCACGTTTAAAAGATTCAGTTTTTGCTTCAGCCGGAGCAAAGGTTTTCCACCTTCTGGTCTGACAATAAAAAGAGACAGGGATGGGTTCACACTTACGCCTGGCAGAACTTCTAAGCAGCTTAACCTCTCGAGTAATCGCATTTCAAAAGAGTTAGCGGTCCTCAAACTTATCCGACAAAAATTCCTTAATTGCCTGAGAACTGCTACTGCTAGATTGTTTTGCTTTACCTGTTTGCTATTCAAAAGAAAAACACAATACTTTCCATTTTAATTATTTCGAGCATAGTGGTCACACATCATGGAGCGCTCTGTAAATGGTCGACGAATTATCGAGATTTTACAGTACGAGACTTTATTAGGTCCATTTGAACATTTAGGTGAACAAACTACGAAAAATCAAAATTACTCCTAGTTAATAATTACGCTTGACAACCCCTTAATAATTCCATTACATTTATTAAATCATATTCTTTATGAATTTGTTGTTTATGACTATTTCAGAATCGGATTTAGGGACTGTCCGTCTGCCTTTAAGGGGCATTAATCAGGCCGTGGAAGACAGCAGATTTTTTTGGCTCTTGATCTTTTCGACCTAGGTGCTGTGGGTACTATACTGCTAATAATTACCTGATATGTTTGAAAAAGCAATAATTTGGGCCACAATTTTTTTATTTAAATTTATATATTATTATTGATAGGGTTTTCATTTTATTGATGCGAATTTTTCACTACGACTGATGTGTTTTAAATTTATAAAGTTTTATTGTCACTCTGTTAATGGTTTTTGTATTTTTTAAAACCCTTGAATGCGCTTATGCATAAATAAACTTACTAATAATAAATAAACTATTTTATAAGTAAACAACAGAGTTACTTGTATTTAGGTATTTACTAATATTAGAAAAAATTATTGGAGTCTCTCAAACAATTTAGAACAAGATAAATACATTTGCATATTAAGTAGAAGTAATAATAGCATAATACGAGATATAGAAAATAATGAAACTTAATTCAATAAATAATAAGATTGGAAAACAATAAAAAGAATACAACAAGACACCAATGAATGATATTATCTTTTCAATGTTTATTAATTATTGTTATACATACGGAATTGGTATTTTTACTAGAAAATAAATTTAATTTTAATACTGCATAAATAAATATATAAATCATAGGTATATAAAAACTTACTTCAATAATTCAAAATAGAAGTTACCATATTTCTTAGGGGGGGGGGTGTATCTTATGAAGAAATAAAACCATCTACGTTTCACCTCATCACGCATTATCAAGGACTAAGACTTTAAAAACAAGATATAATATAATTACAATAAAGAAATAAGATCTACAAGCCGTGTCCGAACACCTGATGAAGACGTAGGGCCGACTGATCTTTGTGGTTGGGACCGACACATGAATGGTTACCGGCGGTTGGCTGTTTTGTTACCTGCCAACCTTCGTTTCAGTTTTCTAAAGCAGTTCCGATAATTCTTCATTTAAGTAGCTCCTTGTTTTTCCTAGTGTGAACCCCGACATAACCCGCTCTCCCAAGAACGAACCCCCAAGGGAGAAACAAGGAATCGACTAAGCGCTTCTGTACTTTCTAGTCACCGTTATGCTGACCATTAGAGCACATGGACGCCTCAGGGCACATGTATTTATATTTTCTTTAGAAGAACAGCCCCCAACCACTTAGGTGACAGCCGAAAGGGTTCTTTGTCGGTTATTGACGCCGCTTAAGACCACCAAGGAGATGAGAATGTCCCATGCCCCTAACTCAAACGCAACAGGTAGCCAGCTGTCAGTGGGATTAGCCAGTTCCCTGTCCGAACGTTGCTAAAATATTTACCCAGCCCCGTAAGAATGAGTACAAAGGAACTTTTGATCTTTCCGCCAATGGGTACATTTCTAAATCATCAAAATAAAAACGGATAGCGGGATTTATTGCCGAGCCCAAAGAACCCCTATTTTTATCCTTGTATAATTGTGGTCGTAATCATAATTCAATAAATGAGAAATTTACAAGGTGTACTCCACACCAAGAGATATGCTGATTATATTTGGTTAAATTACAATTATCTATGTTACAAAACTTCGTTAACTTTTAATGTTGTCAAATCTCAGCTCATAATTCATTTAAGATATAAAGTGTTGATTTTCTCCCCATGTTTAAGGATCCACCAAAGTCAGTAACCCAAAAATTAATCCCCCAAAACAAAGACCTAAGCAGCTGCCAAGGAGAACCCACCCAACTCTATGTTGTTCCTTTATTTTCTGAGCCCTAATTTTTGTTTGTATACATCCTCCACTTTCGCATGCGAGGGAAGTGACAACCATGTGGACTTAGGAGGTCTCTGGGCTGTTTATAAATACTGTATGAATGAGCCAGTGAATGAAGAATTGAATATATGGTATTAATTAGAGCATTTCCCAATGAGCCAGATTGTAATTTTATAACAATAAAGATTCTATTTGTATACATTCCAGGACGAAATTTACTTTAGAACACTGAAGGACATAAATAAAGTGATGATAGGTAACTACCAAAATTCCAACTGGCTTAGGAGTTTTCAAGGTATATGGATCTCAAAATGCAAGCCGTTTCTTCGTCTAGGGTCTTGTCTTGCCCATATGCCTATTTTAATGAGTCATCAGATCACGATTTGCCACGTTAACCGCCTGTTTCAACTCTTAACCAGTTTGGTGCTCTGCAACGTTGTGTTGGTGTGAAAGAGGTTCAATTTTATTCGCAAAAAGTAAAATTTAATGAGATACCAACGTATCCATAGCACAAATGCATTGATCATTTCCTAAAACATACAATAACCCAGGGATTTGTATTTGCTACTTGGACTAAGTTGAAGGCTCTAAAACGCCCTAGCCCTGGCCCACACTAATGGCGTGACCTGTGTGACGGACGAACTACCCCGTGAAATAAACCAACCACTTCCCTATCTATGCACGCGGCCGATATCAGATGGAGAACACAATAAATGCATATGGCATATCGAGTAATAACTCCATCTAGAGTTTTTTTTTCTTAAGACTGGAGCCATATTGCTTCAGTTTTATCTCCGAGTTTATCTCTAGTGGCTAGACCTATCTAATAGTAAACTATAGGCATCTGGTGGCTACAACATGTGGCGCATCATATGCTCCTCACCTAGGTCCGGCGTCACCCTATATGGCATGAATGAATGATATTATATTATGGAAATCACTGCTATTAATAATTGCTCTTTGGTCTCGTGGTTAACTCCAGAAAGCCAAATACCAACCAAATTCTTCGAAAATGTAAAGTCCTATAGTAAAAGTGTATTACCTTTTACATGAGCACCTGATTCATCATAGCTGTTAATTTAGAGAATCATATATACTTAGTTCTTGTCGAGTCTGAACGGAAAAGTTCTCTTTTCAAACAAGTACAGAGAAATGTCCTTCGTCTGAGCATCTGTATATCTGAGGCTCTGGATATCTGTCAAAATTATTACAAGTACTAAAGTTTCCGGACCCTTTACATAGAAATCCTGTATTTAATGTTTCAGAAGATTTGTGAAAATTTTGTGAAACTAAAGGAAAATATAATAACAAACCTATATGTAACATATAGAGATGACAAAGAAAACACATTTAAATATGTTTAATAATGATGAAATATAGGTTTCTTAGATCTAGTTTAAGAACTACTTTTAGCCTTCATTGTTTTAACTTTCCTATCAACGACCTAGAAATGTTTTTTTTTTCACTGTCATCATAACTGCACTGGCTATCGTTGATGACTCATGGGTTCAGTTGTCACTGTTTATGAGAATATCAACCGCCCATACTTTGTAACTTTAGAAAAACCTCCAATCTCCCAGAGAATCCCAAAGGTAATCCTCACTTTAACTTTATCATACCCATTTTGGCTTCTTAATCTGTAGTATTTTATCTTACAATCAACAAATATAAAATCCAATCATTCGGCAATCCACTTCAAACTACTCGGAAGAAAATACGATATGGAATTTATATAAACATTTTATTGTAGCTACTTTAAAAAAAATATTAATAAAATGACGTTAAAATAATGTGTGTATTTTTTTTTTTCTCCTCACTATAGATCATAAAACTTGATTTTTTTTTTTTCCATTTATACACGTAGAAAGACTTGTTAAAACAAGTTAGTGTAATATTATCTTAATATAAATTCATGTCTGTAAAAGGCATGTTGCATCAATTGATTGAGGCTGTCGGAGGAGCGGGGGGAGTTCTCAAGACTCAGGTTGTTGTTTTACATGCGTGGGAAGTGACAAGCATGTGGATTTGGGAGGTCTCTGGGCTGTTTGTAAATACTGTATGAACCAGCGAGTGAATGAAAATTGTAAATATGGTATGAATGAGATCATTTATCACAATTACTTATTGCCCAATAAGGCAGATTGTAATTTTATCATAATAAAGCTGATTATATAGAATTTCATCTATGACCACGTCTATTTCAACAATTTGATGGGACGAGCTTCGATTGTCAACTTATGGATAACATTTAGGGTAAGTGCCGTTGATAATTAATTGCCTTGGATTTCCCACTATTAAATGGTTCAAACATACTAACATTTAATTTAAAAGTTATGATTAATTAATTAATTAGAAATAAAAAGGTTTGATTATGTCCAAGCCACACGTAAATAAGAAATGTTTATCAGTTTTAACTAAAATCCTTACATAGCGGTTATTTTTATGCATAGCCCTGCTCATTAGTGTAATCGAGATCATAAACTAGTTTAAATACCAATTAAATTTCTCTGGTTATATGCATATTGTTCGTTATCGGTAGCTATAACTTTTGACACGTTACCATTTTGACAACGGCCTAGCAGTAGTGGGGATGTTAACCGACGAAGAAATTTTAGATCCATCTGAGGACGTTGTTGACCGATTGTGCGTGATACATTATTATTACCGTGCAGTAAATAATTTATTTATGGATGGAAAAAATCCTTAAAACTTGTACGAATACAAAATCTTAGGAAATTTAAAAGAAACTGTGATGTCTCTCGCATTGGCGCCGATTTTATGCAAAATCCTGACCAAAACATTTTTTATGTTTCATGTAGGCAAACTACAGGGCATACAATGACCCATTGCGAATGTACTATCTGTACTCGTATATTAATAAATACACTTAACTAATTTTACGTACAAATAAATGTATTTTCAATACAAAGTATATAATAGAAAGTTTACTTAATTGTTGTTTGAAGAGTGTTTCCATGATTTCACACTTTTTTTTCATAACTCATATTGTGAAATACAATAGCTTATGTCAACAAATTCAATTCATAATTTTTTTTTTGTCACCAGCATGGTCCTATCAAAAAAAGAAAATGTGTATCGCAAAGTCATAAGCCAAACGAACATTGAGGAATTAACCGTAAGTATTGCTGATAGAGTAAGTATTAACATTTTCTTTAAGTTATATTCGGTGGTACTAGTGGGTCCTATGGCTGCAAGTAGTCCATAAGTAAATGTCGTTCCTTTCTCCATCGCTACTTAAATTTGACATAAGATTCGGGCACGTGATCGGTAGCAAATTTGCTTTTATACAAATGCGTGTAATTCGCAAATCCACCTAAGCTTTTGTGTAAGTCAGCCATACATCTCACTAGTACCTTTTTGTTTTTCATTATATAATTACTCATTTCCTTTAGTCCGAAAAGTCACGGTATTTTCATATGTTAATATAATGAAATAATAAGAGAGGTTACTAGTCCTCGCTGCTAGTTTTTAACGTGTAAGATTTACTAGGAGCTATTGGTATATGAAATATACAAATAGCTCCTTCGCCAAAAATCATTGAACAAGACCTAAGACCGTGATTAATTAGTTTTTAGTGCCACTGTTATTATATAGAAATGTTTCATAATCAACGAGAAAGAAAAAAAACAACTTATTGATGATTGTATGTAATGAATATATTTAATTACCATAGAGAATCCAGTATCCGTAGTTTTTAATGGGATATTTCTGGGAGGAAGTATTGGAAGTCTGGTCAAGAGGAACCATCCTGACTAGGTAGAGCACGAGTGTCTCGGGATCTCGAAATTTGGAGGGAAAAGTTAATAAGATTAGTTTTTCATGGAAGTTAACCCATTTGTATAACCGACTCAAATCTACATGTGACCATAGAGACCATATTAAAAACTACGGATACTTCGCTGATTAAAAAATGTTAGATTTGTAAACATTACACCTGACGGTTTTATTCTCTATCGTTGGTTTCTATAATGTATGTTTCTATATAATAGAGGTTCCACTAATTATTAAAGAGTGGTTTTCTTAGGGCTTCAGTCTCTGCAGGTTGCATCTAGCTCCTTGCATAGAGTGGGGCGATACCTTTCCACTATAAACAAAAAGGTAACGAAGCCTTGGCCAGGACCTCCTGGGTGGCTTAGGAACACTGGCCAAACAGACAGACAAACCACACATATTTATGGGAACTTTTTTCTATTTTAAAGATTTTCTACAAGAACTAGCTGTTTACTCTTGCAAAACTAAAGGCTTGTTGATTCAGTATCGGTGATATAATTAAATTTTTTTAAATTATATGTAATAAAATATGTTATAAAGCTTGACAATAAAATTTTTTTTTTTAAATATATTAAATCTGTTTTGTTCTTTTCCCTTTTGTTCTTTTAACTAAAAATTTAAAATCAATTGATGCAACATGCCTTTTACAGACATGAATTTATATTAAGATAATCTTACACTAACTTGTTTTAACAAGTCTTTCTACGTGTATAAATGGAAAAAAAAAAAATCAAGTTTTATGATCTATAGTGAGGAGAAAAAAAAAAATACACACATTATTTTAACGTCATTTTATTAATATTTTTTTAAAAGTAGCTACAATAAAATGTTTATATAAATTCCATATCGTATTTTCTTCCGATGTATCCCTTGTAGAGTAAGGAAATTTTCTTTTCAGTTTTTTCGTATTCTGCTATCATTTCATCACTTATTTCATAGCTGAATCGCTTTGGAAGGAACACCTTTGACGGCTGATTGGCATATTGAGTCGGTCCTGTATACTTCAGATGGACAATAATGCAGTCTCCAAACTTGGTGTTGATCTTCTCGAAATGATTTATTCCATAGTAAAATGCAACCGATAGATCAGACAATTTACCAATCTGCTCTGACTTTTGGTTCACATTGTTTAAAATGTTTGCTAACAAAGCCATCTAAAATATAACCAAAAGAAATTAAAATAATATTTCATTAAATTGTATAAAATGAATTATGTTTATACTTACTTTTATAGAATGGTGATGTTTCCTTCAACGTAGAGGAACACTCAATGAAAAAAAATTTAAAAATTCGGTCCTATTTATACGATTTCGAATGTAAACAAATGATAAATAAGTAAATATTATGATTATAATTATATAAAAACAATAATATTGACATGGAGACGTTTTGTTTACATTTTGATTTCTGTGTTTGTTATTGTTTACAAATAATATTTTTGTTTACATTTAGTTTCCGATATGGTTATAAACTAGTAAGGATATAAATAGAGCGGCCATATTGTTTGTTATTATTATGAGGTTATATACGAAGAAGGTTATAAAGGTGGCGCACTCTAGTGGTCATTTAGTTCATCAAGTGTGGTTATATATAGGTAAGGTTATGATATAAGGCGCTATCTGGTGAGGAGATTGGGAATTAAAGGGTGTTCAGGGATGGTGGTTATGTAAGGAGGTGGTGGTCAAAATGGCGGATGAAAGTTATGGTTATAAAGATGTAAGGTTATATGCAGAGCTATCTGGTGAGCAGATTGGGAATTAGAAGACAAAATGGCGGATAAAAGGGGTAAGGAGGGGTAAAGGGGCGTGGCCTAGTAGGGGTGGGGGTAAGGGGCGTGGTCAAAATGGCCGTCAAGCCCTGTCATTGGCTGGTTAGGGTGGGGTGGGGGATGGGTGGGGGGTGAGGAGGGGGTGAAGGGGCGTGGCCTAGTAGGGGTGGGGGTAAGGGGGCGTGGTCTAAAGGGTCTCTAGACAACGGGATTGGTCGGTTAGGGTAGGGTGGGGGTAAAGGGGCGGGGCCAAATGGAGCTCTCTGAGTGGTCCATATCGGTGCGCCAGAACACCCAAACCTCATCTACTATCTAACAAAGAAAAACAAATGTGCCTCTCACAATATAATGTGGTTATAACTGCTCTAAAAATTAACTAAATTCTAAGTTATGTGTGCTGGTTAAGTTGAGGACAAAAATTGAAAATTGAAAAAAAAAATATCGTTTTAGTTTCCAAATAAATATCTGCGGGAATAGCTGAGCTGAAAGTTATTTTTTGTTCATTTATTTAATTATTAACACAACAACATTCCTACGGCAGAATTTTTGTTTAGAATTACGTCTCTAGCAGAATATCAATGAACAAAATTTTTTTAAATTTGTATAGGTATGTGGAATAAATAGGACTTGTGAAGGTGAATAAGGGGAAAATGACTTAGTTCCGCAAACCCGAGTTATCGCACTCAGTGAAACGTTATTGGGGGATGATAAGAGGAAAAAGTGTAGACAATAAGTAAGCAACTTGTGCCCTTATAAGTGACTCAAACTTTGTTTTCTACATTTCCCCTAGTAAACTGAATTTATACCGATTTTGATATGGATAAATTAGTTGATAATTTGTTTGGATTTTTTTCGGATCATTTTTATTTACTACAATCTTACATCCAATATTAACTGTGATATTATATTCAACTAATAGTAGGACGGATATATAAACGAAATTAACTATAAAGTTAAGAAACAATAAAAGAGGCTTAGGGGATTCCACATGAATTTCTCTAATACGTGTCAAATGATTGTAAAAAAAATATAGTTGACATTATTGACTGAAATATTTCATTAGTTGAATTTTGACTGCAAATTTAAAAGATATCAGATCTCTAAGTAATAGACAAAAATATCAAATCAATTAATAATAAGTGATTTCTACTGATCACTTTATTTTATATTCATAAGTTTAAATAATTCAGAAAAATATGGTTAGCTTAGAGATATGAGGGGAAGATGTGATTCTCGATTAATTTGTTTTACCATACTTCCAGTTGTAAGTTTTTTTTAAACAAAACGTCCATCCTAGGCGATTGTTTAAAAAAATAAACATATATAAAAAATGTTTGTTTATAAAATAACAAAACCTGTATATAATATAGCGATGCTACATGAAATACAAAAATAATTTGTAAATAGATTCGCTTGAGGATCTATAATTGTATATAATTATCTGTAAATTTAAAGGAGCTATGAAAGAAAAAAAAATATAATATAAAAACTTAAACTTGATTAATTATTTTTCGGGTGGTATCGCAGAGCGAGGAGACAGACAGTCAGAGTCTAACCCTGTTGAAAATCCTCATTTACATAGTACACATTACATGACGACCCATTTCAAGAAAGCGTCCCATTTGTAAAAATTACCTTTGTTAATTGTGTGGAGTTTAAGGAATGCTAATTTGTAGGTACCACTGAGTCATACAGGTTTCTGAGAACTCTTAGTTCTAGGTTAACGATGTGGAATCTTTCTTCGAACTTAGCTATTATACTATAGCCAATACATAGCGATAAAAAAACATGGGAAGGATACCGGAAAATGTAATAGCAATTCAGTAACAAGTTGAATTGTAAATAATGTTTTCTTACCCTATTATATTTTTTGAATGAACATGAAAATACAGAATTTTTAATTAGTTTCTGAGCCGAAAGGATCTACTTTTAGTCAGGTCTTTCTGCCTATATGTTCTAAGATATAAGTAATAAAAATGATTCAATCCATCTGAAATGTTAAATCCAAAACAGGAAATATTCTGATCAGGTTTTGGTTTAAATAAAATGGGTAAAGGGAACTATGGAAAAATAATTCAATATAAAAAAATTCGGGAGCTTTTCCCCAAATTTTAAGGACTCTAAAAGCTCAGAAGCTGATTAAAATTAAGATTCCAATTTCCTCCCCAGGGGTAAGGAAGGGCCCATTAAAAACACAAAAATAATGAAATTCTTTGGTTCGCCACTATTTCCTACTGATTCCATTTTCAACACAATTCAACATTGTTTTTCGCACCCTTCCCTCATCGATAGCAGCAGGTGGTGGTCGAAGAGGGTACTATCTAGGTCTAAGTTAGTTCCACTTTAGATTTTGGTATTTCGGTTTGTAAGCCGATGGTGAGCCCCATAACCTAGTCCCTTTACATTGTATTTAATTTTTTGAATCCTCCCTAAAATGCAACTCTGGAGCAGCACAAGGAGCTCATGTTAACCATAATATAATTTTGTATGTACTTTTAAATATACAAGAGTTCAGAATAAAAAAAAACCGTGCAACATGCTTTATTTTACATGAGGTGCTCGAATACATATTTAAAAAAATTATTCTAGTTCATAAACGATTCTAACTGATATTAGCGACTAAAATCTTATAACATATCTTTTAAATAAGGGGGGGAATGGAAAAGTTTACTGATCCATGGATTAACTTGCATGCCTTGAAAACATGAACATGAAGACGGACGTTTGGTAGCAACAAAGTTACGACGCACCCTCTTGGCTTTGAGAGTATGATTAAGATAGTTATCCAAACCAGTACAAGTACAAAACTGGTTGTCAGATTATAAACTTGTTAGGTCGGGATTCAAGTCTGTTCAGGTCGGTAGGAATAACGTACATTTTCCTGACGCTGGGCATCTCAGAGCTTATGCCAGCTAGCGGTATTAACAATACTGCTTTAAAACTTCAAGTGGTGATTGCTACTTTAATCCGCATAAGTGGAGATTACCTTACGTTGGTATGTTATGCGTTAGCGGTCGTCAAAATCATTAAATTGATTTGAAACTTTAAAGCTAAGATGCACAAGCCGCGTTTGAAATATTTTAAAAAAGTAAAATTTTGGGAACGAACAATAGAAAATGTTAATTTGTCCCCAGTCAATATAACGTTGTTTTTTTATACATATCAATAGTATTTTACATTTATTTATTTCTTGAAAAGGCGATGTTCAGTGACCTTTTTGGTCAAAAATACCGAGTAGTTATTTTCAAAATAATTTAATAAGTTTTTTAGAAACTGGCGGGGAGATTATGTTTCCACGGGGCGTGAATCGCGAATGTGAGTATTATTGATACACTTAATACGGATAAAGGAAATTATTTACACTAAAATTGAACCGTTCACAGGAATTTTAAAGACAAAATTAATATTCTTAATCCATATTAAGTGTATTAATAATAATCACTTTCGTGTATCACGCCCCATTGGAACTTGGTATTACGGCGGTGTCAGGCTTCAACCATGCTATTGTTGGTTCACTCTATACGCCTTTAATTATGCTGATAGGTATACACGTCCAAAAACAGAGTTTGTAGGTCAGATGTGATAGACTATTTGAATGAAAATAAAAAGGTACTTGGTGTATAAATATTTAAAATTAAGAAAATATGCGTCCTTTACTCTGGAATATATTTCTTATAATACAGTTTTATAGTTCTTCTTCCTATGTCCCTTGGTTGTTAATTATATTTATTTGCCAGGAGACTGAAATATTCTGGCAATTAAGATTAACAACCGACAGAAAAAATAGTAAAACTCACTTAATTACAGATTTATTTTTATTAATAATACAAAAATACATTATTTTTAGATAATTTGTTCAGTATTTTCTCTATCATAATATTTATCATTGTTGAAGCAAAATTTATAATATTTGGACAATCGGCTATGATTTTATTTTCTTAGTAAAAGTAAATGTTATTTTGGTTTATTTTTTATACAATTAAGGAAATGTATTGTTGATTGCGGCTTACTTTGGAGGATAGAGGCCTACAATTCTAATGTGTATACAATTTATCACTTTATGTAATAATAATGTTCACTGTTATGAAGTATTCGTGTTAAAATTGTGGAATGATAGTTACCGATTTTCCCTATACTCATATCTTCTGGTTCTATGCATCATAAAACAATTAAGCTCTAGTAGACAAATCATTAAAATCTTTTATTCACATGAAAAAATAAATAAATATTAAGTAGGAATATAGATTGATAGTTAGTTGATATAGATCCTAAGTATAAATAATAATAATATGATTTTTATTCATAAAATATGTACTAATAACTTTTAAAGTGAAATGAAATGTGTATTTGGGCCACTTTATGTATCAGGATTCCATAAAACATGCTTGCTTGGTTTTCCGTAACGAAAAAGTATGTAGAAATATTCCAATCCGTAAAAATAAATAAATTAATGGGTATGCCACCCATTGGCTAACTCACAAGAACACAAAATGTTTAGTCCCGACCGATATCATTCATGAGTTGAATGTTGCTGTTGGCATATCGATTTTGATTGGTATAAGAAATATTTTAGATTTTCATCAAGCTTATTAATATAAATCGTTTTGACGTATCAGGTATGTTTGCATCAGGTCTTTGAGTTGTTGGTTGGAGGATGTACGTAAGGTCGCTTAGCAAATATTCAAGGCTCCCGTTTCCCGTCCTTTGTTTAGCAGAAGCCATACCAGTAGATCAGTGGAAATAAGGATGTTTTGAAGATAAGACGGAGTAAGTGAGGACATTGCTGCGAGAATGGCGGAAAGTTAAGTTCACATATTATCGCTAAGCGGCGGTCGGTCGGCTTGATGAAGTGAAAGGAGGCCGTCTGAAACTAGGTGCCCGGGTCGTCAGGGTACCTGGAATCGGTGCGTCATAGTTTGTCTTCCTGCACCGCCCACCGTCCAATCTCTTCCTAAACGTTTCAAACGTTACGCAACGGTTGTATCATGGATGCACAGATGACTTCTTCTGGCGTACACTGGACAATTCCTTCGATGGTGGCAGTATGTAGATGCAGGACTTCATTCATCAATAATTTGTAATAACAAGGGGATATGAAAAAAATGAAATAAAAAATAGGGCGGTAGTCGGTGTACAGATACGATAAAAAGGTGAATCTCTTCCTTCACCATGCTGTCTACCTGAATAAATGCAATGGTGGCGTTTGTTAAGGCAGGTATGGGTTCAATACAAACCCATTTTCTATTTAATAATTAATTAACAACTTTGAAAAGAAATCACAACCAGCGAATGTGAAAGATGTATAAAGCAGGAATGACATGAGAACAAAGGGCATCCAATGCACCCTCCCCCCCCAATCGTATTTACGAGTATAATGGGTATATCTTAACAGATCCCTATGCCTGCTTCTCTTAATGCGTAGTTGAATATTGTGTGGTAGGTCAAGTGTGGTCAGTTCCTGAATCAGTAAGTTCATGTTCGTTTGTCATGAAAGCGTTTGAAAATATTTTTAACGTCTATACTATGCAACTTGTAGGAATCTATACAAGTGTGTGGTTACTGCAGTTTTAAGCCTGGGTTGAACTAAAAAAATTATCTGTAATCTTAAAGACTAATATATACTGCTGACCTTCGGACCAACTGGAACTTCTGACCCCATTGCTTTTGTTGGGGTATTGTTTACGAATGATAATTCAGCCGCTAGTAACTCAAATGAAGTAATAAGACCAAATAAAATTAGAAAATGCGTCTGAAATAGTTAAAAATAAAGCCTGCTTAATCCCAGGTTGGAAAGTCAGTCGCTTCATTTTAAGGTTTAGCAATTTCAGTTTTATTTTTATTTTATATTTTTATATTATTATTTTATGTAAGAAAAACAACCATTTGATTCTGAGTAAAGAGTACAAACATTCGTAATTACAAAGAGTAACTCCGAATTAATACCAAACCACAGAGATTCAGATATTCCAACTAACTACTAATTCGAAATTATAACTTACTTTATTATTCCTTATATTGCAATAATTCTAAAAATTTCAAATTGATACTCGCGCCCCCTCGGCGTCTAAAGGTATTTTCATATTTTCCCAAGCTTAAAAAACGAAGAAAACGTCACGCATTAGATTTAATCTTTTGGTTCTTGCAAGAGGCGTCCAAATACAACTCAAAATACCGACAAAGACCGACACACCGACACGCTATAATTATTCCACTCTTTGCGTAATGCCTTTAATAAATAATTTAAGACATGAAATGCAATTAGTAAGTATGATAAATCTGTTTATATGTACTACCATATTCTTCTTAAGGAGCGTACTTTTCCTTCTCAAATTATCATCATTTATCTGTCTGACATTTAGATCTAAATAAATCAGTACTAAAAAATGTGTTCATATCTCATTGCTTGATAAATAATCAAGATAAGATAAAGATCAAAACAATGACATCAATAGTAAAAAAATTAAATTAACATACTTTGGGATGAGTTTAGTTCTATTCTTTTTATTTATTAGTATTCTAACTACCATAAATGGTAATTAAGACGGATTGAAATCTTCCTGGTGAGCAGAATGTAGCCTAAAAATATCACTGGTTGCGCTACTGTCTCCAGTCACTTCCTGTTTATATAAAGGGACTATTAAATTGGATACATCACTTTTTTGAGAAGTTAATACCAATAATTTAGCAGAGGACACGTCAGCTTAGTCAATGAACCATATAATGTGCCTTATCTTCTTGAGGTTGTAACAATAACTTTCCCCTTATTCATTTACTTTATAAGATTACCTAAACAACTTAAACTAAACAACTATATGGCACCTTAGACAGATAAACTAGCCTAAATCATTTAAAACAATAGTGTAATTTTAAAGATGTTGTATATATATATATCATTTTTTTTTTAGCCAATACAATTAAATATGGGAACGGTATCCTTCCCATATGTAACATGTAATACCAATCTAGTAACTGAAATGTAAAAAAAGTTTTCTAATTTTTCTATGATGCGAGAAATTTGAAATTTGAAGGTGATTGGGTTCACCCACCAGAAAGACTGTAGACAGAAACTAATGCTTGTTGCCATCGATGCGGGAAGGGTATTGTAGTCATAGTGTTAAACATCGTGTTCGTAAGGTGCGGCAATGAGTCAAAAAAATTGATGTGTCTCCAGGGCTGAGGTTACATGAGGTCGGCGTCCTTAAGAGTATTAACGCATTTATTGGCGTTCAAGCCGATTGCGGGAGGTTTTTTAGGACAATATTTTAGATGAAGTTCAATTATGGAACTCCAAATCCAAATCCAAATCGTCTACATTTCACGGATTTCGTGACTTCTTCAGGACTTTATAAATTAAACGTAATCCTAGATGAGAGCGTTAACTGGTAATTTGTCAGTGTTTTTTTTCCCCATAACCCCTTTATCAATAAAATTTTTAACAATTTTCAATCAAAAAGTTCAATTTAACAATTTCTCCTCTTTCTGCGATGCGCTGATGCATTCGAAGGAGGTTGGATTACATAACAATATCAGGTTGACGTTAAAATTACAATGCAATGTATAAATACTAGGTGATAGGGCTCACCTTTAGTTCAGTTAATGAATTTTTTTTTTCCCTTAGCTCTCAAACTTATATAGGAAATATAGGATGTAGGAAAAATTATTTGGGATGATGGGTGCCTTTCACTAAGGGGAGTCCCATTTGAAGGAAGTATGAGAAGGATATGGAGTGTGGGATGCCGAAAAGCGGCGGGTGGATTCGGGAAGGTAGTGAGAGTCTACCGATGGCGGGGTTAATGAAATTTGTAACTATTAAATAACAATGCTCATGTTAATCTAAATACTATGAGTAGAAAGGTTTTAAACGAACGCTTTTACAACAATTTTAATCCTTTAATCTTTGAATCCCACGGGTATCTCTTGGCGTTGTTTCTTCACTTTATACGTCCTATATTTCGGTTATGTAAATTTTATAAATTAAAATTTTGTTCATAACCAATATTTTTCTTTGAATTTATTATAAAAATGACATGGATCAGTGTATGAATCCAAGGGAGTATACAGGGAGAAAATTCGCAAATAGAGAAAGAAGAAATGCGTTTGGGCATACGTCACGTGGTACTGAGAACCACTAAACATATTTAAATACTACAATGTCGAATCTAATTGTGCTTCAGCAGACCTCATGTACCCGGTAAAAACGCGACAATAATAAATTCTTTACAGCGCCGCCCTCGGTGAGAAGGGGGCGTCGTAAATCGTTCAGTTATAAATCTTGGCCGCATATTTTTTTTTCCTCACTTTTTTTAATGCCGTAATGTCATATAACTAGTAACACGTTCAATGCCATATTGGATTCCGGTTTTATTAAATAATTAATGAATAATAATACAACCTTGAGCGGAGATTAGGAATCCGAGCTGCACGGGTGGACAAATAATGAACCTTTCTAAAACTGCTCGAGCTCGCGCGAGGTGGTGAAACTGTATGTACTTATGCAAAGTAATAACAGACGTAATTACGATTCCCGAAGGTATAACCTACCATGCATATATGCATTTAAGGTATATTCCAAAATGCTTAAACATAGAGCCTCTCTCATCATTTATCAACAACTGGCCTAGACTGCGTAGGCTTGAGATGGAGGGAAGATCTCGAGGTCTCCTATAGCAGAGCTCCTGAATAGATATTTGAAAAGTCCCGGGCTCGAGTCTCGATCGTAACAGTATATTTATTCTTTGGGTGTTGATTATTAATTATTCCAAATAATAGTGCAAAACACAAAAATTTCTCATTTAAATACTTACCAGATGAAATACTCAGTATTTTAGAACGAAACTAATTCATTTTGTTTTTATAGCTACCACAGTCACCGTTTCATAAATAAACCTATTACAACCGGCTTGAAACTAAATTTTTCTGTAAAAACTGTAATATATATATAAATACCCCGAAATATGCTCTGTCCTGACGAGTCTTTAACCAAAAAATAGCACCATATTTAGAGGTGTGAATTAATGACCTTACATTCAGAACATCTTTAGAAAGTTTTTCATTTCGTTTATACATTTTTCATATATACATGATTTATATTAATAATTTCTTTTTATAAATAATTAAGTCGTAAAAAACTAGCCAAACTTTGAATCAAATAGTATATTTTACTTGAAACATTCATATCACTTATGTTATAGAAGTGATTAATATCAATTATCTTTTTTGTTGTGTACGAAGTAATAACCATGTTTTTTTACATTCTGTGACAAATCGTAACTAGAAAAAGCTGGTGAGTTGATGCATAGGCACCGCCATGACCCAGAGATAAAGATCTACAAGATTTTTTTCCCTTTCTCCTGACAGGTCCCTGCCCTGCAGACCGAGACCGCCAAAGGTCGACGAACGCCAAAGGTCGTGTTTCGGCCCGCCCCCATCATCCGAATCGTAACGGTCCGCCCCCGCTAATGACGTAAACAGTTAGCGCTAACGGCTCCTGTCGCTCATTCGCGATAACACCGTTACCGCAATCGAAAGGGCGTTAGATAACTGACTGCCAGCTGGGATAACAACCCAACTGGCCACAAGTACTCGCACTTAGCCAGGGAAAAAGCAGCCGCTGCTTGAAAAACTTATTACAACTTGTCAAGTTGTTAGAGAGAGTGGAAAACCGATAGCAAGCCTTAGAATAAAGCCTACACACGTAACAATTTATCACCAAATTAACGTAATGACTACAAAATAATCTACATAAAAATATAAACCAAAAAATAGCTTAGTTTAAGACTTAATAAACGACGGGTGGCAACAGGTAAGGACAGTAGATGAGAGGTTGAGGAATGACCGTTAGATCGGTGTTCCACAGAGCTTAAATTGGGTTCAGAGGGTAGGGTTCAATGTCGCTGGTTTTGTTCCATAGCATGTTCTAAGCATTTAACTCCAATCGTATGACTGAGACCTGGGCAAGATGGTCAAGGCCGTCTAGGTCTTCGCTAAATGAGGAAATGCTTGGGTCGCCATTGCCACCACGATTAGCTCGAATTGTACAGGAGTTTCCAGGGGCTTATTGTTCAATGTTTACCTTGTTGTTTTATTTCAAGCCGATCATTATTGGACCGATAACTAAGACAAAACCCGTTGTCCAAACATATGAAAAGACGTATTATGTCTTGTGCGCTGTCCAAACTGTTCCAATTTTTGGTGAAGTCTCTGCACTGGGGCAAAAACCTCCACCCTACATCCAACCTCGTTCTAATCTGTCAAAGTGTACGTTTTGAGGTATACAGCCTCCGACTCCAATTCCTTGCTTTTTCGTCTGATTTTCCCCAAAGGGGAACCCGTAATCCTACCAATTGCAAATACAATTCAGTAACCATTGTATTGCATTCAATATTGAGTGCCAAATCAGAAGTCTATGCAAAATAAAGTGAATGAGTTATTGTTTATTGACCAATATAGACCTTTAAAATTTAAAATCAGTTGCATCATTTTTGCGACCTTTAGCGTAGAACATGCATAGTGCTGACAGACATACATAGGAAAAACGATCACCTTGCATCTGAATCAATGTAAAGCCTCTTCAAATTGTAACAATTACAAGATTTGTGCCGCTTCTTAGAAAGCTCTGCTATCTTCTTTATTGATATCCTGTAGAAATAACCTTAAGTTAAATAACTTGTTGACTTATTTTTATTCTGTAATCAGGGATCGTCATTCGGCTGTATCTTTTGTGATAGTGTTAGTAAAAATTATTCAATTCATTTTTTTTTTTTTTTTTTATGTATACTTATTATGTTATATACATTATTATGTTATATTATATATAACAGACTTTCGTCTCTCTGTTCCTCGATTTGTGTGGGATATTGTACGTGAAGTCAACAAACAATCCTAATTCCACCTAGTTGTTTCAGCTTAACTCTAAACTTTCCTATTTTTATTACACCCCTACTAAGGCTCGGTGGCCAAAACGGGAGGTGTTGGAACTTTCATGAGCGTCGTACACAAATGAATGATCTATGAAAGCTCTCAACAGTCTGGCCTCCAGCTAAGACTAAGTTTTACTGAGATCGTCACCTTCTTTTTTCTATGATTCTTGGCCAGTCTTCTGCTCTTCAACATTTGTTAAAATGAGCCGGTCACTTTAGTATTTTCCATTTTTGGACAAAGAGGAGAAATGCCCTTAAATTGTCCTCCAAAGCATGGAGATAACATTTCGAAATGCTGCCAGTTTTACGGTAGAGGTGGGCTCTGTCCTGTTCCAGAACAGAACATGTAAAGTGAAACATGTTTCGTAGTGTCTTCGTCTCCACGGGCCCATCTTCCCTACTGAACTCGTGAAGTTTTCCACGGAATTCTACATGAATCCGGAATTCTTCTTTACCAGTGTACCTTTTAATGGACTCATTCAAAAACATAATTTCATCCAGCAAAAAACAAACATGGCAGGTTGATTTACGTATACATTCGGAATGAGTGCGCGCAACTTTCTCCCTTCGACGAGGTCGTCCATCAGTCACCTTGATTGGTACCGGTTCTTACGTTTAATATTGTTCGTTACCTCGGCTCTCCTCTTAAATTGAGCAGACGTTTTGAACTGTTCTACGGACAGCTTAATAGAAACTCTAACCTCTCACCAGGAAACAAATTCACATATACCGCAATTACTAAGACTAATTTGAAGTTGAGCTACTACAACCATGCGGGGGAGCAGCCATTCAACATGAATCCATTATTTTAAAATCATTAATTTAAAAAAAAAAAAAAAATGAAAAATTCCTTTTGATAATCCTCAAATCTTTAATCAACGCTGCCTTCTAAATTAAATAGTCATGCCTTCACAATGATCTCCGTACATCCTGTTGTTTAACGTATACTGCAAGAATAACCAAATTACACAGAAACCTATTCGCTCATCCAAATCATCTAGTCTAATTATATTTACAATCGTCTCTGCATGAAGTGACGATGGCCTCTCGATCTATTGCGAATGGATAAATTGGGTCCTGGGAACATCCCCGCTCGAGGCGGAATTTAATAGCTTTTTAAACTTTTGATTCGCAGAATTTAATTTTGAAGGAGCTGGAACAATTTGATTGCAAGGATGAGAAATATGTAATGCATAGTAAGAGTTCGAGCATAAAACTGTTCGTACGTTTACGAAGCGGATGTCACAGGGCTGGAGAGAGAGGAAGGTGATTGGTTGTTGTTAGGTCATAAGTGGGCCATCCAAACGATCTGACGTCAATGTTCGAAGTTTAATTCCTGGAACTAAAGACTAAAGAAGTCAACGTGATTCATTTTGTTTTTTCGACAAAATGTCCCGCACGGAAGAGCTCCTCATGTGCACAATTGAGAACTGTGGTCGTGGAAACTGATCGAGGGAGTGTTTGTTTTATTTATTTGTTCGTCACCTCAACTCCCTAGGATCATTGGGATCTTTTAGATTGACAGACTCAAATCGTCGTGAAACTGTGTTCCCATTATGTTGAAGAAAATCTCTTAAGGCGGGTATACTCTTGACGGTTAGTTGTTAAGAAATTTAACTAACTGACAGTGAGGAAGTAGCGATCAGAAAGTAGTATGCCTGATTTGAAAATTAGACTTCTGATCTGATGATGCATCAATGTTAATGTACGAAAATACACATGGAATGTCCAAAAAAAAAACCCACTAAAGTAGATATTTTATCCCCTTCCTCAAAAACACCGTCTGATTCTGTATCATATTTTTTAGGCCCCTTGAAGTTTCAATGGCAAATTCGCCCCTTTGTAGTAAACTAAACCGCACATCCTACAGAGGAAAAAATCCATGGGGGGGGGGCAGTAATCGGACCAAACGATCACTAGTTCACACTGTATATGCAAACCACTTAAATTGAAAATGAAGGCAGATTCTTATCAGAAGTATTGTAAGATTTATTACTGCTGTAGAGCGTACTGTGGGCTATGCTGTGGTGTCATTTATCTGTGTACTATATCATTTTATAACATCGTCATGCATGTCTATTTTAATGGACTAGAATTACATTTTATCACACATGGAAATCTATATATACTATCTTAGGTGGGTATTTTTTATTTAAAAACCATAATTTGTATGCAAGATTCTGTTTTAATCCTAATTGATTGTTAATTTAGGGCTAAGTAAAACGATTGTCTCGAGTAAGGCCATTGAAATAAAAATAAACGTGGATTTTTTTAATAGCTCTCAAACTTATAAAAAATAGGATGTGGGAAAAATAAAATTATTTTGGATTGATGGCTGCCTTTCACTAAGGGGAGTCCTATTTGAAGGATGTATGAGAAGGATATGGGGTAAACGTGGAATGGTTTCCCATTTGGTTTATACGACGAGATACCATTCCAGTTTGTAAGGTTGTACAGAAAAATAGATCGTTTGAAAATTGACATAGACATTGGTGCTAGTTGAAATGTTAAATATTTTTATTTTTTCTAATTTCCTCCCTTATTAATGTCACTTCAAACTGAAGAAACGTTTCACTGCAACGTCTTTTAATATCCGCTGATAGTTAAATATCCACCTTAATTCATTGCAATTTTAACAGCAACTTGTGTCGAAAAAAAAATTAATTTAATACCCGCGATGAAAGGATTGAGGAAAAACCTTTCTTCCCTTATTTTACTTACAAAAGGATGGGAATTTTATTCTAATTTTTTTTTATTTATAATTTTTCATTAATTTTAATTTAGTTCTACTTGAATGTAGATTCATTTTATTCGACCCAAGAGTGATGATGTAAGATTTTGATTTTGGTGTTTTGTTGTAGACTAGATACATTGAATAGTATTAGCAAAGAATTATTTTTACTAAGTAAATATTGGAAATAAATTTAAAAGATGTAGAAGTCATTATTTATAATGTTTAAGTTTATTTAGGATTTTTTTAATATAATTAAAAAAAAAAAAAAACATCATTGAAATCGTCTTTCTAACTTCTATTCAGCATGTATGTGGAGGAATGAAATTCGCCAGGTAGTTCCATTTGAGTTGCGATGATTCTAAAATTTAAAGCACCCCTATTAAAAATAATGTAGGGCCATTAATAAATACTTCTGCGAATAATTATGAATTTTATATGACTCGATTAACAATATGAAACATGAGGAATTCAATTGAATACATTTATAAAAATTCATCAATACTGTCATTCGTATTGTTTTCGCTTAAATCGACCCTTACAATACAAGCGTTTCTTGAATGCGCTTTTCTGTATGTGTAATATATTACCCTAGTTTATGCAATGATTATGGAATCGACTAGGAGGATTCGATAAAAATGACTGAGAAGCTAAGAACTATTTTTCCGGAGCTAACTGCCACAGACTGAGAACCTCAAACGACTGAATGTAGGCCTTCAGCGTCAACAGTGTTAGTCATCAGTCACAATTGTTGGGTTCGGTCTGTTCCTTAAAGACCCCACTCTCAAGATGAATCACCCACACAAAGCAGGGAGAACCTTTCTCCTTTCCATAATCTGACTCAACGGATGAATATTGGGTCAGGCTTGGTGTGTGAACAAACCCCTTTTCCTGTCACTGACCGCCATACTGGCAAAGCTTAGTTATTGAATAACATCTGAAATACTATATTTTTATATGACATGACCAAACTAATAAATATAACAATTTTATAAAGAACAAACACTACTAAAAGTGTCCAGTAATTTATTTAATATTTACATAAAAATAAACTTTTGAGCCCCTCTTCTTTTATCTTTTGTTGCATTGCATCACCGATCTACGTTATATATATATATAAACATTTTTTTAAATCTTGTGACAGTAAAACAGCTGCTGAGATGGACAATATAAAACAATATATTATTATATCGCAAGTTGCTAAAAAAATGTTATATATTTTGAAGAGCTTACCAATTTTAGAAATTAACAACTCATCAATTAAACTATTTAAAAGGATTTTGGGAGGAATCGGTTTGATGATAAAGTTTTGACATACAATGCATGTCTGGATCAGGTTTTGCGAAAAATCTCATGACTTAACATTGATTGCAAAATTCCAACCCTCGATCGTTTCACATAACAAACTGATGGAGACAAACATACGTCAAGAACTGGTGGTAAAAGATGTTGGATTATATAATTACATTTATTAATGGACAAACACTTGGATATACTTGGTCTGCATCAAGTGTTCAATGTGTTTCACTGTTACTCATTGATAAAGTGATCCTACCACGAGGCTGTCTTTTATGTTTCAGTTCTGGAAATTTATAGCGGTGATTAGCGAAATAGTACTGGTATAATAGTAGGTCATAATTAGTCAGTCGGGGGCCAAAAATTAATTTTTTTTAATACAACTAGGAATAATATCCTCGGGTAACGGCTTTTTTGTTACATCTCATTTTTGGAAAAGGTGTTCCACACAAGGCACATTTCGTTTTTATTTTTTACCAATCCTGTTACAAACATACTTTTGGATATTTCTTTCATGGGTACATTCCCATTTGATCATTTTTGGATTGAAAAAAAAAGAAAAGAACTTAAGCAGAAAGCTAAGAACAAAACATTACAAAAACAGGTAAGTGTGTGAAAAGAGAACAGTTTTTCTAAGTTAGCTAGAGTGGATTAAAATTCACCGGCTTAGAAGTAATAAATGATATTGCACATTTAACTCTTTTTACTCTACCACTGCTAGAAATATTACTGGATCACTGGTCAAATGGAATTTATCAAGTTTCGATGCAATTATAGTAATTGAAGTGACTGTTTCACGCTGAATGTTATCCACTTGAATATCTAGACAAGAAGTCGATTAAAAGTTATTGGATGTTGATGTAATTGATGCAACCATCACTCCCCGATTCAGGTAGATTAGACTGCAAAACCTCAAATTAAAGAAAAATACTGATGTTTAACCAATTCCTCACGGGCCTCGTCGGTAGGCCCAAACCAATAGAATACCCAGTTACACTTTAGTTCTGCTCAGAACTATAATTCAATTTCACTTAACCATCATTTGGAAATAACACAAAAAAATATACTCCTTATCCAAATTAAATCAAATAAATGAATTAAATCAAATGGCATTCATAAGTTTATTAATTAGGTGTTTTAGTTCATTCGACAGGAAAAAATTCGAGTCTTTTAATTCAGTATAACAGGCTAAGCGATTGAATTTTGATAAGTTTATCATTGTTGTCTTATAAAATATTAATTCACAAGCAATTTAACCTTCTCCACCGTCATTAAATTGATTTAACTTACAATCATAAAACCTAAAACTTCAAAATAGAAACATCTTCTAGCTATAGTATAATAGATACTATGACTGTTACATAACAGCTCAACTCAATTATTTTCAATAGTGAAGGACAACAAAATAGTTGGTATAAATCCTGTGTATGACTGTTCGTTAGAGTTAGAGTGAAAATACATTTTAGCCAATTACATTAACGAAATAAATCTTATAGATATATATTTTGACAAAAACACAATTAGAGGCCTGCTCGCGCACCCAGGAAGCGTCCTAGAAAAAAACGACAACATAGCGAACATGTTTCCCCCCGAGTAAAAGAAACCGTTCGATTTATCTGCACCTATTAGCATAAATATGCATTCATTTGAAAGAGTGATTTTGCTATAGTTTATATTATGCTTGTTGCTCGATGACTCGTACAACAGATGTCTTGAAGGTTGCCAACAGAAGTAAATAAAGGAACAAATACATAAAAACCTGTCATAAACGGTACGTCTCTATCAAGGACTGGTCATCCGTTATGTGTGATATAATTAGTGTTTACATAAGCGTTAATACGCCTGCGTCCAAGATTGAATACGTCAGGTGGACTATGAGTGGTGATAAAGAGTGGTCACGCTCTTATTTACTACGATCCATTCAGTACCTCCGCAGGTGCTCCGTACCGCTTACTCCAATTAGCTACATGATACAAAGAGTAGTAAGAAAACCAGACTAATATTAAAGAGGAAACATATTAACGCCTACCCTATTACTTTTAAACTCTTTATGAGCTCCTGTCGGATTTATTTATTACAGTACATCAAAAAAATGAGGCTTTTGTTGGTTAGTCAATAGTAACCTACATGAATTCACCCTTTCGGTTGTTTGTCTGTCTGTTCTGGGCAGTTTGAGTACTTAGCCCAACCGCACAGGTAAATGAGTTTATAGTTAAGAACCCAGCTACGAAAGATATCACACTACCTTAACTTCGAAAAAAAACAAGTTTAATAAATAGAGAGATTATTTACCATTGCAGGCATATACATGTGTAACAACACGGGTAGGGCATAACAAATAAAAATGAAGAGAATGCATTTAGAGGATATATAGAGCAAAATTGATGGTTCACAATAATCTACAAATCTATACTAAAACCAATCTGGACATACGGAATAGACGGGGGACATAAAAAAAAACAAGCGCATTCAATCAAAAGTCCTGTGAACCATTGTCAGATCAATTCCCCATATTATTTCAGTTACAAAACCCGATAGAGCAACACAACGATCTTAATATACCCTACATTCTTGAACTCATCCATTTTAAGTTCGTAAAATTCTATCGAAACCTATTCAACCTTCCTAATCCCCTAGCACAGTCATTATTATCCCCACTGCCCAGCACATCCCTATAATCCTCCTCGGAGACTAAAGTGGCAGTGGCCTCGTGACCTGCTGTAAATACGTGACAGTGGGAGTCATGGCAATGGCCAGTTTCTCTAATTATGTCCTAATCGTCTGTGGCTCTCAAGCTCTTGGTCAGCCTCCATGTATTCGGTGACGCGTCTGATAGAGGAGTGTGGGGGACTTCCTAAGACGTCGATTCCTGTTTCGCAAGCGATGGAGGTGACAATATTGTGGATTCGGGAGGTCTCTGGGCTGTTTGGAAATACGGTTTGAATGAGCGAGTGAATGAAGAATTGTAAATATGGCATGAATAAGAACATTCTCTCCCCTAATATTAAACAAATAACTTATGTCGTGGATAACATCTACGTTCATACCATATCCATATACAATGACTATAGCCCGGCCAATCTTGCTCGTTGCCATGGCCTAACCGTAAAGTCCCAAAGGAATACGTCTCCTGTTACGGTAATAAATAAAGTAATTATCATTAAACAAATATTATTCTATCATATTGATTAGGGTATCAAGTCAAAGATCCTGATCCCCTCATTAATACTGATTTTATTTATTTTTTTTGGTACCGTAGCTTTCTAGCTTATTATGGGTGGTAGGTTTTCTATATTATGTATTATGTGTTGGAAGATCAGTGGACTATTGAAAACACAAAGTAGTCAAATTTAAAACTGCTGATAAAATTGTTTTCGCAAAATGATTTAACAAGAATTTTTTTAACTCTTTCATTTTCATTATTATTTTATTATTTCTTGCAAGTTTCTTATATTTTCCTTTTAATTATACATAGCCTCGCGACCTCCTTCAAAAACCAACTAGCATTCTGTTTATAGTGAGCTTCATAGAGTGGTGATTACTAAAGTGACAAGTTTAATGCTAATGAGCCTTTTCTTCCAGAAAAAATTAGAAGACTTAAAGTCTAGAATTCTAAGCACGGCTTTGAAAATAATATGTATTGATGCATGCAAACTTTTTAATAAATATGTATAGAGATATCATTCAGAATATATTACCTCGTGTTTTACTCGAATATGTCATTTTAGAGCTATCAACAACGTCTGTATTAAACAAATAAATTATTGCGAAACGGTTAGACCACTTCCTCGATACATTAATGAATCCTGTAGAATACACGGAACCGGTATTCGCAGCCGTGTGTCACGTTAGGAAATACCAATACAGTAACAAATTTCCGGCTTTTGTCTCTGTGTAAGCTGCCTATGTGTTATGCATGTAACTTGTTCTTAATATGTAATTAGCTCCAGCGTACTTACCAAGGCCGGTGCAATAATTTAAGGTGCCCGGATCTGGAGGCTGAAGGCTGCCGGCTCGTATTTCTTCAATGGGAGTCAGCCTTTGGTGTTATTGGCGGCTTTATTATTAAGTCCTGTAAATGTCTCGGTTTTTTATTGATTTCTTACTGTGCGGTAAAGTCTGTAATTTATTTCAAAACTCGAAGTATAATAAACTATGAATGAACAAAAAATTTAAATTTAACAAATATCCTAACATTTTTAGGGTTATGTTGGTTTTTTTTAACCAAAAATGATTTGACGAGAGAGAAAAACTCATAAAATACGATTAAGTGCCATTAATTAATTACTTGGCCATAATTTTCTAATTATATTGAACAGGGTACCGGATTAAAGATCTCAACTTCCAGGTTAATAATATGTCATTTTAAACTATAACTTCTTTTAATAAATTCATTAAAATGACGTTTGACGTAGAGGCCTGATGTTTTGCATATTAGTACCATTCAATGTGCACCGATCTTGCTAAAAATAAATTGTTGATCTGAAAATTCCATGAAAATTAATAAAGATACTTAATTAATCAATTAATTGCACAAAGCCATTAAAAGTTGTGTTCATAACTTTCTAACAACCTTATTTTTACATAAAAGGGTGATATTTTGTATGGAAATTTTACTGATTTCCCAAGAATTCTAAAAAAAAGGTTATAAAGACTTAATGAAATCCTAAATTTATAAAACATAACATGTGAAAATACCAAATATATGCAATATAACGGAACTACGACTGTAACTGATATCCATGACTGTATTTTATTACCTTAGAAAAGATACAATAGAATATAAAAAAAGTTTTATACAATAAAGTAGTAGAGTCATTTGTAACAAATTTAAGTGTAGTAAAATTTGGTTTTAGTACTTATTCTTTGATTTTGATCTATTTTAAAATAATCTAAAGCAAATGATATTCTGTTCGTACTGGAAGTTTTTGTAATGAATCCCAAGATTATTAATTTTGCAGTACTCGTTCATTTATAATAATAAATGAAAACATTTAGGACAACTAGCTGGTCTTGATTTCGATACATTAGAGAGTAAAGCGGACTTTATATATATATAATTCCTTTATTGTGCTAAAATTACAATCTGCCTTGCTAGGCAATAAGTAATTAAGATATACGATCATTCATACCATATTTACATTTTATCATTCACTCGCTCATTCATTCAGGACATGATTGGAGAAACTGGCCATTGCCAGGACTCCCACTGTCACTTGATTATAGCAGGTCACGAGGCCACTGCCGTTTCAGTCTCCGAGGAGGATTATAGGGATGAGTGACGCAGTGCAGTGACTGTGCTACAGGATTAGGGTGGTTGGAAAGGCTACTGTGGAATTTCGTAAACTTGGAAGGGATGAGTTCTAGAATGTAGGGTATATTAAGGTCGTTATGAAGGGTTTTGTTGCTGACATAATAAGGGGCATTTACTATTGTTCTCAGGACTTTTGATTGAAAGGATTGGATACGCTTGATGTTCGACTTTTTTGCTGTCCCCCATAGCTCTATTCCGTATGTCCAGATTGGTTTAAGTATAACTTTGTAGATTAGTAGTTTATTTTCTATTGAGAGATGGGATGTCCTTTGAAGTAGTCTGTATAGTTGTCCAAAGCGTCTGTTTAGTTCTTGTCTTTTTAGTCTCGTATGTGGGTTCCAGGTCAGTCGTTTATCGAGATGGAAGCCTAAATACCGTACTGTCTCGGATACAGGGAGAGGAATAGAATTAAAATAAACTAGTGGACAAGACTTGCGACAAAGGGTGAAGGTAATGTGGGAACATTTTGCTTCATTAACTTTGATCCGCCATTGGTTGCACCAATAATCGATCTCGTCAAGGTGTTTTTGAAGGTTATGGGATGCTATGTCGGGGTCTGGGTTAGATGACAAGACTGCAGTGTCATCTGCAAATGTGGCCAAGAAGGTATTGGGAGTAGAGGGGACATCAGCGGTGTATAGGTTGTAGAGGATGGGGCCCAGGACACTGCCCTGTGGAACTCCTGCATTTATAGGATAGTAGTTTGAATATTCTAAACCACAGCGGACTTGGAAGAAGCGGTTTGAAAGGTAGGACTGTAGGATTAGGAAAAGGGTCTGTGGTAAATATCTTTTGAGCTTGTAGAGTAAACCTGCGTGCCAAACCCTGTCAAAAGCTTGAGCTATATCAAGAAAGGCAGCAGTGCAATACTGTTTGGTTTCAAGGGCTGAGGAGATGTGATCAACAACGCGAAGGCCTTGTTGAGCAGTGGAATGCCGTTGGCGGAAACCAAATTGGTGTGTAGGAAAAAGGTTTTTGGATTCAATAATTGGAAGTAGACGTTTTAGTAGAAGTTTCTCAAATATTTTTGAGAGGATAGGGAGTAGGCTTATTGGACGGTAAGATGAGGCGTCATTGGGTGGTTTACCGGGTTTGGCGAATAGGACAATAATGGAATGTTTCCAGAGGAGTGGGAAGTGCGTAGTTCGGATAATGCAATTATATATATAGGTTAGGAAGATTATGGCTTTAGGAGGAAGTTGTTTGAGAATTTGAGGAGTAAGGAGATCATATCCAGGGGATTTTCGGTAAGGTAAGTTTTTCAAAAGGTATTTGACCTCAGAGGGATTAACGGCTTTTGGTGGAAGAGAGAGAGGAATAGGTGAAGTGAGGAAATCTTCCACAGTTGTGCTGTGAGTATGGCTTTGATGAGAAAGGTTAGGTGTGAAAGTATGGGTAAGATGCAGAGCAAATTCCTCCGACCTATCCCCATCCGAAGCCGCCCAGGACCCATCATCACGACGGAGCGGATGTGAAACAGGTTGATACTTTAGGATTTTTTTGGTTACATTCCACAAGGAGTTATCCCTGGTAGACAGAGAGGAGAGGTAGGAATTGAAAGAATCGGAACGGAAGGATGCCAATCGCCGCTTTACCAATCGGCAGTACTGATTGTACGAGCGGCGATCGGCAGGATGCCGGGATCTTTGCCACACTGTTCTGGAGCGGCGTTTGGATAGGATTAGATCTTTAAGATGCTGAGGTAAACTATTATGATTATGAATTTTTGGGTGACGATGGGGTGACGATGCCTCCCAAGCCGACCTCTGGACCAGAGTAGTGAAAGAATGCACTGCATCGTCTAGGTCTTGGGATGTTTTCAGGGACAATTTGAGGTCTACAGACTCTGTAAGAAGTTGACGGAAGTGGTCCCAATCGACTGGGCCCCTAATAAATGAAGGAGGAGATAGTTTGTGAATTGGTTTTAGGGAAATGGTTAATAATAAAGGGCTATGATCGGAGGAGAGGTCATCGAGGCGCTTGAGTGAATAGTTTAGTGTTCCTAAACTATTGTAGAAGAAGAAGTCTAGGAGATCTGGATTTCGGTTGGGATCTGATGGCCAATAGGTGGCTGTGTCAGGTGAGATCGTGGAGCAATGTTTCCGTGTGAGTGCAGACAGCAAAGCACGTCCGCGTGTATTCGTGGATCTTGACCCCCAGTGTTGGTGCTTTGCATTAAAGTCCCCACCCACAAGGAAACAATGTCCTATGGAGTCTAGAAAGGAGATGAATTGGGAATCGGAAATGGATTTATTGGGAGGGCAGTACACTGATGCTAGAGTAAGGGGGAAAGGGAAGGTGCTGATTGACACTGCAGTGGGCTGAAGGAAATCATGTGCTACCAAAGGAACTATGTGATGAGAAATGGAATTATGAACAATGACAGCGGTACCTGCATGAGCTCTTCCATCTGGGTGATCAGTTCGGTAAGTATGGTACTGTCGAATCGTAAATGATCGTTTGCTAGTAAGTCTTGTTTCAGTAATGAGAGCTACGTCGATGTTTTTGTCGTGGAGTAGTGCTGTCAGTTCGTTAGTGTGGGTGCGAACACCATTCGCATTCCAAAGGAGAATGGATAAGGAGTCGGAAGGATCCACTTATGGATTTTGTTTAACGGGGATAAGGTAGGAGACCAGATTTGTAAGTAGGGAAATGAGAGGAGTAATTAGGGTTCTGAACTCTGTAAGAAATGAGGTTAAAAGGCTAGTAAGATCCGAAGAACTTGAAGGTGGAGGAATGTACGAGATGTGTGGCTGAGGATGGGATAGAGTTTGTGGGTTGACGGGATGAACGGAATGCTGGGAAAGGTGATCTTGTGTACAGGGGGTGGGTGGTGCCTGTGACTGCTCTCTGTTGCGAACGGCATCGGCGAAAGAGACAGTAGTCCTCAAGTTTCTGGCTGGGCCGCTTCTTGCTGCAAGTTTTTCCACTTCTGGCTGACGGCGTTTATCGGTCCTCGACTTCAGCGTTCTGTAAGCCTCGCAGCCCTTGTAGTTGGCCGGATGGCCTTGCTTGCAAAGTACGCATACCGCAGGAGATTGTAGGGGCTTTTTGCACAAATCGCTTCTGTGCTGCCCACTACACTTTACACATCTGGGAGGGTGGTGGCAGTAAGATTTCGTGTGCCCATATGCCTGACAATTATGGCACTGGACGATGTCTCGTTTGGGGAACGGTTTTTCAACCTGTACCCTTGTATAGTACAGGTGTGTTAGTTCATAAATCTTCTCTACTCCAGGTGTTCGCTCGAGATCGACGAAGAACAGTGGTAACGCCGTTTTTATTGATCCCTCTTGTTGTTTATCCTCACGTAACACGTTCGTTATTTGACGAACTTTGAATCCAAGAGCAAAGAGTTCATCTTCGATTTCGTCAGCTGGTGTGGTCGGGTGCAAGTTTCTAATTACTACTCGGAGCGAGCGTTCTTGTTTCAGCTGATAGGTGTGAAAGTCAGCATTGGTTTCGTCCAAATATTTGATAATTGCCCGATAAGTATCGGGAGTGTCCGGAGATATTTTCGTGTCCCGAGAGCGATTTAGGCACGTATATTTGCCGGTACCAACAATTTTGCTCATTTGTGAGCATAGTAATTTAAAGTTGCTAATATTGCGTACAAATATAGGAGGCGGCTGGGGCTGTGTTGGAGTTTTGTTGACTTCCATTTCTTCTGCTGGGATATTTTTCAACGCCTCAAAGGTGTTTGGCGTGAAGAAAGGTGACTCTATGGCGGGATCATTATTGGATGTGCTGGCCTGTGGAGGTATCTCTTCCATGGAACTAGCCGCAGAAGAGGTTATTTGTACATTCCTGGTTGATCGTCTTGGTTTACGCTTTACAGGCGACGTTGTCGGGGTTGGACCTAGTGATCTCGATCTTTTTTTTTTATTTTGAGAGATCACTTGTTGATAAAATTTCATTTTATCATAACAAAGGTTTTTAGTTTGTAGGAAAAAAAGTACGTGGCGCCGGTGGGAATCAAGCTCACAACCTCCAGTGGCGAGTCACGGGTCTTGGCTCTGAGCCACAAGACCGACTGGCTCAGAAACAATTGCACGACGTTAGTGAACGATCCGAATGGTGCTAATGTCTAATGGCCGACCTCTCCTCTGATTTCACTTCACTTTTGTTCTGCACAAATGTAATAAGCTATTCACTTACGTGTTGAGGGCTTCCTCGTGACCAGCTCACGTAAGTTGCCTGGTAGAACAAAATTTTTTGATGTACTGTGGCCTAAAAACTGTAGAATAAAGTGTTTGAAGGACGAGCGAAGTTGAGAGGTGTTTCAGGATGTAGCGCATGCGCAAAAAACTCCGGACTTTATAGGAAATTTTGGTTGTCATGGCCTCTTAATATATGTAAATGACTACGCAAGGTAAAATGGGCCATCCATGGCTTAGTAATAATAGTAAGTGGTTGTAAATCCTGGTGACATTACAGTAAGTATTTGCAATTTTGTTACTGTTCATGACCCAATTTGGTAACCCTTATTGATCAATAAGTTATTAGCTATTAATCATAAGATATTAGTGGTTTGAATTCCTACAAATATTTTTAATCAATCATTAATTATTATTAGTTGGGGTATGTAGTACTGGTGAAAAGCGTTAGTAAAATAGGCCGGAATTCGAATTTAGTTCCTTTTGGCTCCCATTTAGAGGCTTTACTAATCAAGCTACCTTGTCACCTATCGAGTGGATTTTCCTCATCCTTTGACGCACATTGGTGAATAGGTGACGGCAAAACAGCTAAATTTTCCATGCTGCTGTTAAATTTCTCACTATTTTTAGCCAGAAGTAACAGGAAAATTCGCCCGTTTGCGGAATCACATTCAAGTTCTCCCAATGACGATAGTTTCACGATAGCCCTCAATTACTGCATCACCGAGTTCCGCTTTGGTAGTAATTTAGTGTTATCAGAAATATTAATTGAGGTATTCCAAAAGTTCTACTGTAAGTAAACATCGTAGTTTCAAGGTATAACCACTTATTTATTTTATTTATTTAGGTTTCCATTGTATTTAGTAAGTCCGTGATTTTAGTCAGGATTCACATACGCTAAGAAAATTTATCGTTTTCACAAAAAAGCTCTGCAATGTAAGCTAAACCTGACTTGGCAATATCTGCGAGGAATTGAGCAGCATTATTTAAAAACCAAATGTAAACATATATCTGTTTGTCCGATCAAATATTGGTTGACTCCTATAAACATTAAAAACTGTTTTGGAGTTACATTGTAAAGAATGTAATAGTACTTATGTTAGGAGAACGACGAGAAAATCCAAAATCAGGTCTAAGGATATTGTCACCAATAATCTCATTCATCCCATGTTCACAGTTCGGCATTCATTCACTCATTCATACGATATATTGTAACCTACCTCATTTTTTACCATCTCTCTTTTTACTTTACTTGATCAATTTAACTTAACTAACTTAGCAGGTCCGTCATGAGATCTTTAATTCAAATTGTTTTATGTCTTTGACATAGGAATTTATTCCGATTGAATCGCCCGGTCTCAAGGCTAATGTTGTGGTTATTAATAAATTGAGAAACTAGGAATTGTGAAATATATTCAAATAAAATGGTTATGACAAATAATTATAATTAACATAGAGTATTGACAAAATGTATAAAAAAAAATATTCAAATCCTTTTAAATTATGATAGCTACTACTAATTACAAAACATGAATTTGAGCTCAATTTTTTGAATGGATCCATAATAATAAACAATATTCATAACACCAACCTACAACTTATCCGCCCATCTGTCTCAACACAACATGGTATTCAATAACGTTCAACTGCTTTTCTTCTCTTCTCTTCCTGTAATCCAACCAACGTTACTTTCTACTATTGGTTCTTCAATGGTATGGTAACCGCCAATGCGGGAGCTTACCACTGCGTTCTTCTCGAAGGCTTGGCTAAGACTGCTGGTTTATCTCATCCCTACTCCTAGGAGTATAAGGGAAAATGACCCTTACCATATGTGAGGGTTCATGATCTTTATTCTCAAATATCATGAATGTTACAATATACTAATACACAGCCCAGGGACGCTCTACCCTGTATGATTGTAACGTTCACGCATGCGAAAGAGGAAGCGGAGTCTTGAAGAATCCCCCACGCTCAGCTGCAACGTCGGATACAGGCCAGTAGATGTTGGCCGAGAGCGCGAGAGCCACAGACGCTGAGGGCATAATAACAGTAATAATTTAAATTCAAAGACAAAATGGTCAGCAAACCTAAGCCAGAGAGTAGTCCTCTTAAACCTGCCAGAATACATTCAGCTACGAAATATACAACCAGCAATCTATTTATCGTTACTGCAAAGTTTTGCTACGTTCGGCGATAGGGAAACAAATTTTTTATTTATATATTTATTTAGGAATACTCCGATCTATCCGATACACAACTGTATCCGAATACATAAAACTCTAAGGTAAGAAATAAAGGGTGTATCTTTTATAAGGTTACATTTATCCGTTTTTCTATTCACCTGACTTACCCACAAACACAACGGTGTTACGCTCTAGATGATTAATTAGAATATTTAATTTATAGGGATGCCATCTATCGATTCAACTTCTGCGAATTTGATTCTTCAAAGCTTAAGCGTAATGCATTAGCGTAAAGTTGTACAAAAATATACCTTACTCAAATATTCAATTTATTTACTGTTGGTCCCAATTGATTGTAACCAAGAGTAATTTACCTTAATAAATTAACGTAGTGATAAAAATAGAAGGAACTTAATGTTACAATAAAAATTTTTTATATCCAAAAACAACAAAAGGTTAAAATGTTTTATCGAGGAATGACTGATTTTACTATTAATTCAAAATGATGAACAGAGTGCATCTATTCTACTAGCTACAAATAAAGCATAAATTTTACCAGTGTACATCGATGTCTTCAATCTGATGTAGAAGCAACCTCAAAGCCAAGAGGTCAAAGACAAAAGCAATCGTCTCAAGACCCGTCGCTGCAGACTCCTCCAGCCATACTACTAAGCGAGTTCGCGACTATGAACCTTTTTTATTATTTTTTGTTTCTTTCCCCTTGTTTTAAAATCATTGCATAATTCAATATAGATTCTACAATGAATCTATTTACAATTTATTTATTGTATTTCCTGTAGCTTAGCTACACGCGTGAGCCCAATATTCGCCCCCACGTGTATATCTTCTCGTCTTGGACCGTATTTCTTTTTTATTTTTTTCTTTATGACCCTTTGTGACCGTGCATGTTTTTTCCGCACCATCTTGCACTTAGCACCACCCACATCCAAACAGATAGGGTACATCGGTCACCCTACATCAAAAGAGGGGTTTATACCGACTACACGCCTTTCGACCCTCTGACATCAGTTCCTTTATTTTATTTAACAATTGTACACTACCTTCCCAATGTCGGGGGTTGAACATATAACAGTTTATACCAATCGATTACTTACCTAACCAATAGATTGGCAAGAATTGTTTATTTCTTTAAATTCACGATATTGACAATATAAAAGAATACAATAAACTTTTCTTTTTTTTTTTTTTTTTTTTTCTAAGCTCTAGTTATAAATTCAGGATGAGGGAAAAATATAGAATATTTAGGTTCATCGGATCCTTGTACTGGGAGTACCTGCTTAAAGGTGGTGTGAGAGGATTAAGGGGTGTGGGAAGCCTCGGTGAAGGTTGGTTGTTTCGGTACAATGGTGAGAGTTCACTGGTGGCTGGGCCTAGAGTCTCTCTAGGCATGTAGTGTATTCTTGTTTAGTCTGATTTCAGTGATGGGGTGCCCCTTAGAGGCTTGTTGTTGGCGGGCCTAGTACCGTGATGTCCACCATTTCCTCTGCTTTACTCGATCTTGTGAGTTGCCATCGTGCCGGTAGCGGTGGTGGTGTCATATCTTTGAATAGAGGGTTTAGACTGTGTTTCATCGAGTCGAAGAACTTGCTGTGTCTTATTTTGATGACGTCGGTGATGATGGGGAGCTCGAACTTTTCGTGCATGTCGGAAGCCTTCATTTCACGAAAAGGGGTTTGCCAGAGTGCCGTTCGCAGGATGTTGTTCTGGAAGCTCTGGCGAGTTATGGTGCTGGCATGTAGGAATCTAAAGAGTGGTGTCCCAAACAGTAGAGTTGGTCTCAGGACGCTCTTCTATATTAACAGTATCAGCCAAAGGGATATGGCATGGCTTGTGATGAGATGCTGGAGAGAGTAGTAAGTTCTGCGAACTCGTTTTAATTTCTTCCGCAAATATGTGCCGAACCTTGATTGTGTAAGGGAGCTATATAATATATAATAAGTTTTGTAATTTCTAAATTTTTTTGTTTTGTAATCTCCTTTTCCTAAAGGCCTTTTAGTCAATCAAAATTGCCCGAAATTCCGAACTCAATCTCAATTTGTTGATAGTTCTCTTTGTATTCAAAACTAACAATTCTTCATCATGAAAATTAAATATTTTGAGCAGTGATTAGATACACTAAGGATATGATGATGTTCCATAAATGAAGCTTGCAAACTATACTCATTAATATAATATTTATAACTTCTTGAGAATCTATATAAATCACAGAGTCGGAATGACGTGATGACATAAAATAGAAAATTCTTTAGATGTTATTCATTGCATTTCTGCAAACGTGAATTCTCCGACTCATCTTGATACGTCTGAAACGGTTTCTAAACGTTTGGAAACTCCCAACGTCATTGCAATTTAATACAAACTGACCATTTTACTTTCCAAGAAGGAGTGGAGTGTTTTCTATGGCCCAAGAGTTGTATTTTATTTATTAGTAATATTATTTTTTTTAGAAACATTTTATTTGGGTAATAATACAATCTACCCTATCGGGCAATAACAATTGTGATAAATGATCTCATCCATACCATACTGATAATATGGTATATTCTGCATTCACTCTCTCATGAATACAATATTTTCAAATTCACGCCAAGAGATCTCCCAAACTCCCATGGTTGTCCCTCGCATGCGAAAGAGGAAGCGGAGTCATGGGAAATTCTCCCTGTTCTTCAACCAGCCGAGTCACCGGATACGAGCCAGTGGAGGCTAACCAAGAGCACGAGAGCCACAGACGCTTAGGAAATGATTGAAGAAACTGGTTATTGCCAGGACTCTCACTGTCACGTATTTATAGTTACGAGGTCACATCCGCTTTAGCCTCCGAGAAGGATTATAGGGATTGTGGCGCATTGTAATGACTGTGTTAGGGGATTAGGGTGGTCGAATAGGCCTCGATGTAATTTCATGAACTTGATAGTGGTGAGTTCAAGATTTGGAAGTGCGTTCAGGTGATGACACCTTGAATATCGATTTGAGGATGATATTAAACTATACGGGAATTTTCAATGTAAGATGATATTTTTCATACTCACAACCATGTCTGATACCGTACTATATTGGATTCAATATTTCTTTAACATAAACAAATTGTTTTCTGCCCACAGAATTTTATTAGATGAACGCAAACGCATCACTTTTGGTAATTGTAACATGACAAAACAAAACACAAATTATATATTTTTAATCACGACGTGTAGATCCTCAGATACCCTACTCAAAATTGACTTTTTTTTAAAATTAATTAATGACATTTTATTGTGTTTTATTATAATGAGACCTCCACGTAAAATTGCAGGACCGTGTCTGTAGACCGACGGGTGAAAAAAAAAATGTTTCTTTTTGTCATATGAGTTTGTTTTTTGCAATTATAGTCCAATAAACTAGCAATATATGATACATATTGTTTATCAGTACGTAGAGATCTGTAATGTGGTTTAAACAAATTGATTTTTAACAAAGTAATTATTTAAATTCATTGGATTACTTTTACATTAAGCATCATTGGGTAGTCAAATGGAGCTACCACTAGGTGGGGGGACCGGTAATTAATAATACTAATATCGATATATCAATATTTGTATCTGTCGATAGTTCAAGCGACTATCATCTTTTCGCGCTGGTTTAATTCCTAGGACTGTTGACAGTAGCCTATTCACGTACGATATTCATTCTTGTAATTGAACCATAATGAAAAGAGACATATGTAATTAAGTAGTTTTTAGTACGTTTCGTTGAAATACAAAATGTTTTTCTGAATGTGTTTTCAACAAAATGTTTTTTTTTTCAAATAAATTCTTGTTTTTAATTTAAATAAAATACGAAATTTTACGATATTTTTAGTCGATTTCTCCTTTTTAACTTACAAAAAATACTGTCCAGTAATTCGACTTAATAAATAATTTATGATAGCAGTAATAAACATCTTCTGATGTCATGTTTTCTACTTATAACTAATTCTTAAGTAAATTTACTTTTTTCTTCTCAATGGAAATTATAAACTATTGAGTCCCCCCCCCCCAGTGCCCAACTATCGACTACGGCCCCCTTAACTACCGCTCTATACGAGGGTGGTCTGAAAAGTTTCCGACCTCAAAATGAAGATAGCAGCAGTCGTAAATAAAAGCTAGTGAATTTTGTTGTTAATCTGTTGACAGTTACTCACCAAAATTTCAGCCATTTTGGACGCGCAGTTGTTGTGTAACAGTCATTTGAGTGAGTCGATGTGAGTGTTTTTATGAAAATGGACAAAATCGAGTATCGAGCTGTCATTAAATATTTGTTTTTGAAAGGCAATACGCCTACGCAAATCAAAGATGAGTTGGATTCTGTGTATAGGGACTCTGCACCATTATTTAGCACAGTGAAATTTTGGGCAGCTGAATTTAAACGTGGTCGTAAGAGCTTGGGAGACGATGAACGTTCGGGACGTCCAAAAACTGCAACTACCGACGAAAACATCGTAAAGTTCACCAAATGGTGCTAGACGACCGCCGAATTAAAGTGAGAGAGATAGCAGAGGTTATGAACATGTGAAAAGAACGTGTTTGTCACATATTAAATCAACATTTAGAGATGAGAAAGCTGTCCGCGAGTTGGGTGCCGCATTTGCTCACGTTAGACCAAAAACGTGTTCGAATGAACATTCCCAACGCTCCGTTGGCGCAGTTTAGGTGCAATAAATCCGAGTTTTGGCGCCAATTAATTACTGTGGATGAAACTTGGATACACCATTATACGCCCGAAAGAAAAATACATTCCAAACAGTGGACTGCAAAGGGGGAACCGGCTCCAAAAAAAGCAAAAACTGTTTTTTCGGCTAGGAAAGTGATGGCGACAGTTTTTTGGGATAGTCATGGAGTTATTTTAATCGATTATCTTCAAAAAGGAAAAACCATTACAGGAGTATACTGCGCATCATTACTTGACAAGCTGAAGGCAGAACTTGCGGAAAAACGGCCACATTTGCAGAAAAAGAAAATCCTGTTTCACCAAGACAACGCACCGTCTCACACCTCAGCGGTTGCCATGGCGAAAATCCATGAATTACGGTTTGAACTGCTTGACCATCCGCCTTACTCACCAGATCTAGCCAAGCGACTGCTTTTTGATCCCTCATCTAAAAATTGCGCTCGGAGGACAGAGATTTTCGTCAAATGAAGAGGCAATCACCTTCGTTAACGATTATTTTGCAGAGAAAAACGCCGAGTACTATTTGAACGGGTTACAGAGATGGGAGCATCGCTGGGAGAAGTGTTAGGTTGGAAAATTTTCAGACCACCCTCGTATGCTATGCATGCCGCTAAAAAAATCACTGGTTGAGTCAAAGTTACGAACATGATTTTAATGACATTGGTATAATTACAGTTATTAAAAAAAAAAAATAATAATAAGTATGTTGGTCAAGAGACAATTGTCAAGGTACATTTATTGGCCAATCCCTCCAAAATATTGGTACTGTGTCCAGCAGAAAGTACACCGCCTTGACTTGGTTCCATCGTAAAAAAAGGCGACATTAAGAAAGGGCCGCTAGATAACGGGGCCCTAAAAGCACCAAGACGACGGCCGGCCGTGACACAGAGGCCTGAGGCTGCGTTGACAATGTGAGGCCAGTGCGCAAGCGGTTACGCAAACGTGCCGTAGCCGGAACAGCTTCGGCGATGCGTTCCTCTGCTCCGCCCTGTCACCCACATAACTGGATTCGGTACTGCACTGTTAGCTGCACTAGCGACCAAGTGCGGTCATTCTTGGCTAACAAAAATCATTCGGATGTCTATTCGTCTTATTCCCGAGCCCAAACGGGATCTACTTTTATTGAAGTAGAAGCCTGTTACACCCGTTTCACCCCTTAACCACTTGCCTAACGTAATGAATTTTAAGCTATTCGTTTCTTCGAAGTTAATCTATTAAATAACTAATTAATTCAATTACTTATAAGTTGTTAACTTCATTAATTGTTATTAATTTGTACTTTTTTCCCATTATTTTTGCCCAACACTACTACTTAAAGCACTATTGCAAATATTGGAACATTTAGCATTTCGTTCAAATCAATGACTCCTGAACCACAGTCAAATGTCCATCCTTGTAACGGAAAACAAAATAAAAAGAAATTCTAATAGCAAAAAAATAAAGACTAAAAGTGAGCATAAGATCAGCAGATGTCCAGGATATAAGGTAAAATACTAGACAGTGCTTGGACTCCCAATAACGGGTTAATCACAAGAGATGTAGACACCATTTATTATCCACCGAGGACGATTGTAGGAATGTGTGGTGGTGCTAGATAGTGATCATTCTCTAGGTTTAAGATGTTTGCATAATTTTTCATGGAATTTTAACAATTAAGAGGTCACGAGTTAAAGTATAGTGGGTACGTTAAAGTCAGTTTGGGGTTTTTATTGGTGATGAAGAATGGGGTATTTATTATTGTTCTAAGGGCTTTAGAATGGAAGGATTGTATGTGCTTGATGCTCGAGTCCTATGCTGTTCTCCAATGATCAACTTTACAAGTCCACATTGTTAGTAGGATGGTTTTGTAAATCAGCACTTTTTTTTTTATCGTGAAGGACGATTTTTTTCCCATATAGCAGTCTGATTAGTTTTCTAAGACGTCAATTGATCTCTTCCTGTTGAGTCTCATTCCAGGTTAGTGTTTTGTCGAGGTGGAATCAAAGTTCCAAGAAGACAGAGTATGCTCTGTCAGATACCGGGCGGGAAGAAGACTGGAGGACATGATCTCCATCGTAAGGTAAATATGGGTTCTTGTCTTCACTACTTGTCTTCATTATCTTTTATTGTCCGTCATAGTGCTCAATTTTGGTGAGGTGCATTTCGGGATTATGGGATTTTGTATCAGTGCAATGCAATAACAGGCGTTGTTAATCGGCCAAAGTGGATAAAAAGGTAGCAGGATAGTTGGAATATCTGCGATAATTAGGGTACATAGAAGAGGAACCACTACATTGAGGACCTTTGCATTCGATTTGAAAGTAGTTTCATCATTCTTAGCCCCGACGAAATTAATCCAAAGAGGATAAAAAAGTCAGTTAGGTCGGGAATTCTACGAGTGTGAAAGAATCTGGTAATAAGAAGGGAATTTGTTTGGGTGTGATTGCAGGCACTAAGGAGAGCGGCTGGTTGTCCTTTCACAGCGTGCTTGAAGTTTAAGTCTCTAACTATTCTTAAGTGAATGGCTTACATAAGGAGTTGATGAGAGAAAAGAGTACGAAATCGGAAATTAATTTTTTTGAAGGGCAGTTTACAACGAAAAATGTATCGGGGAAGGAATAAGTGCTAATTGACTTGGAATAAGTGAATTGGTTCTGAGAGACTATCATGGTTGGAGAGGGAATGGTGGATCAAGAGACTTGGTTCAAAGTGGGAGAATATAAGGGATTTAATGTTGAGATTGTGGATTAAGAGCAGGTGCCAGTATGTGTACGTGCGGAGACCCGGTGTGTCGGCGTGGTCTCGGCTAGTGTTAGATGATCTCTCCCCTGAAGAATCTGTGCAAATGAGACTTCCATCCTTATGGTGGAAGATGCAAGTTTTTCCTGTGAGTGGACTGGTTGAATTCTTGTATTTCATACTCTGCAGGCTTATCACCCATTGTAGTTGACCGGATGGTCTTGGGTGCGAAGAACACAAGCTAGACTCCCGAATCTTCTTTTTTCTTTGGTCTTGTGGAGGCCCCACTTCACACACCTTGTAAGTGCCAGCCTTACGTCATAGTATTGCAATTATAGCATTGCTTGATAACACATCTGGGTGTAAGTCATTCCACCTTTGTAGTGCAAATAGTGCAAAATATTAGAGCTCGTTTATTTTCTCCACCCCAGGTTGTCTAACCCACATAACTTCCATTTACTTTGGTAAATGGTAAATGCAAAGCTCTTTGGTTATTATTTTGGCAGGCGACCTACATCCTAAAGGTGTCTGATTATCACGTATCACTCTTAGGTTACATCTGGTAAGTGTGAAAATCGGTTTGGATTGACCAGTAAGGAAGGATTGCGGTGTCTGGTGTGATCTATGTATGTCTAGTCCGGTTTAGTCATATTTGTTTTCCTGTGCCTATGATGTTTTTCAGTTTTGAGCATATCAGTATAAAACTGATAATATTTGTAATGAATACTGAAGGTATATTGATTTGCTTCGGAGCTTCGGTTGACTCGATGTTCTGTTTCACAATTTCTTAAATTGTTAAACCTGCTGAGGGTGAAGAATAGAGACTTTGGTCTGCGTGTATGAACAACTATTAGGGATTGGCTCATCAGGTTCCTCCATGGATGAAACAGCTCCCTAGCTCTGTTACGGTGAGTCTTCATTTTCACAAGCTCGGGGTGGACCTCAGGGATCTTTTGGTATGACCACTAGGCATTAATTGTAGTGGAAAGTCAGTTCCACATGCCAGAGGCGAAAAAAAAAAGTATGGACCAGCCAGATATGCAGAGTTTTAAAACATAAGGGTTTCTGGTTAAAAATAACCAACGAAAGCCGAGACCATTGATCCTTGGGATTAACTAGCATATGTTTTCTCGTTTCGATTTTTTTAAAACAAAATGTCAAGGCCTAACCAGAAGGACTATGCGAAAGACATTTAATTTTTGTATTTCTTTTAAATGAGTCGGGGGAAAAAAACAGAAACAGAAATGGACATATAAAACTCGAGATATGTAAGTGGCCGCTTGAGCTCAGCGGCTGTGGAAGCACTTAAGGTAGGATTCAGGAGTGCAAAGACACACTTAATGCTGCAGTTAGTATGGAATTATCATATTAGTGCGAGCGTGCTTCGGCTCACGCCCTGACGAGAGAGAGCTTTCCTTGCACGCAGTTTTTTTTATTACAAATATTTATTTACATTGATGATTTTTTACATTTGACGGCGGAGACGTTATACTTAAGAGGTACGGTATTGCCTGCATGATCTACCACAGTATACTACTGTGACCGATAGACTTTTATAGCCAATGTAAATTAGCGATTGTTTACGCCTGTAATTCGTTTGTTTTATTTATTGAAGGGAAAAAATTATCATTCATTGTTTAAGCCCGAATAAGGGGTCTTGCGCTGACAAGTAATTATCTAACAAAGTACCCTCGTAAAATTTATTATAAATTTTAAAGTGTAAATTAGAGATAAATATTTTTTTTTTTTGTTTAGTTTATATAACGAATTAATAAATATTGATAATATTATAAATGTTCTAAGAATATCTTTGTGTTTCGAATGTGAGTGTATTGATTTTGTTTAAGTGAAATAAGTTGGAAGGTAAACGAAACGAATACCGATCCGAGGCCCCGTAATCGGATTAAGAACACTATATCCTTTATAGAGGATTAAAAGGACGGAGCACCGGTTGATAAGTCGCTCGCAGAGTCAGAGTGGATCCAGATCTGAGTGGGCTAACACACACGCGAGTGCCCTCCATCATCTCACCGCCTTATCGGCCTATGGTTTACTTATCACCGCCTTATCGGCCGATCGTTTATGTGGAGCACCTCTGGGGGAGAGTTCGACTGGGAAGTCGTAGCAGTGAGGACCTCACTCAACTCTCCACTAATCGATGCCATCGATAATTAGCAACGATGACAGATTGGGTACCCAATGAAGCCGTCAAAAGTACTGTACTTTATTTACTATTAGCAATTTAAGTATTTTTTTTAATCAGACAATTTAAGTATTTTTTTTTAATCAGACAATTTAAGTATTTTCTGTATCAGATAGTTTAAGTATTTTTTTTTTATCAAATAGTTTAAGGAGTTTTTCTCTATCAGATAGTTTTAAGTATTTTTTTTATCAAATAGTTTAAGGAGTTTTTATCAAATAGCTTAAGTATTTTTTTGGGGGGTTTTTAATCAAATGCTATTTGTTTATTATCATCTAATAAATGTCGGTAATCTAAATCTGTCTTCCCCTAGATATGTCAATTCCCTGTAATATTTCAGGTTCCCCTGTCCTTGGGTAATGCCCTCTCCTGGCATTAATATTTTCCCCAAATTCCTGTAAACATTTAGGGGGAGGAGGAAGAGAGAGAAAGTCGGGGGTTTACACTACTATAGTATAAAATAATACAATTAAAATATAATAAACCTCTAAATATACTTATCAAATAAATTTGGTTCTAAAAATTTGTACGTGTTTCACTAAGTTTTAAAGCAGCTTTCACGCTATGCCACAGTGTGGGGTTGTCCTGGCCAGAAGGCAAAGCTATCCGGAAAAATGAGATAATAGCTAAGTATACCCACACAATAAGCGGTTTTTGGCTTATAGTCATAAGGTTTAAGCCTCACTCACATGGAATGAATGAGTTAATAAAAGATTGGAGTTTGGCGGTACGGACGGTAACACAAATATGTAACAAAAATAAGGTAGGCAACATAGAAAATTGACGAGCAGTGGCCTTAAAAGTTTTTTCATTTATTAATATATTTTTACCATATTTTTTTTTAAAGTGATAATGAACTAAATTGTTTTTTTTAAAGGAAAATGTAAATAAATATAAACGAAATGAATGATATAAAAAGTGAAAGAACTGCGTTTGACCATCAAAAATCCTTTCCTTTGTTAAATCATCTCGGTCGCTTAATATTGCCTTTTCATCAAATAAAAAAGATCGTAATCGATATACAAAATTCTATTAAAACCGGATAAAAAAGTATTAAATAGGCGATTTCTATTAATTATAATTTTTAGTAATATTTCTAAAATTCTTTCTGCGTTAGCGTCTTTAATGAGTCCTTAACTATGAGGGAAATTCGGAACTGTAAAGCTTGAATCGCTCTTGAGGTGTGAAAGTCTTAAAAGTTTGCGAGTCCGACATTTGTCCCGCATTATTTTTTTCTGTACATCCCGCTATTTCATTTTTACCCAAAAACTAATCATCATATTTTGAGGTGCTGTAGGACAAACCTGAAAGATCGACAGAACCATTTTTGCGACCGAAAACGTAAGCCATACAGGAGACAGAATGAATACAAACTATTGCTCGCAACCTCAGTGGCGTACCTGCAGCTTTTGAAATCTAGGGTCTGGTCCCCAATTTCCCAACCGTTCTTAGTTAATCAAAATCAAGAGTTGTTACTAACAATTACTCAACACAAATAAAAACATCAATTCCTTTGTTTAAACTGATTGTACACAAGATGGTAAAATATAAATGTGTTCGTATATTTATTTGACTTGTTTTCTATTAGAAAAGTCCTGAATGGCATGGTCCAAATTTGCATTCGCTGCTAGTTGTTTTTCTATGGGAAGTATCGCTAAATTTTGTAATCTGTGTGATCTTGTTGTTGTAATCGCCATTTCCTGGTTTACTTTTCTCACTCATCAAGTGTCTGTGTATAAGCGTAAAAATGCCAAGGTCAAGAACGCATTTTTGTTAAATTGCATGCTGATTGTTGATTATTGATTCTGTTATTATTGCATAATTATATTGTTTATTTTTATTATTATGTAAAAATATGAAAAATGCAGCCCGGGGAGGACCGCCCCAAAGGCCCCCTCCCCCTCCAGGTATGCTACTCCCGAACCAGAATAAAAGTTGAGCTTCTCCCTTTAGGCTCTATTGGTCTAAGCATTTCATTCTGGTTCTACAAGATCACTTCCGGTCATTTGAAAATCAAGCGGTTATATCGAAAATCACTCCCCAAATGCCACTCATCCCAGCTGAATAATGAACAAATTTTATGCAGAATGTTTCCATGTGTCGGATAAAATCAGGTGACTGGAGCTTACAATCGAACAAAGAGCTACCTGGGAAAGGGGAAGAAGAAGAGAACAAATGTGGGAACCTCTCCAGAGACAGACGAAGAACAGCGGTACAAAGAACTGTTAGTGTAGGAAATGCTAAGAGTACGGTTAACTGTCGGTAATAGAAGTTGCTTGCGGATCTCGGTTGGTTGTGCAACGCCAGTTCCCTGGCTCGTGCACTTGGCCTTCTACTCTGTCCTTCTATCGTCTAGCTCGCCCGGCTCCCTCTTCTCCTGGCCACTTCATCTATCCAACCTATCCGGGGCACAAGTCCAATAATCTCCTCTGTTCTTATACCTCTTTCGAGACAGCTTAGAACGTTTGCCTCGGAAGATGGGTTCAGCGAAAACTCAGATCAAATATATCACCCAGAAATCGTGTTAAGGCCTTATTTGCACACAGATAGCCTAGAATAAATCCCCTTCAGATTCCGGCTGGAATAACTACGCCTTGTTGCTGAGGGTAATTTCAGCTAATTTTCCGTTAACGCATTTTTAATCAACATGATGCCGAAATTCAAGTCCGAATTTCTATTCTTTTTTTTTAATAATTATAGTAATCGTGTTCACAGATCAACATTTAGAGGCGTGGAGGTTTCAATTCAATTCAATTCCCCAATTATCCAGGAAATAAAAGGAGCCTCATAAAAATAATAACGATTCATTTAACGATTGCTTCGCATTAAAAAGTAAATATTTTCCTATTAAATTAATGATCTCAACGTTATGTTTAATAGTGTCCTAGTCGTATTAGGGCTTTCGTATTAGTATTCTGCAATTACAAAAGGTCATTAAATTTTATTCATAGATGTGTAATGACTGGTAAGAGTAACCGACCTACAAGGGCAGCCTCCTGTTTACAGATTACGTTACAGAAACAGAAGTGTAGATGTTTACTTCCCTTTGCCTCTTATATATCTATCTCATCATGTTTGGGGATCGTTTCAGTCTGATTTCCCAAGTTGCATACAGACGTGTTTTAATTCATCATTTTCTTCCCATTCTAGTCCGGCGGCCGGCTTTTTCATCGGGTCTATGCTTTGTATCATTTTTGTCTTTGATAAACTTCTTAGCAGGTCCTCTTTCTGCTCTCATCTTTTTGAGAATTTATAAAATACATTATGATAAATTTCATTATGATACTTCTCAGTTCTTACCTTCTAAGAATACTTTTGTCAGTCCTCTCTGTTCTTTGTACTGACGGTAACTCTGAGAGAATCCTCGATAGGTTTTTCATTTTTCACAGCCATTTCATTTTTTCAGTCTACTCTGCCCAGTATATATTCATTACGAGCAAGTAATGGTTACTTCCTATTTTGTAGCCACTTTTTACTCTTGTATTCGATAATTCATTGAGCATCATAAAGAGGATAAGGAAGTTCTCATTCACACCTCACAACATATTCGGCAGAAAATATCTCACTGTCAAAACTGTTTCGATGTATGATATGTTTTCTGCGTACCAATTGAACAGCTGTTTAAAATAAAAAAGGATTATATAAAATTGTCTTATGTCCATTTACTGTATTACTATTTTTGTATCATGATGAAAATAATTCTTTTTAATATATCTTTATTTCCATCTCGACTTGACATCCATTCTTGAATACAACAACATAGCAGAGTACGGAATGGAGAATACCTATGAATGAGCAAAATGCAGTATACATGTTTGGATACAGATTAAAAAAAAATCATGTATAAAAGTAATAAATTAAATAATGACGATGATTATGACAGTAATAATGATATTTTAGCTAATTAAATAACTATATGACTTCACTTGCAATAATGTTTTATTGATCGGATGTCTTGTACAAGTAAATTTGTTAATCTTGAATAGAAAGGCAAATTACCAATGAATGTCATATTCGATTCCTCCTACTACGTACTTCAAACTTTGATCAATTTCGTTGGTTAAATTCGTATATTAATATTATATATTGATCCTAATACATTTCTTATATTATAATCAAATAGCTATGAAGTTAATTATTTAAAACAAAAACCATTTACTTAATAATTCTAAAATACCTAATTTAAAAACAAAATTGGGATGGTCTTCCTATGATCCGTAATCACAGCGTACGTAAGTGATGACGGGTAAAGAACAGAAATTCATTTAAATTTTTTTCAAGTTTTCATTTTCTGCTGTACCGTCAAGGGCCGACCGACGTTGTGAAGGCAGTAGGCTTGGATGTTACCTGCCTTTAACCTTTGTTTTAGTTTTCTAAAGCAGCTAATTCTTCCTTTAAGTAGCTCATTATCCCTGTGTGAACCCCGACAGCACCCGTTCTCCCAAGAACGAATCCCCAAGGGAGAATCCAGGAATTGGCTAAGGGCCTCTGTACTTTCTAGTCCGGTATGCTGACCATTTGACCACATCGACGTCTCAGGGTACATGTATTTATATTTCTTTGGAAGAGCAGCCCCCCGACCACTTAAGTGACAACCGAAAGGGTTCTTTGTCGGTTGTTGAATTGTTTCGCCAAATAATTCGTATTTAAAAATAACTATTTTCCGATAATATTGAGCAGGGTATAGATTTATAGATCTCAACATGACCGTATTGTGGACTTTTGTGGACTATAATTATAAAAGATTATTACTTAAATTAAATATTCAAATCTTTTTATTGTAATAAAATTACAATCTGGCTAATTGGTTAATAAGTAATAGCGCTCAATATTCTCATTCATGCCATATTTACAATTCGTCATCCACGCGCTCATTCATACAGTATTTCCAAACAGCCCAGAGGCCTCCCAAATCCACAATGTTGTCACCTCCCTCGTTTGCGAAACAGGAATCGGCGTCTTGGGAAGTCCCCCACGCTCCTCCATAAGCCACGTCACCGGATACCAGCCAGTGGAGGCTGTCCAATGGCGCGAGAGCCACATACGCTCAGACCATAGTTGGAGGTAACGAGTCCACTGCTGGTTTAGTCTCTACGGAGGATTATAGGGATGTGTGACACAGTATATTGACTGTGCTAGGGGATATTCATAAGGGATGGAATTTCATAAACTTGGAAGAAAAGGTTATTAAATTTGTTTTTCCAGGCATACAAAAATTGTAATTTAGTGATGCATCGCATTTCAATTGAATTTTATATGATGGAGTCAATGCAAATTTATTAGCGTTTTGAATGTTGAAAGATAATATAATACTGGCAAGTGGTATTCTAACCCAGGACCTTCTGATTTCCGATCAGTCCCGCTTAGCCAACAAGGCTACCACAGACCATTTCACAATCTAGTTTCTTATTAGGCGCTTTTGACTCTGAAAACATCGCTACAGTCTTAACATTCTTCATGCATATTTTGTTTTCCCATAATGTTACAAAAAAATAATCTGTGGAATCCGGGATGTTTCAGGATATAATCCTGTAATTTCACATCAATCTATTTATTTTTATGAGAGATATCATAGCACATCGACCTACACACGGACTAAACACAATGTCCATTACTTGTTTCAAAGTTAAGCCTCTTCATTTATGTAAAGCTTTAACCGTTGGATTAATTAAATTATCTGGGCACCTAGAAAATATCTTCATAGTGTCATTTGTCTCCCTTGAAAATACAACCGGCATCGGCAATGTGCTTGTAGTAATAAAATAAAAACAGATACCATGTCCGGGAAATGAGCCCGCCAGCCAGTTCTTGATTTACTCTCTACCCAATTACGTCCAAACCCCTAGTGAACTCTGGCCATCTCGGGTTTGTCAACTAGTCGCCTTTCTCTATACTGACGCCGAAGATTTATTGATAAAATATGGATAGGTAGATGGGTGTTTTCTGGTCCGAGAAGGGGGTAACTTCTATTTATTCATGGTGAAGAAGTTGGCATAACAGACCTCGTTATTTATCTCTGTAGGCAACTAATTGGGAAGCTTTGGAGTAGAATCCGCTTTAACTTCGAGGATACTCATAAAGCTAAGAACGGTAATTTTCTATGAATGTAAATAGGAATACAAGTAATTTTATGTACTAATTAACTGTTCATAGTTACAAAAAGGGGTGTTGCTTAGGCTAGAAAAAAATAAAGAAAAATCTCATATTAGCCAGACTAAAAAAGGCAGTTAAATATAACGCTGATTTATTTATTAAATTCATCACAGTCAAGATGAGAAATAACACTCAATTAGCAAACGCTTAAATACCAAGATAAAAACCTAAAAGGAAGATAAATGAACAGAAAAAAGCAGTTACAAGTTCAGAAACTAAATAAAGAAGCGAACCTTTCGACTAACCTTGACCTATGTGAGACTTAAGGACAGTTCTACCTACTACATTCAGGCGTAGTCATGAGAAGTAATCGACTCAAAGTATCTTCCATCGAATGAACTTGAAATGTTCAATCATTATTCAAGCTAACGAAGAGATAAAATAGAACACATAAAAAATTTATTTTGGCACGCAGTCCCCTATGAGTAGCAATAATGCTCATATGACAAATTCATGATTGGCTTAACGAACTATTACATAATAAAAGGAGAAGAACAAAAAATCGACAATCTAAAATAACTTGTTCACTTCTGTCAGAAAAATAATAATTAATGATAATAATAAAATAAAAATATTTAACTACGTTTAACAAATAAAGTCTTAAATAGATCCATATACAAACAATATGGAGAAGTGCGTGTCAATATAATGAGATAAAAATAAAAGGACAAAAATATAATATAATAAATAAAACTTTCCTAAACTAGCAAGCAGATGTCGAGGAGGTGAGGAGGTGTTGGAATAGGAGGATTAAATGAATCCTGCAAGGATGAAGCATGGCGGATATTTGTAGGTAGAGCAATGCCAAGGGTAATAGAGCGAGCGGGGAAGGAACGATCGTATGCTGCCGTATTATAGGCAGGAGTATAAAGGTCAGAGAGAGACTGGATCTTGTGTTCCGGGAGTAGACTGAGGTGATGAATATCGTGTATAGTTAAAGCCAGAGGCCTGGCTATGTCGAATACTAATACGATCATGGAATGTGAACAACCCATGATCCTATGTATGTGGATTATCATCAACAATAAAGCAGTCTTTTACTGGAGTCTGAGTGTGTCGGTGCATTTCCCTCTTTCCTTATTCTCTTCTTTATCTATCTTAACCGCCGGCGATTAACTGGTGCCGAAACCCGGGAACCTCGTAGAGCGGCGTAAAAAGTTATTGTTTTTTTTCTCTTTCTCTCTATTTTTTTCCCTTTATCGTCTACTCTCTGTGTATGTTTTTTTATAATAACATGCCAGAGGGAGTGTTACGACCAGAGGTGCTGAGTGTAGCTGCAGATATACCGCACCTGCCTCAAACGACGATGGCAGCGGCTCACGCGACTACATTGCGTGAATGAAGATTCAGGCTATCACGGCTCAGGATATGAATTCCATTTCAGATCTGGAGAGATTCACAGGTGAGACCGGGGAACTGAATCACTTTTTTAAGGGGGGTGACCGGCTGATGATGAAAACGGACGGAGATAATAACTGAATGAGATGCCGATTCACTGAGAGCAGCTCTGGTGTACAGAGTTAAGCGGAGTATCCTGAACATGATCTGACGAGGAGACCTCATGGACCATAGTGAAGGAAGGCTGAAAGCATTCGGTGGTGGAAAAGATGCCCCGGGAATATGGAGGGATCATAGGATGTGATCTGTTAGGGAAAGTGGGAGCGAAAATTAGGAACAGGTAGGGGAAATGGGACATTCGTTTAGGTAAGAAAACATATAGGTGCCTGAGACAAGGGAGGGACGTAGGGAGAGACGGTAGGGCGGGAGTAGGGGTGATTAGGCGAGCGGAGGACTGGAGAGTGGAACTCAAGAGAGAATATATGGACATTTTCTTTTAGGAAGAAGAGAGGGGGTCACAGGAAAAACGGTACACGAGATTCCCCTCAAGCAGGACCGAGTAAGCTACGTGAAGGAGCGCAGATACCCACAGGCTCTGAGACACCATATTAGGGAGGAGCTGGACAACTTGAAGAAACAAGGGATCATCGAAGATGGCACGTCACCATATAATAAATAGCTCCTTATGGGCTGTTAAGAAAAAGAACGCCGAAGGTGGGGTCCCAGATAAGTACAGGGTCGTAGTAGATTATAGGAGACTCAAAAAGAATACGGTGGACGAGAAGTACCCAATTCTCAGGTTCGATGACAATCTGGACAGGCTGAGTGGGGCCAGGATCTTCAGCACCCTGGATCTCAAAGCGGGCTATCACCAGATACGGATGCATCCCAGGGACCGACATAAGACAGCCTTCACTTTTAAGAGAGGTCACTACGAGTTCACCAGGTTGCCGTTTGGATTAAAAAATGCACCCATTACATTCCAAAGATTCATGGATGAGTTGCTACGAGGAGTAGATGAGTCCGTTTGCCAGATATACATAGACGAGCTCATAGTATTCAGCGCGACTGAGGCCCAACATGTAGATCACTTGAGGACGGTTTTTGACCGAGTGCGACAATTTGGCCTGAAATTATCGGAGGAAAAGTCCCATCTGGGTCAGGAGGTCATCAGTTTTTTGGGGTACATGATATCCAAAGAAGGAGTCCGACCAAATGCCGGGAAGGTGGCAGCAATACAGAAGACGGCGGTTCCATCTGACGTAAAAGGGATAAGGCGGTTGATGGGAATACTGAACTACTACAGGCGATTCGTCCCACAAATAGCAGCATACCTGGTACCTCTTAACAACCTCCTCAAAAAGGGGAAAAAGGTAGTCATAACCCCCGACATAGAGGCGAACATTCACAAGTGCATGGGACGACTACAAGAACTTCCGGTACTGGCTTTTCCTGATTTCACAAAGCAATTCACAATAACGACGGATGTCAGTGAATATGCCTTGGGAGTGGTTCTGTCACAGGAGGGGGGCAAGAGGGACCGTCCCGTAGCGTACCCCAGTAGGCGCCTCACAGAGGCAGAAAGTCGGTATAGCGCGCTGGAACGCGAGTTACTTGGGATAGTCTGGGCGATCGATCGATTCCGGCCCTATGTGTTCGGGAGAAGGTTCCGGGTGCACACAGACCACCAACCGCTACCAGGGGGTCGGTAAACTGAAGGAATCGTCGGTGAGGGTCACTCGGTGGAAAGAGTTCCTCGGTCAATATAACTTGGAGGTTATATATAAGCCCGGTAAAGAGAACGTTGTGGTGGACTGGGTATCTCGGGCGATGACAGTCAACACACTAGAAGAAGATCAGGAGTATCATCCAGGAACGTACGGCAGTTCTTGCGGGGATGGACGCTGGAGAGGGAAGGCGACCAACACTAGTCTGCTGAGGAGGAACGATCGGCAGGAGGAGGGAGCTCGACAGATGACAGGCCAGCGGACATGGAAGAGCGCGAAAAATCATAAACGATAAGCGCCACTAGATAGTCTGGAAGACGAAGACCTTGGGGCCCATGAAAACAGCGTGCGGTAGCTATCGAAGATCCACAACCACGAGCATATGGTCGTTGCTAGGGGTGAACGATGACCAAATTTGTCGTGCACTCAAGGATGCTTCCAAACCAGGGAAGACTTTTTTCCATTTGTAAGCGGGAAACACGACCATTTGGAAAAAGATTAGGCGGATGTGGCGGGCAGAACAGGTCGGGGTGGATCGAATAGTTGTGCGGTGTACCATGATGGTAGAAACCACCACGGACGAGAGAAATCAGAAGGAGATAGCGCTGGCGTACCATCAGGGCAAAATGAATCACTGGGGGGAACCCGAGACGGCTCAGGCGTTGAAGCGCAAGTATTTCTGGTGGGGGATGCGGAAGATAATTCAGGAGACGCTAGGGGCATGCGAGGTCTGCCACCGTACGAAATATGATAGGCACCCACCAATAGGGCTACAAGTTGAGACCCCCATGACGCAAACACCGCTAACTGACCTTCAAGTGGACACCTTTACCTAGAAGGGACACAAGTGGGTCACGGTGGTTTACCTATTCAGCAAAATGACCATGGCATACCCCGTGCGGGAAAAGTCTGCGGAGGCAGTGTTAGGAGCGCTGAGGAGGTGGCTCCAATTTTATGAAGTCTCCGATTGGATAGCGTTCGACGGCGGGAGGGAGTTTGATAACGCCAACGTGAGAGAGGAGATGAAAGCTCTGGACGTAATATAGCATCCAAAGAGCAGAGGGGAAATTGACCGTCTCCACAACACCTTGGGAGATCATCTCCGTGTTTACCATGCCGACAAAGGGTTGGAGCCGGCAGAGGCAATGCCTAAGGCGGTTGTAGCGTATAATCACTCCGTTCACACGACCACAGGGTTCTCACCTTTGAAATCGTTTTCGGTCTTCGCAGCCGTCGCCGAGACACTAGTAGAACGATGGTGGGAGATGAGACGTCAGCACAGCCCGCCAACAACCGCGTGGAGTTGGGAAAACTGTGGGGGAAAGTCTACGCGAAAATTGCAGCCGAAAAGAATAGGAGGGTGGTCAGGGAGAATTCGGGCGACAAACCGATAAAAAGACGCGTCACGATAGGCACCACGATGTATCGAAGGATCGGCTCCAATCGGACTAAAGAATTGTCCCGTTATGAGGGACCCTTCAGGGTGATCGCGATTCGTGAACACAATTTAGCAACCATCCAAAGTGTCCGTGAACCCGGGAAGCGCAGGACTATACATGTAGAGCAGTTAAAGCTTCCGGAGAGGAAGCCTTAAGTAGTTTGGCTCTAGTATCCTCGCCCCTTCACACATCTCATTGGGGTCATAATTTGATTTTTTTTTGTATATAGTTTTACCAGGATATTTTTATTTTATTGTTATTCTTTGTATTATTTTATTGTATTATCTTCAGTTTTGTACGAAACTCGATAAGGTTTCTGTTTTATTTCTTATGACTGTAAGACATTGTTGTGCTGTTCTGGGTGAGCACGGAATTATTATTTTCCGACCTATAGGTAATTAGTATATGCTTTAAGCGTGTATAAGTGGTAAATTGGAGTTCCCGACGGATGGTCAGGAACTGGCAGGGGGGAGTTAAAGCCAGAGGCCTGACTATGTCGAATACTAATACGATCATGGAATGTAAACAACCCATGATCCTATGTATGTCGCATTATCATCAACAATAAAGCCGTCTTTTACTGGAGTCTGAGTGTGTCGGTGCATTTCCCTCTTTCCTTATTATTTTCTTTATCTATCTTAACCGCCGGCGATTAGCTTATATATATATATATGAATGGTGAAGCGAATTGATTGTTTGGAAAATTAATGACACAAAGAAATATTGTGCACAGAAAGAGGGGAAGCCGAACTTGGCGAAGAGGTGGGGAGACGTTCCTCCGCTCCTGCGCCGTGGAGTCCCAAAAACAAATCTAACGAAGTATTTCAGTTAATTAAAGCTCCCATTCATTAATAATAATTTGTATCTAAATATCGTAAGGGGCATATTCGTGAGAAGAAAGTGAAAAGAGAGTGATTATTTTTCAGTCTGTCTGTCTATTCTTTGTTTTTTTAAGTCCACTGTTCAAGCTGGAGACATGACAGTTTTTAAATACAGAGAAGTCACTCACACAAAGAAGATATTGAGAAGAAATCAAAATCATAGCCATATCCACGATGATAAATCATCATTGCTTACTTAATTACATGGTTTTAAAAATAAATTTAGTTCCATTTGATGCCCAAAAACAAAATCCCATGAATAGTAATGAAGTTCCACTTACTTTTTGTTTGAGAGGATTTCAGCAATATTTTTTTTTTTTATGGTAATGAGATAAGTGGAAAATTTTAAAATTGTAAATTTCTTTTTATCTTCTAATTATTTCGGCTAGAGAAAATTAGGAAAAGCGTATGTAAATATTGTACACACGATCATATGTTTAAGATTAAAAAACAAAACAAAGTGTAGGTTATGAAGTGTGTTTTGTTTTTTCTCTTGAACAGCGGTTTTCATTTGGTACATCAACATACAGATAGTTTACATCAGGAGAAGGTAGTTTGAAGTACTATAAAGCTTGCGTATTAGAGGACAAGGAGCTTGGCTCAGTCAGTGTTGAGGATAGCAGGATACGGGCCTGTTCCCCTGCGAACAAGAAGTCGTTGTTTACTACAAGTTTGGACTTCTCGGCCTATCTCGTCTACAGATCTCTCCGTTTGCATCGCCGCCCTGCGGTTAATTATACGCACTCTTCTCCGAAACATCGTATCGTGACTATAAACTTTTTTTCATTATCTATTATACATTATATTTATATTTACTAACAACCAGGCCTGGTTTAATTAACTAATAAATTGCTGATCATTTTTTTTTTTTTTTTAATAAAATGAATAGTTATTTATATATTATTTTTGGTACTTTGTTTAATTTTTATGCCTTACTGTTGGCAATTTTGTAACGCTAACCGACTTAATCCAACATCCAGCTTCTCACGACGTAACCGGCGCAATTTTCTTGCGTTTGGGGACTTCTTGATTCTCAAAAGCCCTAGCGCGAACAGCCATCATAAATCAATAACTTGATGACTAAAAATATTAATATCATATCGACTAAAGTTATTAAACTAAAGATTTCGACGTTCTGACGCTATAAACATTTACTGGTTCCTGTGGGAAGTGTGATACTTCATATCTGACTCAAATTTATTCAATGGTATCTTCAATAGCTAATTCGAGACTCTCATCCGTTGTGTTATTAATGAATAAACCTGACATTTACTTATGTTTACAAAGCAAAATATTTGCTATACGAACGAGTACTTTCCTTTCTAAGGCAATTTTGTGTAATTTTAAGGAAATCTAAACTAATTTTATTTTACATGTGTACACATATTTCAGTGAACTTACATATTTCTTTATTATTTCAAGGATTCCTAAATATAACTGGGAGTTGTTTTTTTTGAAATTAAAATTAATCCGTTGCTTTCAATAGAAAGATGAAATAATAATCTGTGGGTCAGATTTTTGGTTTTCTTGGATATTTAGACTAAGGATTGTTTACTTTTCTAAATTCACGGAATCACTTAGATGAAGTTGTGATTTTATACAGTAAACGTGAAGAAGTGTTTGCTGAGCAATGCCAAAAGTGGTGGCAAACACTAGAGACCTTGTGACAAAGTACATTCCTGAGTTTATTGACAAAACATTTAATAGTATCGCGAGAATTGTATATTTTTCCTGATTTTGACTGCCAAACGCTCCCAAGCTGTTCAGCATATCGGTGCACCATAACATAACGAAAACAAGGAAAGAAAATCAAGGTTTCAACAAATTTTCTCAAGTACATCTTCAAGTGATTCAAGTACACAACAAATGAGCCAACTTTTAAAGCACGTGCCTTTATGACATGCTTTAGTTAGGGCCAATATTTCATAACACTGACAACTTTAATTTCAAGGGTTTCTGGAAAAGTATACTAATGAACAAATACCTGTCCTAAGCTCTCTAAGAGAAAAAGGATTATGTCTGATAAAAAGCATATAATAAATGTTGTAAACAAATAAAATATATGTTGTTTTTTACAATTTTAACCACTGTTCTTACAATAATAGCATTTAAATTGCTACGTATTTCTGTGAAATTCGGTACATATTAAACCTTACCAAAGAAGAATCCTGTAAATAACTTCGACCTTGAGGGAGTTCAACTGCTCATTGAATTTACTGAAGTTATTTAGCGTTCATTAGGAGCAGAAAAATGCAAGTGATGCAAATTTCATTTTTGAAGCGCTATATCTCGCAAACTCAAACTGAAGCGTCGTAAAAACCGTGGCGAGGCGATTATAGCCAGGACCGAGCGTAAGTAGGCCAGCGGAAGAATTCCCGACGGAGGAATGTAAGTTCGGCATTCCAGCTAACGGTGCCTCGTCCAAAACAAACAAGAGGCCTGTATCGGTAACAGGAGTTTTGACTTACTAATTGATATCAAGTTCCTGGGACGATAAAGGTCCCTCTCCTAAAGGTTTTATATCCGAAAACGGCGATTGTCCAGGCGTTCCCACAGCTAACGGCCGGCCGGTGACTTGTTTATCGGCTTGTTCTCTCGCTGGTATCAAAATCAATGGGAAGGAAGAACATTGTACCCAAAGAACCTACACGGGGAACAAACAACCCTACTTATCAGTAATATATAAGCAACGTTGGATAAAGAACTTAGGAATAGCCTCATGAATAAATGTTAAACTGTATACCTTGTATTTAATCAGTAATAGAGAAACTACTGATTTTAATAGTGGTGATTGTATAAAATTTATAACAAATAGAAAAATATCAACAAAATAATTATGAGATAGGCTGTAATGCTAAAATTTCAAAGTAATTAGTTGATAAATATTCCACAATCATTCGTGGACAGAGAATCATAACTACAAAATATCATAGTAATTAGTAATTAAGCGCGACCAAGGTCGAAGAAAAACATTAAAGCTGTAAAATTAGCGATTTCGCTCTTCAGACCTACTGCTAACAATGTGGGAACAGCCAATATAGTGAAGGATATCATATCAAGAAGGACATGATAAATAAACAGGTTCGATAATTTGTGTGGAGTTACGTTTTTAACTTTATTGGGGAATGAAGCTGAACTTAAATGGCAACTTTCCTGTGAGTAGGTCAAACAGAGTAATTTTGTTTAAAATTGGCTTAGGCTGATGAAAAAAAGTTACTAGCTCATCCTCATATTTATTTATGCATGGCGTTCCAGCTAGCCTCAGCCTCTACATTATCTAAATCATGTTTACATTCTCATACCTCCTCATAAATACATATCCAGCGTGTTGAAACGTCGTCCATAAATGAATGTTATGACAATTACGTTTCTTGTTGTCTTCTTTCAATAAACATGCCTGATTCTTAACAAAAAAACCATTCATCTCTAAAGCCACGGACGACTATGAAGGTAGGCAACATGGTTTTCACCACATCCTCCGTCATATCTTGTGTCTTTAAAATGAGGATGCATGTCCTACCAGGCATGGGTTGGGGACATGGGTGCGTCCCGGTCGGTCTTTAGGGGTGCCTGTGGCTCTGTTCCCGCTATGTTGCTCATTCAGATGCATAAGATATATAGTTGTTGTGGTTAATAGTTAAAACCTCAAAACTGGTTAGAAAATTTCCAAACACTGTAAGTAATAATAAAAGTTGAAATCGATGTTGTAAAACCAAAATCAAGAAAAGGTGATACATGTACGGGCGTCAATGAACCTTGTGGTTGACATAAACAAACAAACAAACAAAAATTATATTCATTAATGAGGACATCAAACCCTTTAATTTGATGTCCTACTCATAATTATAGGCAGTGTTAAATTACTGATAATTAAACTGTAATTACTTTTTTTAAAGCCTGGCATTATTTTTGTCAACGATGATTCAACTGAAACAATCAGTTGATATTTCAAGTCCCTAGGTCACATAAAGGACATACATATCGATATAGAAGACACACAGTCACGCAAGGAAAAACAAAAAGGTTCCTGGTTTCGAAAAACAAAACCAAAAAAATCTAGTTTTTCTAGTTGCTCTTCCACCCTTTGTCTGTGGTCCAGGGCGCTCCTCTCTCCTCCCTCTCTCCTCTTCCCTTTCTATCATTTATTTCGGGAGCCCATTCTACTTACATCATCATAACACTTTCTTGTACTTTCTTCGGCAGCCCCAAGCACGTTTCTGTCCACTTTCTTCCATTCACTACTTTCTCATCTCTCTTTCTGTTTTGTAAACAAACCAGGAACAGAATTCGGCGTCATCCTCGGACCATCAGGGAATCATCTTGCAATGAACGATAGTAAAAACTAAACATATTTTATTGGTTTATTATCGGCATAACACAAAAATATAGTATATTTTTTTACTGCTGATAGTAACCATTTATAGGGCGTCCATCAAGCGCCAGCGATCATAAAATAAACAGAAGACCTAAAAAGGCTGATTTCTAAAGGTACATTCTCGTGATATTTTGTGAGAGGGATAAATGGTAGTGAATTTGGTCTCCAAGATCAGTGACCCCTCGTTAAGGAACAATGAAGAAAACAAGAAGAAACTTGATTGGAGAACAATTAAAATGATAAAGATGCCCTATAGAATGCACCCTTCAAGCGGACGGTTCTTGGTAATCCTCGATTAGGCATTTGCATGGTAAAGAACTTTTATCTATCACCTACATAATGCAAGTTTGAGAGTGGCATCTCTCTCACCTGCCTGGAATGTAATAAATCTATGTGGAGCAAAGTGGCGTTGATCACCATTAATGTTAGTAGCATTCCATTTTAGCTTAAAATAATCTATTGAGTAAGTAGTTTTTCAACAGGCTTATTTTACTTTCTAATTTGTGGCAATATTTTCGTTTCAACACTAGCCGAAAGCAAAAATGAAGGAAGCTGATAAGATATACTGATAAAAAAACATTTAACAAAAAAATATTATAGAATCACTTTCACCGTGCTTAATGTATAATATTGCGTATTTCGGCAGTCAAGAATTACAGAACAATTGGGTATGTGTTGACGATGTTGTACAATCGGAGAGAGCAAGCAAAATATTACTTTTATTAAAATTATAGCCAAGACAAATTTATGTTATGTTATGATATTCAGAACAAGCAAGACATTACTTTTTATAGCACTGCTGGATGGTCTTTTTGTTTTGTTTCATTGTTCCAGAAGTAATGGGGATAGGAGATTGTTTCTAGTGTCAAATTGCAAGTTAGTCATTAGTATATTTGTTAAAATAATAACATCAAAATTCCAAATCAATCAAGTTAAGTTCGGGAAAAACGACCAGAAACTGAAATTGGTAGAACAAGAAAATAGAGATTTGGCAAAACAGCCAGACTCTATGCCATCTATATCTATAGTATTTTCAATACATCATGATGAAAAAATCTGAAAGGAATAGACACCAAAAGTGTCCGGGTAGGATTTGAGCCTGGGATTAGAGCAGCACAATTACAGTTATAATTGATACCATTGACGCATTACAATTAACCCGTAATTACATAATTTAAACATTTACCCAATGGAAATTAGTCAGTTAGCCACACAACTAAAAATTATAAGTAATTTTTAATTTTCCTGAACTTCGTGGATTACGTACATATATGCCCCTTACTGAGTTACCCACCCCATCTCCAAGCAGTGACGCTACATAAATGGCTTAGTTAACCCCCAAAATTTTCTTATATCTGAGAAAATTTAATTCCTTAAAACATTGGTCCTCTTAGCTTTAGAACTTAGTTGCAGCTTGAACAAATCAGTTGCGAAACCGGTTCAGAAAACCGAAACGAAGGTTAAGACAACAGCTAAGCTGTATTATGTATTTCTTCCTAAACGAGTCTTCCGCAAGCATACCACAGGCGTAAGTATTGCTAAGCATAAACTTAAACTGTAATTCTCTAGCTCGAAGGTAGAGGCTTTACTTTGAAATATGTAGTGGGCAACTCCATAAAAATGATCTTATTGATCTGACATTTTGAAGTTATATTCTGCAACTTCATGGATCAGTCCAACAAAACATATACCAAAGGAGAAAAATGTAGAGAATAAATTAAAGACGAAAAAAATCGGACCCGTTTCCGTTACTTTAAGATTTGTTGAGTCAAAGCTCAGAATATATTTAACATTTCAATTTTTACAATATGTTTGACAAGGGCACTTTCAAGGAAGCAACACAAAAATATACTCTAAAAAACGTTGTTTGAATGAGTCAATAAAATAAACCACTCTCTGTGTCTAGATTTCAATAGGCTATTTCTTGGTCTTATAGATATTTCTTTTTTGTTCAATTCAGTGACTTTTTGATGGCATTTCTTCGCTTTTTATTCTTTTATAGTTTATATTAAAATTTAAAATCAAATCCATGGCACTGTAATAAACTGCCCTCGTAGAACAGTGGTTACCAGGCTGACTTCTACCCGGCATCTATTCCCGGCTCGCTTCTATCATATATATATTTTATTAATGGAGGATGGGTCTGGTCGAGGTTCATCCAGCCTCCTGAGGCCAAATGGGCGACTACCTAAATAAAGAAGTAGTGAATCCCGTTTAGAAAACAGGATTAAGGTCGCGAGGTTACAGCCTAGCACCAACCACATAAGTTGATCAGTGGAACCAACAAATTACTGGACAAACTCGATCCATAGGTTAATGTGGTGTTGCACAATGGATTAAATTAATTTTTATTATGTTTAATGATTAGAATTTATTTTGCGATTGATGAATTAAACTTTTGAGGTAACAGTCCATACTTTTGGGATATTGTACATTGAGTTAGGTTGGAGACTTTTCCATTAGCCTCCCTGGGATAATCCTCAGGAGCATGGAGTCTCCTGGGCGGATTCTGTAGGTACGTATTGTATGAAGGTTGGCGGGGGTGTGAACTATACATATTGAGTGAGCGGAATTGGATATAACGTATGAATGAGCTCTTAAATCACAATTATTAATACTGGATAAATAATAGTAATTTTAAAAATATAAAACATTCAATTTACTGAGAAAAAATAGGACACTATACAATAGTCAACTAGCGTTTAAAAAAAAAATCAAAGAAGGTATATTGAGGGCATTTCGTCCATGAGTAAAGATGCCCCAATGACATTTGTGACTGATTTTAATCGCCCACGACGAAAGAGATGAGAGTTATCCGAAGAGGACAGATAAAAAGAGTGGTCTAATTAAATGTAAGATGATGGCCGACGGATTGTCAGTCGACTGACTAGAATCCTGGCGGAGGGTCTGGTGGGGATAAGTCGGGTTCGTCGACCTGGAGCTAAGTGTGTCAACCGGGTACCTGAGGCCGTTCACCCGCCATATGGGACCTCTGTCTCTCCGCTCTGCTGGGTTACGTCACCTCCTGTAAACAGACTTAGCTCTGCCAAATCCTAATCGCTCATTCAGGACCTTCTCCGCTTTGGGTTCGGATCTAATAGTCGCAATTAGCTTGAAATCAGTAAACAATCTATGTTTTGTACCCCTTTAAAGACTTTATTTATTAATCCGGTTTCAATCAATTTTATTAAGATAAAATTACAATCTGCCTTTTATTAGGCAATGAGTAATTGTGATAAATGTTATCATTTATAGAAAAAAGCCTCTGGGCTGTTTGTAAATATTATTAATCCAAGGATTTTATTTACTTAGCTAAATTATATTTTTTTAAATACAAATATATATATATATATATATATATATATATATATATATATATATATATATATATAAAAGGGTTGCTAGGTCTTCTTATTATAACAATAAGTAATCTGTTTCTCTGTAAAACAAAAGTTTATTTAATTGATAATTAGTTTACAACTATTACAAATAAAATCTTAATTCATACCTGTAAAACAAAAGAAACAACAATTACAGTTTATTGTTATGACTGTTTGCACTTTACTTAATTGTTTACACTGGAAAGCCTTTTAAAAACCTCCTGGTCATATGTCGCTAGCTCCACCTAGTGGTAGCCAACTGAAGCACGCGCGTGATAACAAAGCGCTGCTAATTCAATTGAAGAAAGCTTACTTTCTTTACATCTCCCCCTCCCACTGTGAAAATTCTCGTGAGAATTTTTATTATATAATGTTTATTCTGCTGGTATCAGTTTTGTTATGTGGAATAATCCTGTGTCTTCGTTTCTTTTTTCAGTTTTGATTTTAAATATAGTATTTGATATTTTCTCTGCAATTTTGAATGGTCCAACCCTAAGTTCATCTAGTTTTTTCCTATTTAATCTATGTCCGTTTTCAATATATACTAAATCACCTGTATTGAATTCCCTTTCCTTTCTGTTTTTGTCAAATAATTTCTTATTGTATTCATGTGATTTTATAGTGTTATCTAGAGCTAATTTTCTATCTTCTTTCCAAACCTCTGCATGTGTTAGTTTCCTTAGTTCCTCAGGTAGCATACTTGTGTTAGTACCATCTAGTAAATATTTAGGTGTAAAACCTGTAACTGAGTGTTCTGTTATGTTATATTTGTCAACACATTCTCTTGCTATTGTTGTCCAAGCTTTCTTTTCTTTAGATTCATTGATTCTACATCTTATTTTATTAATTATTGTTTGATTTAATCTTTCATTTATGCCGTTTGAAAATGGTGCATTTAAGGCTGTATAAATGAGTCTGATATCTTGTTCTTTTAGGTAATTTTTGAATTCTTTAGAATTTAGTCCTGGATATTGGTCTGTTAATATTGTACCTATCTTGTTCATTTCTAATGTATTTTGGACTATTTTTATAAAATCACTTGCAGCTTGAGTTTTTGAAGTTAATATATGTGCGTATCTTGTATAGTGATCAACTAGAAGATGGAGGTATCTTTTCGTTGATCTTCGACCACCAAATCCACCGATCGTATCAATCGACACTATCTCATACGGCTTTGTTGCTGGTCCTAATTGAGACATTAATCCATATTTTGCTTGACCTCTAGATTTATTCTTTTTACAAATTTCGCAAGTTCTGCATATATTCTGAATGTTTTTTATTAATTTTTTTGAAGTGTAATAAGGACATATTCTGTTTATCATTTGCCTTATTCCGATGTGACACCAGTCTATATGTGTATCTCGTATTAATTTAATGCTTAATTTTTCTGATAAAACTATCTTCTTTTTGTTTTTAATTTGTTTATAGATTATACCATTTTTATCTGTACTTTTTTTCTTAAGTTCTCCTAATGCTGTATTTTCATTTTGATCTTTAATTATTTCTTGTAGTTGGATCATGTTTACTATTTTTAATATTTCTTGGGTATTATCTTTTGACTCTAATACCGGATTTCTACTAAGACAGTCTGCTTCAATATTGAATTTCCCTGGTATATATGTAATTTTGAAGTCAAATTGAGACAAATAATATGTTAAGTCACCTAGTTCCTCGTCTGTTCTTGATTTTATATTAAGGTTTTCTAACGGTTTATGGTCTGAATAAACTTCAAATCTTCTTCCAATTAACCAGTATTCCCAATAATTTATCGCTTCCTTTATTGCTAAGCATTCCAAATATATAGCTTTTTTTCTTTTTTGCGACTCATTTAATTTTTTTGAGAAATAGGCTACTGGTTTTTCTTTTCCATCTTGTTGGGTTTGTTTCAGTATTGCACCTATACCTTCTATTGAAGCATCTGTAAATATCTTAATAGGTAAATCTTTATCGAATATTTCTAGGACTGGTTGAGAGCACAATAATTTTTTTATCTCTGTGAATGATTTTTCACAATCTTCAGACCAATTATATTTTATATCTTTTCTTAACAATCTATGTAGTGGATCTAGTATTGTTGAGATTTTTGGTATATATTTGTGATAGAAATTTATTTTACCTAGAAATTGTCTAACGTTCTTCTGCGTTTTTGGAGTCGGAAAATTGAGTATTGATACTAAATTGTCTTTAATTGGTCTTACTGTATTATTTTCTATTATATGTCCGAGATATTTAATTGATTTTGATGCGAACGTGCATTTTTTTAATTTTAATCTGAATCCTTCTTTTATTATGGCTTCTAAAACTTGTTTGATATGCATGATATGATCTTCAAAAGTCTCTGAAAATATTAATATGTCATCTATATAATTTTCTGTAAAGTTCTTTAGATTATTTTTTCTTAGTATACTTGATAAAATTCTTTGGAAGATTGCTGGTGCTGTTTTTAAACCGAATGGTAGGCAAGTCCATTGATAGTGTCCTTCTTGGGTTATAAAGCCTGTTTTTTTTCTATCTTCTATCCTTAGTGGTATTGACCAAAATGCTGAATTGATGTCCAGTGATGTAAAATATTTACAATTTCTAGCTTTAATTATTAAATCATCAATTAGCGGAAAAGGTTGGGCCTGGGTTGTGACAATCTTGTTCAGATCTCTAAAATCGACACATAATCTGGTTTTTCCTTCACCCTTTTTTAATGCAAGGGTCACTGGTGCAGCAAATGGACTATACGATTCTTCAATTAAATTTTTTTCTAATAGTTTTGCCACTTGCTGTTCTATTTCTTTTCTGTCTTCGATTGTGCATCTATATGGTCTTTTACTACAAAATTTTTCCATCAAGAGATCTATTCTTGCTTCATAATCTTTCACAGTCCCTATATCATACTTGTCTTTAGCAAATATTGTTTTATATTCTTCTATCAATTGTTCTATTTTGAATTTTTTTTCATTATCTAAATGATCTAAATTTATTTTAAAATCTTTCTCTTTAATATGTTCATTAAAATTTATTTCTATTATATCTTTTCTTTGCGATTGTTTTTGGCTTATATTTAGATTTTCGTCTTGCCTTAATTTAAATTCCTTTATTATGTCTAGGCCTATCAAAAAATCATGAAAAGTCTCATTTTCTACAATAAATACATCTACTTCTTTTTCAATATTGAAAATTTTTAATTTTATTCTTGCTAATCCCTTTGTGAGTGCCACACCACTAATTGTTTTTAATTGTATTTTGTTCTTATCTATATTATTATTTTTTATAGTTTTTATTAATCTTTTATTAATTAATGAAACTTGAGATCCTGAGTCATAGATCCCTTCTATTTTTATCTTATCTTCCAATACAATGTTTAATTTAATTAGTGGTGTGTTTACTCGTTTTTTGATTCATTATATATTTCTACATCTAGGATAGAATTGTTATTTACTTTTTTTGGTGTAGTGTTCTTTTCTCTACTTTCTTCATGTTTTTGGAACCAGCATTTATCTTTTGGGTGGTATCTCACACCTTTACCTAAATCTCCACACGTTTTACAAGGTATCTTTACTTCATATTTCTTTTGAGAATCTAATGTAGGTTTTTTTTGAAAATTTCTTTTATTTACTAAACATTCAAGTTGTCTCAATTCATTAAATAAGTCTGTAGTTTCTTTTAATTTTTCCTTGTTTATTCTATTCAATATAAATTCTGGTAACCCTACTGCTATTAATGCTATAAGTGACTTTATATCCATATCTTTGTTAAAATCTATCAAAAGTTTCTCTTTCCTCAAAGCATAATCCGTTAACGAACCTTCTCGATATTTAAATGATAGTGCATAGGTTATATTATTCCATCCATTATCTGTGAAACATTTTAAGAATCTTGTTTTCCATTCAGACCAACCAGCATTTATTGTTAGTCTTATGAGTGTGGAAGAGTGCCAGTCTAAACTTGGTTTATCCAAAAATAGTTTCATTAGTTCAATTTTTTCCTCACTTTTATCTATTTGAAATCTAGAACACTCTTTTTCAAAGCTTTCTATCCACTGTTTAGCATTAGTATTTTTGCTTGAAAATGTTTCTATGAGAAGTTTTTCTGATATTTTTTTTAAGTCTTTCTCGTTATCTTTCTTCTGTGTTGTTTCTATCAGTTTCTCTAGTATTTCCTTTAGACTATGATCATGTGTTTTGTTTGTACTTTCCTCATTTATTTCCTCTAAATATTGATCTTTAAATTGCAGATTTCCATCTTCATCTATGTATGTGCCCTCTAATTCTTTTGTCATTGTAATCCACACTCTTCTTATCTGATTTCTTCTGTTTAATGAATTAACTAACTTTGTGTACTTACTTGTCTTTTTCAACTCCACATGATCTTCCATATATTTGAATTCTTCTGGCAATATAAATCTTCTTCCATCTCCTGTACCAATTGAGGTGATGGCAATTGCATTGGCTTTACTGTCTTTTGGTGAAGTCACTACCGTAAATTCAAAGTGCAGTTTTGACATCATAAACAAATTGTTGTTTTATAAGGGTTGCTAGGTCTTCTTATTATAACAATAAGTAATCTGTTTCTCTGTAAAACAAAAGTTTATTTAATTGATAATTAGTTTACAACTATTACAAATAAAATCTTAATTCATACCTGTAAAACAAAAGAAACAACAATTACAGTTTATTGTTATGACTGTTTGCACTTTACTTAATTGTTTACACTGGAAAGCCTTTTAAAAACCTCCTGGTCATATGTCGCTAGCTCCACCTAGTGGTAGCCAACTGAAGCACGCGCGTGATAACAAAGCGCTGCTAATTCAATTGAAGAAAGCTTACTTTCTTTACATATATATATATATATATCTGTACCTCGGAGGGATACAACAATATGTCCATTTTCATAACTTTACAGGAGAGGAGTTTTAAACTTTTTTTCAACAAAAAGTGTTATTATTGGCACAGCTATTTATTGAGATGTTGAAACAATATTTTACCAGAACATTCTATTTATTGTTATTTACATCATGCAGTTGTTATAAAATGAAAAAAAACCTTTTTTACGGTATAAAAGTCAATATGGAAAAAAATGGGCATAGTGTTGTATCTTTCCGAGGTACAGATATATATATATATATATATATATATATATATATATATATTTGTATTTAAAAAAATATAATTATAAATATATATATATATACGAAATTGTGGACGTACAAAGTATTATTTGGCTTGGAATTCCCATTAAATTCAGATCTGATAAAATATTTTTATGGCATACAAAATATATTTATAGAGCATACGGACAGGTTTTGGTTATATCTTAAAACAGCTCTTGACATCTTCTCTGACGAGCGATTTATATTCTTGGCTCTCCCAATTTTATTTTCTGTTTAATTTGCTTGCATTGCTTTCTCGAAAGACTCCTTAACCATAGGAAAAGATTAAGACATTAAACCTTTAACGGGTTGCCTTTTGTCCCATCTTACCCGAGGAGGGGAGGAACAGTCATAATTGGTCAGCATAAGGAGAGCGGTCATGCACTGAACTTATACTCCGGTCAGATCCTTAGCCTTTGGCAGCACGTTTCTCTCTGTAACCATACTAATAGGAATATATTGTAGCCCTGTTTAGAGACAAAATTTACATAATAAATAAACTGACCCTTAATTGGATTCAGAGGGATGGGACGGGATGGAGCGTGATACTTACTACAGCACCTCTCTAAAAACAACCGTTTGCCAAGAAAGAATCCATCATAATCTGTGGTTGAACCATTGCTCCTTCATGTTTAGTATAGGTAAACGTTAATTCTGTTTTAATATTAACAAACCAAACGAGTAATTAATCTTAATCAAGGTTAAAAACCTTTGACACTCATTGAATGCAAAAACACCCCTTGGAAAGAAGTCGATGCAGGAAAATATGCAACAATGTACCCCAATAAATTGTGGCCTTAGTTTTGATACCAAAGCAAGTTGATAACTTATGATATGTAAACAGCACTAACTTGTTGAGCTTAAAGCTAAACCTTTTCAAGCTTTAAGTAAGGAATTCGCCACTGCCTTCACCTAGGTTGCCATTACCATTTCAAAACGGTATGAACATTATTCGGAATTCCGAACCCTGATGGAGAGGAGGCTGGCAGGCAGCAATTGCCTTAAACAGATCAGGATGATGCAACTGTTCGATAAATCCTGAATAAATTAGGTGGGACACTATATTCCAGTGTGCATTGATCTTACTTGTGATCGTCAAATTTTCTTAGCATTTAGGGATCAAATTTATTCTACAAAAGGAATTTGCTCTTATTATCGCGACTGAATACTAGTCTCTCTTTTCCTTGTGTCATTGGTGATATTGGTGTTTCCTACCAATGAAAGTCTGGACCATTTCAAAAATAGGCGAACTCCAAATAACATATCAACACCAGTTCGCAATGTTCAAAAATACGTTTGACATCATACAGAGAAAAGTTGTAGGACAGTTTGCACGTTGTTTTTTTCTTCATATCCCCTTGTTATTAAAAATTCGATATAGATTTCATAAAAATGAATCTATCCACAATACACAACATCGTCAATATTATATGTCCAGTGATTTGGGATTGTTACAAAAGTATAATGCACATTATACATTCTTCGTCATGTTTAAAAAGTGATGGGGCTTTTACCTTAAGAATCATAAAACTAACTTACATCTAACAAACAAAACCTTAACCTAATTTTCCCCGACAGTCAGTTGCCAACGTTGCGGGAAGGGTGGTGGGGTCATACATAGCTTTAAAAACTGAGTTTGTTAAGTGCTGCAACGAGTCAAAAACTTGCCATGTCTCCGGTGAATGAATTCACCCACCGACTTTTTGTCAGTACGCATTTTTGTTAAATTATATTCTTATTATAATCACTTATTCTATCGATTACAACATTGTTATACTACTGGTTCCTCTGTTGCCATATATGCGGGAAGGGTGGTGGGGTCATATCAAGGACCGTTGGCAGAAGATTGTACAGTTTGTGAAAGCAATATTTTTTAAGAAATTCTCTGTGCAGGAACTCAACAACGTGAGATCTGATACCAGTACTTTGTATAAGATCAAACAAAACTTTTATTAATTCATAAAACCTGCAAGAAAGCTATCAAGTAGTTTATTCCTAGGTTTCATTGATAATCTTGGTATATTTCAGTATACTTGGGGTCAAGTGTTTGAGAAAACGTTTGATAATTGTCAACAAGGGAAGTGCTATTGTTGGCAACTACACTTGCAAACATTTAGGTCAGTTCAAGTATTCAATTTGCTAAATAATCAGTCAACATGATTTTTCAAAAGTACAATACTGACAGGACCAACTTTGCGTTGGCTTAAATCACCAAACATCTATTGTCATGCCATTTTTCAAAGGTTATTAATCACTTTCTGTATGAGAAGGCCCACGATATGGCTCGGAGACTTGGGAAATAATCAACTAGGACGAATAACAACCCGTTATAAATTTGGAGTGTAAGGTGTCCATGTCGGTAAGAACTGGAGGCCGAGAATCAAAGCGGAAATGTAAACGTTCGATAACGGAGCCAACATGGTGTGCTTCGACGAGTCAGTACAACTCCAGTATATATGCTTGTATGATGATCTAGAAAGCATGTCGTACAGTAACCAGTGGTAACGGAACATGCTTGAGTTTAAAAACAGTATAATGTCAATACAGAACAGTGACAGCTGGTGGATGCTCATCCAGCAAGCCATAGCTCAGAGGGGACAGTGTAATTAAAAACTACGTATGACAAGGAGAGGATTTGAAATAGTACGTTTTTACTTCGGACTTGACTTATATATATATATATGCGAAAAGTGGTCCGACATACCTCTTTCGAGAGGTTGAAGAACGCTGACCTGCACCCGTTGCTTGGTGTGCCGTCGGTGGGTGAGTTCATCCGCCGGAGATACATTAAGTTTTTTGACTCGTTGCAGCACCTGACAAATCCAGTGTTTAACACTATGACCCCGCCACCCCTCCCGCATCGATGGCAACAGACTGTCGGGGAAAAAATAGGTTAAGAATTAGTATGTAAGTTAGTTAGAGGGTGGTCTGAAAAGTTTCCGACCTAACAAAGCTTTTATTTCACTAGCTTTTATTTATTTTATTATCATCTTCATGTTGAGGTCGGAAACTTTTCAGACCACCTGTGTAAGGTTGATCAAAAAGGTGAGCCCCATCACCTTTATTAGTCAGTTTAGTCCAGTCATGTATAATGTATATCATTATACTTGTTTATTCATTATATAATTTTTATAAAATAACAAAACCTGTATATAATGTAGCGATGCTACAGGAAATACAAAAATAATTTGTAAATATATTCGCCTGAGGATCTATAATTATATGTAATTGTCTGTAAATTTAAAGGGCCTATGAAAGGGAGAAAAAAAACCAAAAAAAAAACCGGACGGAACATGGTTTTAACCAGCCTACCTTACGCCTTAATGGTTGAAAAACCAAGCATCTTAAGTAGATAACAATGCTAATTTAGGTAGATCTTTACACCTTATGTCCAAAGTTAACTCTACTTTGGAGTAAGAAGTAAAAAAATACTAAGAGGTTAAAAATTACTCACTTTTTAGCCTAAGAGCCTAACCCAGTTCAAAACATACTTGACGTTTCGGACATACTTTCACTGACTTCTTCTAGCAAGTCTCCGACAACAAGCCAGTTATGTAACTGTCTTTCAGCACATCCTTGGGCAAAGGTCAGGATAGCTCCGGTGAATCTTCAAATGCCATTTCGTTCCATTTCACCGCATGGAGAGAAGCTAATACCTCAAAGTTTTTTCTTTAAAATTTAAAGGATGGGTTACCTCAAAATATTTTATGAATTCAAAAAATTTATATTAAGGAGTCTTATTTAAGTAGTAATAAATGGATTTTTTTTTTTATTTCACTATTTTGATATATTTCATACCTAATTAAGCCCTCTGATGATGAGTTGGTGGACAGCGGGCGTAGCAAACGCCGAATACTTAAGACTTGGCCCCCGAGCACCATGACCCGAATACCCCCCCCCCTTAGAGGAATAACGGTGCGCGGACTTGGCGGCTCTAAGCCCCTTCTGACCTATTTCTACCAGTCAAGTACTGTTATGATGAACCGTAATCTTTCCTCCGTGTGTGAGTGTTCCTTCGCCTCTGTGTTTCACAATGTGAGTGTGCCCTCTCCTTCCCCCATCGCATTTTTCTCTAACCGCTCACGTCATATATACATGGTACGAAGCGAGAGTCAGTCGAACAAAAGCCATACCTTTCCCACACCCGGAGTGGAGGGAGGCTGCCCAGCCTTTCTTTCTTATAAGAACGCGATAAGCGTTGAAGCGCAGAAACTACCAAGAAATGCATTGAGGAATCCCATTGAATCCCTCCCCGGCCCGGAAGAGTTGTACCGAGAAAGAAATATCCAGGTAATTGAAAGGTACTGCTTGCAGATTTGCTTTACCGTTGCTAGTTTCGGCGGGTCAACGACCGATATCCAGCTCTCTTGAGAACTCTTCCCCTTGTATTCCTGCCTTTACAAACTGCACCAGGGACTTGCTTTTTTAAAACTCCTTCCAAATATTCGTAGAAAAATATACCACGATTCATAATTCGTGAGCAGATACATCTAAATTTTTAAACTCACCGCTAAAAATTTATCATAATAAGTATCATGCACTAATTTTGAAAAACAATTTTCAAAAACTATATAAAAAATTAGTCACGAGATACCCTGCAACGGTGTTGAAAAAGTCATTTTCCAAGCGTCTCAACGCCACAATTAAAACATACTATGCAGTGGAGTGCTTCAAGTTCAAAACTACAAATAAGATATTAAAAATATTTCCTAAAAATGTAAAAACTCCTACAATTAACCCATAAAAAATTTAATAGTGTATTTTATTCTTTATTTATATGATTTTAATTCATTAAATATGTAGCTCAAGTGACACATATATTTTAGCTAGGTTTTATAAATTGTAATGATGAACCATATTTGAATGACTTCATTCCAATTTTAATAAGGGGAACAAATAAGGAAGTGATACTCTTCGTGCATGTAGCCGTTTATTTATTAATTTGGCTTTATATAATTTGCAACATTATAGTGTATAAAGTTTGAAAGTAAACAACAAAACTAAGGCTCAAATCACGGCTTCTCGATCAATCAGACAATGGAGTTTTATAATTTTATGAAAATTTTGAATTTTTATATAGTTAATTATGTTTTTTGTAGGTATGTTTTTTGGGTGTGACGCTTGTAAATTGGCGATGCCTTACAACTTTACAGGTAATTTTATAATAATTCTACATATTTATGGAAAGGTGATAATTTATGGTGAAATATAAATGATATATGCTGTACCTTTCACTGTTAATTACATTATTTGTGCAAAAAATAGTGTTACAGGTGAAAATAATAACAACAAAAATAATTCTTGTTGTAAGTGGTAACACGCCCCTAATCAACATACTATAAATATACATCCGTACTGTCACGAAAAATACGTTTATTTTGGCCGCCATGTTGAAAAAAACTTCAAAAATTAAAAAAAAATCATGTGTGGTATCAAATTACACGAAATTTCATGCTGAAAAAGAATATGATATTGGTTTTTAAAAGCAAAATGTTTACAAATATGAAGTTAGGGACGGGGTAAAATTGTGAAAAAGTACACCTGCATGACCCTTTATTTATTTGCATCTTAAATTATGTTACATTACACCTATACGTGATGCTGTGAGATTAATTTTGATTTTCTTTATTATCTGTTTCTGGTAGTAATCATTGTTTTGATTGAAGAAATCGTCATAAGACAAATGGAAGAAGAAACCTCCATTTTGTGTCAAATTTGCTTTGTGACAATACTCCCTAATGTCGCATTAGCAGCAAAAGGCTTGTCGGAAATTATCAATGCGAGTGAAGAAAGTGATGATAAAATTCAATAGAATGTCAATCCTATCAAAATTAAAAGTGCTACGAGGAAGTGTAGGATCGTACATTTCAAAGAGAATTGTTTGTTTTGGGGCCAGATTATTACGGATTATGAAACGCGTACCTTCCAGGCATAGATTTACCTGCTACAGTAGCTCTATATCATCAAGTGTGCAGTATCAATTTTAGTAGTGGCCAACCTTTACTATGAGGTATTCTCCTGAAGGTAGTGGAGGAATGCCCACACCGGTAGGCCGTGTGGTTAATACTGATAGTTCTGGTGCCTCTGTAAGACATGTGAGTGGTTACAAGAAAACTGTCAAGACCCAATATCTGCCAGTGGCTCAGTGGAAAAAATACACAAAAATGTACTTCTAGACTTCTAGAAGCATTGCAAGACTGGTTGGATGACGTCATATCATCAGGCACAGTTGGGAAATGTAACGTGATGACATTTGGAAAAACTCAACCAAGCATAATATTGGACTATCACAAACAAAAAAGTCTTGGTGGCCCGATGAAAAAATATTGAGATTAATCGAGTCTGCAGCGAAACTGATCAGAATCAAAATGAATTTGTTGTACCAAAATAAAGACTTTTAGGACCTAGTGCATCCGTCGAACAAAAGAAGACATATCTACACCCTGTTTTACTAACTTTTTTCGATGGCCTAATCGGTGGTAAATGCAATGATCAGAAACAGGTTTCGATTGTTCATGCTGTAATGCAAGCTTGTAGGCCTCGCTCTCTGAAATGCCCAATTCCACTTGATGTAGGCTTAAAGATTTAAAGAGATTTTAGGTCGAGTTTCCTAATTGATGAACTTTGCAGCCTTGGGTTCAGTGTGTGTTATGTTGAAGTTCAGAAACAGGTAAAACTGTCGTGGAAAGGCCTGTACAAAAAACATAGGACACAGTTTTGATTTAGATGAAGAACAAGATAAGATTCTGATGATATAAACCAATTTATCGTGTAACCTTTTCAAATTATAGATTTTGTTTGATGCGAAATGTTAACTTATAATCGAATAATCGAATTTTCATTTTTTTGTTATTCAACAATTTTTTTTTTATTTTGATTGAAGTTAAAGGTAAAAATGTTTTTAAAATAGGTATTTCAATATTTAAAAATTTTTTTCGGCCACCATTTTCTCATTTCCTTTCATTTGTAACAACCAACATCATATTCTTTTTCAGCTTAAAATTTCCTGTGATTTGAAACCACACAACATAACCCCAAAAAAAACATTTTGTGTAACAGTATGTATACGAGGGTGGGCTGAAAAGTTTCCGACCTAACAAAGATACAAGACGTTTTTTCAGAAATTTTTCTATTTTTCAACATAATATCCTTGTAACTCTACACACATCTCCCAGCAATGCTTCCATCTCTGTAACCCGTCCAAATAGTACTCGACGTTTTTCTCTGCAAAATAATCGTTCACGAAGGTGATTGCCTCTTCATTTGACGAAAATCTCTGTCCTCCGAGCGCAATTTTTAGATGAGGTAACAAAAAGAAGTCACTTGGCTAGATCTGGTGAGTAAGGCGGATGGTCAGCGGATTTTCGCCATGGCAACCGCTGAGGTGTGAGACGGTGCGTTGTTGTCTTGGTGAAACAGGATTTTCTTTTTCTGCAAATGTGGCCGTTTTTCCGCAAGTTCTGCCTTCAGCTTGTCAAGTAATGATGCGTAGTATACTCCTGTAATGGTTTTTCCTTTTTGAAGATAATCGATTATAATTACTCCTTGACTATCCCAAAAAACTGTCGCCATCACTTTCCCAGCCGAAAAAACAGTTTTTGCTTTTTTTGGAGCCGGTTCCCCCTTTGCAGTCCACTGTTTGGAATGTATTTTTCTTTCGGGCGTATAATGGTGTATCCAAGTTTCATCCACAGTAATTAATCGGCGCCAAAACTCGGATTTATTGCACCTAAACTGCGCCAACGGAGCGTTGGGAATGTTCATTCGAAGACGTTTTTGGTCTAGCGTGAGCAAACGCGGCACCCAACGCGCGGACAGCTTTCTCATCTCTTAATGTTGATTTAATATGTGACAAACACGTTCTTTTGACATGTTCATAACCTCTGCTATCTCTCTCACTTTAATTCGGCGGTCGTCTAGCACCATTTGGTGAACTTTGGCGATGTTTTCGTCGGTAGTTGCAGTTTTTGGACGTCCCGAACGTTCATCGCCTCCCAAGCTCTTACGACCACGTTTAAATTCAGCTGCCCAAAATTTCACTGTGCTAAATGATGGTTCAGAGTCCCCATACACAGAATCCAACTCATCTTTGATTTGCGTATGCGTATTGCCTTTAAAAAACAAATATTTAATGACAGCTCGATACTAGATTTTATCCATTTTCATAAAAACACTCACATCGACTCACTCAAACGACTGTTACACAACAACTGCGCGTCCAAAATGGCTGAAACTTTGGTGAGTAACTGTCAACAGATGAACAACAAAATTCACTAGCTTTTATTTACGACTGCTGCTACCTTCATGTTGAGGTCGGAAACTTTTCAGGCCACCCTCGTATTTTTAGTACGTTGATTAGGAGGTTACCTACCATTTAGAACAAGAATCATTTTTTTTATAAATAGTTCCACCTCGAGGTGTTTTGTTACTTATTTCAACTGAACTATATCCCAGCTTGTATTTTATATCCAATATTTTGATGTTTTATATCCAGCCATAGTCCGTAATTGAGGCATGATGAATGATGAGTATAGTAGTATGATGTTGACTTTTAAATAACAGATTTTTTTCTGAAGGAATAAGGAAAAATGTAAAGCTTGAAGATTTTGACCTTCAACTTCAACTTTGAAACCAATTTTGAGGGTTTTGTTGTTTTTTTCAAAACTTGAACCTTTTTTGTTCTCTCTGTTTTGAGTCTTCAGGCTAGAGACAAGAAATTTTAGAAGGATGTCCCATTTGATGGTGGGAAGACCATCAGCCATAATATTTGTATCATGTACATGACTATCATTAATTAATTAATTGGTATTAGAGTCTACTTGTGTTTGCAAAAATGACTTTAAAGAATTGTCAAAATCAAAGTCGCAACACATAATTCATATTGTTCATTCGTACATCGATATCATTAATGTAATAACCTACTCAATAGGATAAGAAAATATTTATTTTTTAAGTTGTAATTATTTCATGACACCCAATCATATTTTACATGCTTTAAAAAATTTTGCATTTGCAATTATTCTAAAGGGCCATTTAATAAAGACCATTTGTAAATTGTTGCATAATTCCCTCACACGAGGTCTCTTAAATGTCAGAAGTGATAATTATAATATTGCTAAGTGCAAATCTCGTTTCGAAATGTACCTGGTAGAGAAAGAAAAGAAGAAATTAAATCAATTTTTCTTTTATTTAATCTATTTTTCAAACGAATGGTCAATCTTATCTCAAGGAGTTATGATAAATAGAACACGGCATATTACTCTCATTCTAATAGATTCTACGGCGTTCGCCCACTAGGAATCTTTTGATGCCGTCGGTGATGAAATAGTGTTCTGAGCAACGTATACGTACGTTTAGGAACCAGTTGCACAGTATCATATATTTTGGAGCAGCATTTATTGTATGTAGTTTCATATATTTGCCTGAATTATACAAAAACAAATGACATAATAATGTTGTAATCAACATAATCAATGATCATAATAAGTATATAATTTAACAAAAATGCGTACTCACAAAAAGTCGGTGGGTGAGTTCATCCACCGAAGACACCTCAAGTTTTTTGGCTCACACCTGACAAATCCAGTGTTTAACACTATGGATCCCACCACCCTTCCTGCATCGATGGCAACTGACTGTCGAGGAAAATTAGGTTCAGATTTTGTTTGTCAGATGTAAGTTAGCTCTACGTTTTATGATTCATAAGGTGAGCCCCATCACTTTGTAAACATGTATAGACATTGAATATATAATTTACATTATACCTTTGTAACAATCGCAGATCACAGTGTAAAATTGTATAAAATGTAGCCAAGCTACAGGATTTGTAATATTGACCTATTGTTAATAGATCCATGTATATAGTATCTATATTGAATTCCATAATTTATATAAGAATTAATAACAAAGGAATACGGAAAAAAAATCTAAATGATATTTTTGTTCTACAATGAATGATTTAAGATTTAATTTAGCATACTTTCCATGGAATAACATCTAACAGATAAATTTTGATAATGTCATTCAAGATTTATCTTATGAAGCAGGAAGAAAAATAAATACTTAACAACCATTGCATTTTTTCATTTCGTGTACAATCTATTTAAAAAAAGGAAATACATTTATTTATGTTCAATAATTGTTAATAAGCACTCTTGACTTCGAAAGAGCGTCAAATTTGGAACCACCCCCACCCCAGATGGCAAAAGCTCGAAGTACGCCATATGTCCATTCGCCCGTTTGCTAATGTGCAGGCGTTGATGGATTCTAAGTCTTCGAGGAGCCGTGGAAGCGAAGGAGTGAATGAGATGGTAATGAGACCGGTCGCGTGCCGAGGACTGCTTGTCCTGGAGGCAACAAACATATCTCATGGCCGATGGATTCCAGCAACCATTGCCAACCTACTGACCTTCCAGCAGTTTCTTCCACACAGACTCTAGTCTTGGCCAGGGGGGAGGGGGTTGTAGAATGCCTCTCATGTCTGCTTTATAACCACATCCAATACATTTTACTCCAATTCATAATTACAAACGGAAAAGTTTTTAATGATTTTATGTAACTGTAGTCCATTACAGTTTAAGGTGAGCCCCATCACCTTCAAGTATCAAAATACATACATTAAATAAGTTAATCAGTTATTTATAATATACTGTTTAAAATGTAATATTGCTACAGGAAATATATAAGCACCAAGTGCAATTTGAGTTAATTATAATTTTAAAAAATATTCATATTTACAAATTTACATTTACTCATTCATTCATACTGTATTTACAATTTGCGTTCATACGATGTAGGGATATTTGCATAGCTCAAGGATCCCCTTCTCGCCCGCAGTATTGTCACCTTCCCGGCAATGGAGAAGGAAGGCAAGGATTGCGCGAGAGCCTCAAGGCCTAGGACGTAAGAAAAGAGATTTGGCCGGTGCCAGAACTCCCAATGGCTAAATATTTACAAAAGATCACGGGGCCACTTCCGTTTCAAACCCCAAGGCTGGTTGTAGGGATGAGTGATACTTGATAGCGATCTTGCTAGGGCCTTTGGATGGTAAGATAAAACGTTAAGCATTTTGAGGAAATGCGACTTTGGATAGGGGAAATTATAAGGTCATTATGGAGAGTTTTCACATATTATTAATCTTTAATTTGATAACTTTCTTGATATGTAAGGAAAATATTTATTTTTCGAATGTCGTCATTGATTAATGGTCCTTCATTGTTTGTTTTTTTATGTTCAATCGAATAGGACCTTCATGTATAATTGCATGTCCCTAGGCCAAACATGGAAAAAAGCTACAAACTCATCATAATTTGTAGAAAATTATTTTTACACTAAGGATCTTTATAGAAGTATGTTTGTGAAAATTCCAAATAATTTTATGAAAATTCTTCAGACAAAGAATAGCATTAAACTTTCTCTGTTTGACGACGAACTTATTTTTAATTAATAGTTAATTGTCAGTTGTAAAATAATCCGGGCACAAATCCTTCAGGACGACTGTTAAGAGTTAACCTATCAATTACATTGGATATGAGCTCACTTAAGTGTATAAACACGTTTGTCAGGAAGCCAGGCATCCTGGCCTCTATCGGAGGATAAGCATGTTTTGAGCTATCTTATCTCTTGTGAAATAATATAAGTTACCATTTTCAACGTATTATTTATTGTTAAGCGTGTGAAAATGTAAATTCAGCCGGGATCTACCGGTTACTAAAACGAGTAGGTGTCGACACGGGTCCTTCCCTCCTCGCCCCAGGCTGTAGCCTTGACCTCAGCAACGCAGCATCAATCATTGCTCAAGATTAACAACAACTATAAAATCACAGTAGTACTAAATCATATTTTATTACAGTACAACTGCGAATTGAGTAAAACTTAAGCGGTAGTGTTTGCATAAATATGAGAGTAATTAATTCAGTTTCAGTAAACAACAAGCTGAAAGATTTGAGTAGTAGTACAAGTTTACACAGTTCTAGTCAGCCTTGTTACTAAATGTTTAAATTTACTCATATACCAACGATCCGAAATTTATTACGTGTCATTCCCTAGATCACAAACCTGGCTGTTTCATTGCTAAAATAAATTTAGAAGGACGCATTGTAGGGAAAAATTTAAGGACCTTGCATATGTATTATCTGGACTGGCGGAACTTCGGACACATTTGACAAGTAAATCCCACGTCGCAAATATAAAGTTCGCTCGCAAGGGGCCATAAATCATCCGATAATACCCTCAACTGTCATCCCGATACGATAAGAGAAGACAATGTTAACGACAGCCAAGTACGTAGTGCCCTCGGGAGATAAGGGAGCAGGAAGTGAAAAGGACCCGGAGAGTGACGTAACCGAAGAAAGCTGGCCGGTGAAATTGTCGGGAAGAAAGCAGACCGCCTTTCTACACTTTCCTCTTCATCTTCCGACCTTACATAAGACGCTTCCTTCTTCCTGACAGATTTCGGCTGCCGCGACCTTCCTTCTCAGTGCTCATGTTCCTTTTGCACATTCTGCGCAAACCTTGGTGGCTTCTCTTTACTCTTCTTTTCGTTGCTATATGACACACAGCTAAGGGTGTATCAAATTGCAAACTTTTGCAAGTGTTTTGGAGATATCCTAGTCCATCGACTACAGTTCGCACATAGTGGATAATAATTTGTTTGGGGTGAAGACATTCGCAAGGTATTTGGCAGAGGGTAGTTGAGCAGGTACAAATTCTGTAACACTTCACAAATTGAGTATGGGGCACGTTTCGAAAAACAAACTTTACAATAAGGATCTTATGCGTATGATTATTATTATTAAATGAAAATGAGATAATACATATCTTATCTTGCAAGTTTAAACTGGACACCCTGCATTGCTCAGAATGAAATTTGTTCATCGTTTCAATATTTACTTTGGGGGAAGAGGTTCCTTGATTAAAATCACTTGAATTTTCCTATCAACAAGCTGTTCCTTGCAAATGCGATTCATGTCATATATTCTTTCATGTTCTAGCTGGATTTCAAACGTCCTTAAAACCCCAAAATAAAATTGAGCTGTACTTGTTTACTTAGCTGGAATAGATGCACTATTAACAAAACAACAGACTACCAATAATTATTTTTTGACAGCTTTGTTGACACATTTCTGACTCTTCACACACTCCCGTCGAACGGGACATACAAGCAAGCAAGCATATCTCTCACTTCAATTCCTTCCATGGCATCAGTTGTTTTTGTAAATAAGGTTGATGCTAAGAATAATTTTTTCAACTAAACAATATCTTTAAATGATTTTTGAATCCTGATTTAAATCCAGTAAATTAGTTAGTCACAAAAGTATCGCTTATTCTGATTAATTTTATTAAACGTCTTCATTGTCAAATTTATTCGTTTACATTAGCAGTTTCAAAATATTTTGATTTTTGGCGAAAATGGGTTATGCTCCTGGTAAGGAAGGATGTACTTTCTATTATGATGCAGTTAAGCAGTAGGAAAATAATTAGCCATCAAAATACCTGCTGAAGCTACATTTTCGTCGAAACTTTCATTATATAACTTTATAATTTTACAACCTCTATATGCCATTTTCCAGACTACAGCCGAATAGCATCAACGAAAACGTCCTCCCAGTGCCTTATTTAATTTAAATAATATTTAAATGTTGACTTGAGAGTGACTCAAATTGTGTGAATCTTAGCAGTTTTAGTACGCTTCCGGTTATAAATTTTATTTATTTAACTTTATTTCTCTCAAATTTATAACATGACGCTAAGAATACTGTTGCATAAATCGAGAAACATTTTTACATTAATTAATAAATAAGAGCTTTCGAATGGACTTTGAAGTGTTCGCAGACGCAATCCGAAGTTACTCTGGGTATTTAAACGAAATTATAAAACTTTTCACTCAACTACTCCAGATGACAATGAATATGAGCCCATATTTGTCAACATTATGGTTCATTAGCAATTGAATAACACCATTTCTGGAGTCTCAGCTTAACGCAAACCTCTGTCTACTGGGCAATCGATTCATCGTTTGGATGTAGTTTGTCATCACCCATTTTCGTGCATGACTCTCAATAATGTTGAGACTTCAAAGTGGTTTTAATTATCACGTCAAAAAAATTGAATTAATTTTTTGAGAGGGTTACTAAAGTCATAGTATTACAAGTTCGCAGAAATAGTGCATCTTACAGAGTTCATCTCTTTAAGAACTAGTTAAAACGTAACTTTTCTAGTTGACCACTATTGATACAGTGATTTCATATTATTATCTAACCCCTGGTTAGTTGGGTCATTAAATACCTCCAGCTCAGAGTCTAATGACTTAGTTTCACCGCCCCTTTTGTAACGAGAGCACGTTTACCAGCTATAAAATTCAAAGTCGCTTTATCTTAATAAAATACAAACTAATAATAATTTTACGATAGCAACTTGATGCAGTTGTATCCTAGATAATAACCAAAGTTTAATAAGAGGGTAGAAGGACTCACTCATTAAGAAATTATGTAGACCCTCATATGTTTGGTTCACTGAAGTGAGCGCTCCTTCAGTTTCAATCCGTCAACAAGAACTTAAAAAGCGTTGAGTAGGGTCTTGGAGATGGTAAGAAGTTAAACGGGCGCGAGTTCCTGATTCCTGGGTTCCTGAGGCCAAATACTAATTAGCATATGTCAAGTTGTTGAGGACCTGTACAATTTCAAATAGATTCAATCCTTTTTAGGGCTTAGTTGATATTTTTCAAATCCAAAAACCCTTACTTTTTCAACGGTCTATATGTCTGCATATCTGTATCGGTCAAGACCTTTTGGATCCAGCACTCCAAGTGGTCCTGACCCAGGCATCCTTACCTGTTTCTTTATAGTGAAACGGTATCGACTCACCCAATGCAAAAAAGGTAGCTGCACCATTCAGTAATAATCATTAAAGGAGCTTCAAATATTGAAAAATATATAATAACCAACGAAAGTGAATAAAACGCAACTGCTATGATCTCATTGGACTGCACGCAGGCTTTCGACTCAGTGTCCCACGGGATGCTGTGCCAACAGCTTTGTGACTGGGAATGCCCAGAGCAGCTATATACCATGTTGGTTTCGTTCTTGAAGAACAGATCGGTGAGGGTACGGGTGGGCGATTGCCTCTCTATCCCATTCCCTCTGACTTGTGGAGTTCCTCAAGGAGCGGTTCTGTCTCCGGTTCTTTTCAGCATGAACACATCTGAAATTGTTGGGACAAACTATAAGAAAGCTACTGTAATCGCTTTCGCCGACGACATTGCGGTTTACAGCAGCAGCATGAGTGCACAAAGAGCTCTTACACAGGCCGAGTCAGTTTGTAACGTTATTAGTGACATACTGGGCATGTTGCTTAGTGTGCCGTCACGTGCTTAGTGGGTGAGTTCATCCACCGGAGACACATTACGTTTTTTGACTCGTTGCAGCACCTGACAAACCCAGTGTTTAACACTATGGCCCCACCACCCCTCCCGCATCGATGGCAACAGACTGTCGGGGGAAAATCAGGTTAAGAATTAGCATGTAAGTTAATTTGTAAATAGATTCACCTGAGGATCTATAATTATATATAATTATCTGTAAATTTAAAGGGGCTATGAAAGAAAATTTAAAAAATACCATATTGAAATAGTACCACATAGTTTGAATAAAAATTAAATTATTGTAATCCGAAGGTGAGCCCCATCACCTAGTCCTGTATATTTGTATATTGATCTTTTAACTGTAAAAAGAAAGTTGTATTTGTAAATCTACCCTCCTTCAATTGCAGGACGAACCATCAATGGACGAAACCATCCCTTATCAGCTCCTACAGAGTACATTCATTTTTTTTTCAATCGGTCATGTTCAAAGCAATCGGAAAGAAAGTGTTGATTTACTAATACCATATAATTCTAGGGTGCAGTTGCTTCAGTTTCTCAAATACTGCAAAATTATCGTGAAAAAAGCAATAATTTTTATGGTTTCGTTGACTTTTTTTTTTTCAAAATCAGGGGTGTTTTTACATTATATCTTCGTATGTGTCCTGGTCATTGTGAGTTACCTGTTCGACCTTTAAACAGGAAACATGCAATCGAGATAATCAATCCGACGCAAAATATTTTCAATTACATTTCACATATTCAAGGGCTATTAATTAATCAGTTGGTGATAGAAAAAAAATATTACTCTATCATATCGAGTAAGGTATCGAAATAAATATCTCGTCGCCGTGATTAAGGATATGTAAGTTTTACTTTTATTTTTGAACTTCAACTAGACATAGTCATTAAAATCGTGATTGAAAGTTTACCACCAGTGATTTTTTTAGAAACATAATTGCATGGTAGTTCAGTAGTAGTAGTTCCATTTGACGCCCCGATGATTCTGAAAATATGATAAATAATAATCAGTTAATTACTTTTTAATGAAAACATATATTTTTCCTTGTATATTTTGTAGGGTATCGAATGTAAGTAAAAATAAATTTAGAAAAACAATCAAAAGGTACTAATTAGCAAGATCATAAAGACCCTTGAATTTGTTAATGTCACACACTCAACTAATTCTGTTTATGTTAATCGTAATTATGAGAGAAAAATAATTGCCTTAAGCCATTCACATCTTTTTCTAATCTACTTCAACTGAACTGGTACGTCGCCCTTTGGAAGCTCACCCAACCACTGTTTACTGGTAAATCGCATTTTCTGTCACCACACCTCCTGTGGTTTGTATGCAGATTGATATCTATATCTGTTCCGTACATAAACCATTTTTTTTAATCGAAATTCGTCAATTCTATGGGTATTTTTATTAGCATAGAGTAAATACTTATATCTAAAAAATATTAAATTTTGGCTACATAAGTTCAAGAACGCAAAAGGCTAAACTCTGACCCGACTTATTGGAATAGAAAAAAGGTAATTCTTTTTTGTTTTTATTAAAGAAGGTTTTCGTTTTAATTTCTAGTCTAATATGTTAAAGACAAAATTCATTTATAAATGAAAAACATCAAAATTTTATTCAAAACTAAACAAATATTTTCAACGATTAATAATCCTAAAGTGAATACTTAATTATTAATAGACAAAATAAAAATTAAGGTCTATTAATTTTAAGAATTAAGAATTTGTAATTAAAGTACTGAAGAGTTACATAACGATTAATTAATTCTAACGATATTTATAACCTGCATTTTTATGGTGAGCGGCAAAACAGGGAAGAATGACTGCGCATGTCTCTGATTCTTAGTGCTTACTCCCTAGGCATACTAGAAGCCGACCAGGATGCAGGCGGCACCCCAGTCCTACCTGCCTGGTTGCCAGGACGTGTATTCTCATTTCAATGACTTGAGGACTAATCGGAGGATGTGGGTAAAAACCATGTTGCCTACCCATATGGTGCCATATTATTTGATATGTGGTTTAGTCCATTGTACCGCATGACAAAATGACTTGATGTTTAAAACCAAAACAGAGAACCTACATTCCCATCCATTTATTTTTGGTAACTATAAAAAGCGAGGAGCAAAGCCGGTCCCTCGCTCACCTATAGCGAACGCAACCATGAAATGAACTAAGAGGATTATAAAATGAACATAAAAAGTATAAAAAGTAATGGGGTGGACTAGTTATTAATGGACTGTGTTAAAATAAAATGAGGGACGGCTAGAGCTATTGAAAAATAAAAAGGTAAACAGTGGGATAGAGTGAGGAGAGGTTGGCCCGGGGTATTGACCTTGCCTGAAGTGGGTCACGCTGCCAATGAACCCTGGGACGTGGAGTCATTCACGGGCGCTCGCTGTCTCGGCCACTCTGTTTCCTAGCACTTTTACTGGCCCTGTCTGTCTGTCTGTAGGGCCTAGGTTGCAGGGGGCAGGGGGGCACCTCGGCACTGGAGTGGGGCGCCTCCCCGGTACTCATTTGGTACCAGATCATCTTGGGAGGGGGCGTGGCACATGTCTCCTTGAAGCTGTCAACTTGGGCAACCTGTCTAATCTGACATCCCTTTCTCTCACCGGTTGATGGAATTTGTAATCCCACGTGAAAATAAAATTGCACATTGTTACCAATAGCCCTTCAATCAAAAATAAGCATGCGAACCGAAAAATAAAATCATAAGTTAGGATTCCATCTCCAAGTAACCTTGTATGAGTTACCAAGTAGTGCAAACAAGAAACCCAAATGTTTAGATCAAAGCCCAGAGTAAGATCACATGATTATTCAGCAATTCTGTAGAAGCAAGTATATCCGTACATATTAGATTTAACAAAACCAGTAACAATGCTAATTTTGGCGAAATAACTCTTCCGAAGAGTCTTCTCTGGTAGGCCTGTATGGATGTTCTGCGGAAATGGTCGTAGAAATCAATCTACCTGAGAAATTCTAGAGGTGTATTCAACCAAACCTCGAAACAAGATTTGTTTTTGGTTAAAATGTAATAACGGAAATTATGGAAACAGCATTAAACATGAAAAACTTTTAAGATATCTCAGGTCACAGCTCAGCAGGAAGATATTTAAGATTTAAAGTTCCGATTTGTTTTCTCATGCATTAAATACGGTAACGAAAAACAAAATTACAAACGTAGTCCAAAAAATAGAAACTGCGTATTTAGTTCTGCAAGTTTGAATAGTTTGTTTTGCATTAATGTTTTAGTTGTTTTATTTATATGTTGAAATATAATGTTTAGTGATTGATACTTATTATATATATATATTTAAAATTTAAAAAAAATGGCAAGGAAGCTGGTATATGTGTAAACTAGTTATTACGTTTGTACAACTGTTGACGATACCCTTCATAAATAGTAACCTAAAATACCAGCTCTTGTCTAAACGTCTCAACAATACTTTCTGCGGGTGAAAACAGAAGCAACGCGACTTCCGCGTCATTTTCTCCTCTATCGCCATTACTATCCCCTATCGAATCACGTAACTCTGATCGAAGGTTGTATTTTATTTTACACTAGCTGTCGCACTTGTCTTCAACAATTGCATCTCATGCATTCTCTACTTTAACATAAGACGGGATGACCGTACTACACTATGCTCTAGACAGACTTTAATAATAGTGAAAATTAACAACAAAGGTAAAAACCGTTTGGCTACGCCAAGGATTAAAACACGGACTCATTGATTTGTAGATTGATTCATTCATTGTATGAGACACTTCTTACAAGACTTTTATGCAACTTGTAAGTGGCTTATAAGTAACTACCAAAGACACACGTGTGTGTTTGTGTTTAGCCAGCAAGGAAAAAAAAAGACTTTGGAGAAGTATACTATCAAGGCACCCATTGAACTGGTCAGAGAGAAAAGCGCAGAATGAATTATCCCAGTGCCTGTTGATAAATCATAAAGGCAGTGCAGGTAGAGAGATGTTAGAGCCGGCAATGTGATAGCAGAGGTGAGAAGATACCAGCATTGATAAGGATGATATACGAAGTGTAGGAGTTGGCGGCAATGTGAGTGTGTACCCATCGTCCAGTTGTTGCAAGGCTAGGAATGTCACTTGACCCGCCTCTCCGCTTGTAAGCTACCGTACTGCCGGCCACCGGGCAAGCATTTGCTTATAATCTACTGGCCCGAATCTCCTTATTTCTTCTACTCCTACTTCTACTAGTAGTTCCTCTTTTGAGCCAGTAGTAGCAATTGATCTCCCTCATGTGCTCATTTCACACCGTTTCCTCCTCTGTACCAAGTGCGAATGTGCCAGTGAGATAAGTATTTGTGAGAAAAATACACAAAATATTGGCTAAACCAGGAATACCACAAGGTTCTGAGATGGAGCATTCACTATTCAAATTATTCTGAAGATTATTTTTGAAATGTTCACAACCTATGTTTTATTGAACACCTGTTGAAAGTTCTATTAGCTCTATTTCCTTCCATTCCACTTGTTAGGAACTGTGTTATGGTTTATGGAGTGTTGATGGTGTGTACATCGCTACCCAATGCACTATTAAGCAAGGAGGGCAACAAGGGTGGTTCTGTATGGTGATGTTTTTGGAGTGATGGGGCCCAATTATCACTCAGAAATTCGCTGTGAAGTCGCGTTGTTTAAAGGTATGGAAACCCACAATTTTCTTTGCGACTCTTTTCTAGAGGTCCTCTCTTGATACAATTTTTCGGGTTAGTTATAAGCCCTCAGCTGATTTTCTTCCTTGGCTATCTATGGCTGGGTGTTAGGGCTCCCAAAAATTACCACTTTGCCTGGAGATCTATAGTGTAGTTAATTTATAACCTTAAGGAATCAGTTGGTGAGTATTTTGATGAGAGGATGGATCGAATTATAAGCCGTATATCTGTGGCTCCATGAAATAAATGGGTAAAACCATATATTTTGAAGGAAACGTTTTATAACTTTGAACATTCCTAAAAATTATGTGTTTGATACAAATTAAGTGTTTATGGCACTATTAAGGCCCAAAATCACAAATGGTGAACAAAGCCTACCGAACAATGCATGTACTTGAACTTGTCTCGGTTTAAAGCTATGTTGGACTCACATACATATACCCCGGAACCAAAGGAATTTCCTACAATTGAAGTTGTTTGTCTAATTCATAAAGTTATAATACTCATTTTATCAATTTCTGAGATTAGCGATCCTGTGAGATCAAGATTTAATTTAGCCCCTTTAATCGTTGTAATGACTGAAAATCCAATGTGGGGAAATAGCATATTACTAGGTAGACTATACGTGGCTCAGTCCACTTGATCTTGTAGATTTTTTTTGGAATTCTTATTGAGATAATGCCGTACCCGAAGCAAATAGTTCGTTGGATTAGCCATACTAAGGACTTTAAAGGTAATAATCATTATCTTTATTAGCGTGATTTGGCATATTATTAAGACTATTATTACAGGTGTCAAAAATGCGGTATTAATATATTTATAAACGTTGGATAAAGGCATATCCGTCAATCGGAGACCGATTAATGTTTTTTTTTATGTACGTGATGCAACTATAAAATTCTTGACCAATTCAAATAAAAAATGCCATGTGTTTGTGGTATGCCAGAGCAATGTGTGCTGGTAGGGGGTGATGTTTGTTCTGACAGCATGGTGGGCTGTAGAGTGGAATCAAGGAGACTGCGGAGGCAGGTGAGAAGTCAGCTGTTGCTGACCCGTGGGCATCTGGCCGGCCATTAGGGCAGGATATTGCCTACTAGATATAGGGTACCGTTCCGCCGACATCCGCCTCCGCGGCTGCCTTATGTCCAGGAGGCAGTGGGCACTGCGTTATTTACCTCTGATCTTCCTGCGCGCTAAAGGTGGAAGTGGAAGGAGGAAACTCGTTATGTCAGCATGAAAGCTGACTCCGGTCATCAAGACCAAATAGATCATGCCTATAATGAATCTTATTCCGGCGCTTACGCAACTTCCTCCTCTCAATATTGTAACAGGTATCCTCTTTGGAACAGCTAAGAGGCAATGGTCTGTATGTATGTATATGTATGTGTATTCTACGATATCGGTAGTAAAAATGACATTATCGATGTTTATTTAAACAACATCCCAAATTTCACCGATTATATACTGAAACTGATGCAACAACAGGTTCAACAACCAGCTTGAAATATACCAAAGATTTCCTTAAAACTGTTTTGCCGCGGATGATGATATTCAACGATGGATCAAAATTTACAAATAACAACAGTTGTGCTGGTATTATATTTTAGTCATTTTTCCACCGGAGTTTTTCCAGGATGCTAGAACAGCAGAGGATGCTAATGAAATTAATGAAAACCTTTTAGACAAAAATACTCGTTTCATGTACAATTTTATTACACAAACTTGGAAAAATCATGTTCAACACCGTCTAGGCAGGTAGTATGTGGACTGTGTCCCCCTCTCTGCTAGTGCATAAGAGTACCAAAATTCGGCAGAAAAGTCCAACCTCTAAGGGATCAGTGTCGATCGCTCGGTGGTCGTGATATTTTTCTTGCTCGGAATTTGCGATTATTTATTATCGACAAACCTGTGAATTCGGCTTCATTCGTTAGCATATTAATATGAACAATAGCCAGTAACCCTTTTCAGTAAGTGATAGACGTTGCTTTCCTTCATATCATCATTTCGCACCTTTTCCCTACTCTTTATAATGTGGAGATGGCGTATTTGTAACAAAAATACCACTGCATGCAATCAGATTTATGCACATTTTCATAGCACATAATTTTTGCTTAACCAGGAATGTCACAAGGTTCTAAGATAGTTTCATAGGTGATAACGCTTGGCGAACAAAATAAACTCAAAGTGAACTGAGTCTGCTACTAATTTCTAGGAACTTGCACTTCGTCAATATACCACGGAATAAACATTATCTTGAAAAGTAGTGTTCAACTTCTTGTAAATTGTAAACTTGCCTTATTATTAGCGATCAGTTTAAATGAATTCGACTTACCCGTGAGTGAGGGCGAAAGCAAGTAAATGAAGATATCGTTTTCTGTATCCGAGAATGACTATTCATGGCCTTTAACATGTGAATTTTTTTTTCAGTAGTTCGAAGTAAACAAATCTAGATTCAAGGCTAGTACTCAATTTTAAACCAAGAAATCGAATTTTCAAACTAGGAATACAGTAGGTGATTGAAATGAAGTGCTTTTGTCTGGATTTCCGGCCATCAATCCGGATAATTGGAACTCTAGCAGAAATAAAATCTCTCGCTATAAGTGATAAATATAAATAAATTAATGAAATCTAAAACTAAAAGTTAAATTACACAAAACTACGAAACACTTGTCTAATTTAGACATTGATCTGAAATTGGTTAAAATTGAACACCATAGAAGTGAGTGAATCTTATAAAATACTTTGGTAAAATAATATGTTGTTTTCATGTTTTGAACCCAGGCATTTCATATAGCAATATAAAGAGCAAACGCAAAACAATGGAGAATGCTGGCATAGAGACTACTACATTCTGAGCTTATTTTATTATAGGTCTTTAAAATCTTGAAGACATTTAAACTTGTAGCTCGATTTGCGGGAAAAGTTAAGTACCTAGTACTTATTTTCAACAACTGAGCGCAGCACAAGGCGGTCACTAGAAATCTACTGGCACTATCTCTCGTCAGAAACATATTTTCAGAAGATTCCTAACTTACAAATTAAACTCAAGAGTAATTTATTATAGAATGAAGGGCTGTATTAACGATTCCAATGACAAAAAACAATCTCAAAATTATTGAAAGATGTATTTTTTTTTTTATATGAAGTAAAATAATCAATTAATGACAGCTTATCATGTTTTATGGAGATGGTAGTATTTTTCATATCACTAGTTAAAAAAGAGGACTCACAAAGACCAGAACAAACTCATGGATAAAAACACAGGGTCTCTGTTTTGAAAAAATTTAAATTTCTATATTTGCTTCTTGCTATGTCAGTAAAATATTTAACATGACATAAACATGTGTCATGTCTAAATCCTTACATGTACACTGACGCATCAGCAATGCATTGCATTAATTATTAATTTAAGTCGCCCAAGGATTGCTAGCAAGTGATAATGGTATGGCATAATCGCTGAAAAATATTATTGAAAAAGGTAGTCTGCAGAAGATCAAAAATTAATGGAAGGTTAGTGGTCCTATATAGAAATTCTATTGGGAAAATTTCAAATAAAGGATTTTTGTCATGCTCGTATATCCTGGACATAGATATATATTCTTCATTAGTAATCAATTGATTAACAGGGAATAAACATTTTTTACAATCAATATAAAAACAACATTTGTGACTGTGCAGACTAAACACAGTTTACCAGCTTGAAGCCTGGTTTGATGAAATTACTTTCCTTTATTTTTTAATTACTTCCTGGTTGATCCGTTACTGATTGGTTCAATTCCCTATCTACGATTTCTCTTCAGGGGGCAATTAAAAACTTCTATAACAAGATCTGAATTGCCATCAGTTTCTCTACATTACCTGAATGCTAAAGCGTATTTTTTTTTTCTAATAACAAACCATCAAATATATATATTCCTTCAAACGACATAATTCCCTGATAATATGAAAAGGTTAATTTATTTTATGTTCTACATTAGATGGCTCGCAATGGCAATGTGTCATACACAAGAGCCAATTTCTGAAGACAAAAGAGAAATTAGCCCTTAAGATTGCAAGAGTCTCAGGAATGAAAAATGTCATCCCACTGCTTAACTGCCAGCAGTCACTGCCAACCCGCTGCTGAGTGGAGTTCCAGCAAAAACACACCTTTAGAAACCCTAACTTTAAGAGGGCCTTATTTGATATTATTTTTGTTAAGGTTGTGATATTGATAATTTGAAGGTATTTAGGACTGATAAATCTGCATAAATGTTCTTTGAGTCTGAAAGAAGTCTGTGCAATTTAGCTCACAAAAGTATAGGGAGCTAAGCTATAGGAGTGTCACAAATCAAATTCCAGAATGCAGCAAATTAAATTTCTAAATACCATCAGAGATTGTTATTGAGGAGAATAAATGTGGATACTGTCGTTTAATAATGTCTACCTACAAGCTTTTTGTTTCTAATTCACAAGAGCTTTCAGCAGCCTATACTGACATTCTCAAGTGCTCAGAAAGTTGTTAACGATAATGTTGTCTTGCTCACTACCTTAGCTTATTTTCTTAAACTTGTGAAAATTTAATTAGATGATTTATAATTACTGTTTTAACAGGCATAAAGAAATAAGTGTGTTACATAAAAAAATCTTCATACAACAAACTTTGTATTGATTTTATCAACTCAATATAGTTTGCGAAACTCATATGGTTTAAATTCCTGAAATTTCATTCTATTTGGTCTAAGTTAAATCACACAGACTTCCTCAGACACATACGTTAGGCATAGCCTTAGCTCAGACTTTTATTAGAGATTTTTTTTTTTTTTTTTTAAACCTGAAACTCTTGTTTTCATCAATGTGTCTGTCGGTATGTCTATTCTGGTTTTTGTGTGTTCCTTGTTGGTGCTAGATACATTAAATTTTAAATGGAAATCCCATTTGATTTTGGAGATATGAAACAAACACCACCCATGCTATCACCACACATGATTTAAGCATCATCAATTGGTTAATAACATAATATTTTTAAAAAAAACTTTCTTTAAGGATATGCAATTTTTGTCATGCTTTTTTGAAACTATAATTACAAAACGACATTAAAACATTATTATCATTAGTTCAACCCCTGTTTTTTCAGTCTTGATATTTTGTAAGATAGTTCCATTTGATTAACCAATGATGCTTCCCCTTGAGAAATAATGATAGGTCATTAACTAACCAGTTAATAATTAAGAAATAAATATTTTTCCATCATATTGATTAAGGTATCCAACATCTCCACATCCTAGCCAATAGTATGTCTTGTATTGGGACACTAATAGACAATAATTACAAGTGAAGACAATAGACATAAAAAGTGAATATTGGGTTGACAGACGTTTCCCAATGGAAGTTTCACTTGAAACCCGCACAATGCGAAATATAATAGCAACTCAGTGTAAAATAATTTGATTACTTGTTGATTGCAAAATAAATATTTTCCTGCCATTTTGCAAGAAGTGCCAAATTAAAAGATCTCTACGTCTATTAATAGGTAGTTGGTTCTATAGCTTTAGTGGATTTAAAAAGTCTTTAAAATCATTTTCGAAGTCGTAATGAAGCCCTGTACTGAGCGATGCATCACACGACATGAATTTTTTGAGCAATCACGATCATATTTGTCTACGAATCCGATCTGCGCAAACAACTGATCGGGTTCGGCCGTCTTGGTGACGAGTCTTGAAAAGAAGCTTAACGAAACGCTAAAAACGAGGTAAGCTAATAAAATTGTATCTTTTCGATGCCCTCTGTACAAACTAATGTTCGAAGAAATGTAGAAAAGTAATGTAAATCTTAATTATTCCGGTCAGGACCAGAAGAAATGGATTTTGTAAAGATCTTTTTAAATCCATTCAAATTTTATCAGCTTAGAGTCTATTGGACCCTCTGTCTGGTGACGTACGTCTGACCTTCATTGTATCCCCCAGATTGTTATCAATGATACCAGGGTTTGGGAGAGTTTCAATCGTATTTTGGCTATATTAAGCTTGTAATATAGTCTCGTTAATGCACTTATTAAGTGCTTCTAATCTTATTGATTTACCTTTTGCTCAAACGTGGCAACATTTTCTGTCAAATAAATACACTGCCAACAAATGCTCTGTCATTTTTCTCTTAATTGGCAGGTCATGTCAAACTGAACTCTTTTTATAGGATAATAGCCACATTGGTACCATTGGTTTAAACAAGTAAGAAATTATAAGTGCTTCCCTTAAAAAAAAAAGTTGATCAAAAATGGAATTCGGGATTGGAGCTCTCTCAGCCATTGGGGCGGGATTTTTCACTAATCCCTTAGAAGTGGTTAAGACACGGTTCCAGCTGCAAGGAGAGCTTCAGAAAAGAGGTCAGTATACCGTGCATTACAAAAATTTCTTACACGCTGGTTATATAATAGCAAAGACAGAGGGGATTTTGGCTCTTCAGAAAGGTCTGGTACCTGCGCTATATCATCAGGTGGTCTTAAACGGCGTGAGACTTGGAGGCTATCAAATAGCAGAAGAGAAAAATATGTACAAGAAGAAGAACGGGGAAATATCATTATTCAACACCGTTGCCATTGGTGGTATAATGGGTGTTGCAGGAGCTTATGCCGGTAGCCCCTTACAATTGGTAAGTTTTGTTGAGTTATTGATTAAAAAAAGTTAATCTTTTTTTGTTTTCATTATTTAACTCCATTAAATGTATTAGAAAGTTCAACTATAAAAGGTTTGATTTGTAACAACTAACTGCAAATCAAATTTATTTAATTAAGTGAAGGGATTTTTTCAACAATTAAAAAAATGTGATTTGTGAAGAAAAAAAAAAAAAGGACTTTCACACATATTTTGGTTATTGTAACAATGACAACTTATTCTGAGTTGTAGTTCCATTGTAGTTTCAAGTTGATTTATTAGGAAAAATTCTGAAAATTTATATTTACTTTATTAGGTAAAAGTACGTTTGCAAGCTCAGTCCGCAGAAAGCATTGCAGTGGGGACACAGCATAAGCTGTCCGGTACTTTAGATGCTTTGGTACAGGTAATAAATAAAGTAATTTTTCTATATATTTATATAATATGATATAAAAATCAATAGCCTTGAATTTAAGATGGTACAATGTTCAAGTTCTTAAATTTTCTTTGTGAATTTCATATGTGATGATAACCTGGAATTATGATTTAAAAAATAAATTATTTAAAATAAACAGGATTCCAGTGATTTTGTGGTCAATTCTATCTTCAGCTGTCACAATATTTTTGCTAGAAAACAGTCATCATTTTATTTTTTTAACAGTCAATTAATGCTTCAAGTATGCATTAGTTTTACAATTTTATATTTTTATTTCTGTAGCAATAAATAAAAGAACTTTAATTACTTTTATTAAAAATGTATGATAGTTTTGGAATCGTTTAAAATGAACTGGTTGTTGACCGAACTGGAGTATTAAATCTAAAAATTATTTAATGTTTATTCAGATTTATTCTCTATTCTTTAGATATGGAAAGCGGACGGTTTATCTGGCCTATGGAGAGGAGTTGGAGGATCTGTACCGCGCCTAGCCGTCGGCTCAGCGAGTCAACTGGGCACATTTTACATTGCCAAAGAATTTCTTTCGACTAACTCTGTAAGTGTGATTTATATAATATTAATTTCAGTATGTAGTTAATCTGCCAGGACACTATAATTAATCGTCTACAATGACAAATTCCAGCTCTAATACATTAGATATAGTTAAGAGTAAAAAATTTTGGGTTCAAATCCTATAGGCAGACATGAATATCTAATTTATATGCAGTGCTACATATTAGAATTAGGTGGTTTTGAACAAGATAGACTAAACCTCCTCTAATTTTGAAATTATTGCAACATAGGGAAGGCTATATTTAAAAAAAATTAATAAATCACCCTTGTTTGATGTGGTGACAAGCAAGCAAACAGTATGATAAGATAGAAAATACCATTAAGCTTTCATAACAACCATTATTAAACTTAAAATCAATAAAAATCACAAAACACTTATAGGATAAAAGTTCGTAAACTGATATATTGCTTTTTCAAGTTTAGTCTATCTTAAAATATAAAAGGATGAAAGCCATTTAAATCTCCAGCGCCCTTTCAAAAATTTAAACTACATCCAATTTTTATATAAATTAACTAAAGAAAGTTATGTGCACATTTGTATATAATTTTACTGTGTATTAAATAAATATACAATATGACCCCACCTAGTTGAGAAATAGTTGTATGAGTATATACTAATACATGTACCACTTAATGTGCACCTACAACAGCAGACAATTCTCAGCTCTGATTATACTTAAAGTTAAAATAAATGAACAGGAAAAATCTATGACTACCAGATAATTGTTCTTAAGTGGCCCCTGTGGTTAAAGCAAGTAAGTTTTTTTAAACCATAATTAATTTACTATAAATTAACCTATCTCTCATCGAATTATTCTATGTAATTAAGTAAACCTAATTTTTGTTAAAAAATAAAACTTCCAGTCAGCACTAGTACAGTAGTTTTCTATGTAAAACTACAGTGTATAATAAATTTCAAAGTTAATGTTTATCTCGGTAAACACTGACAAACGTACCTATAAGGCGTAAAAAAAAAAAGAAATCGAAGAGAAATTTCAGAGATGTTAGTGTAATTAATAAAACTTATACTAATCTCTCTGAAATGATGTAAATTAATGATGTAAATTTTCAGATTTAATTTTTAAATGTATTCATAATCCATCATATCTCAAAACCCTATATTACACGAGCTCATGACATAGAAATAAATTATCTTGTTTGATTTGTAAACTCATGATAAATCTACCTACAAAAAAATGTTACGCAAAATGCAATATAAATAAAAAATTGAACATGATCTTAGTTTAAATAAGAAATAAGCTGATAATGAATCCCTTTTATTTTCCAATATGTTACCTAAATTGTTTTTTTACCTAGCACGTTTTTTATATATGCTCATGATTAAGAAATAATACAGACATAAGATAGATTCAAAGCTACGATCCTTTGAAAATAAACTATGATTACTCATGTTGGAAATTTTCTTTCTAAAATATGCGGATTTTAGATTTCAAACATTTCATATTTTTAACAGCATAATTAATCATGTATGTTTGAAGTGTCATATATATTAATGCAATATATATTTTTTGTTTGAATGTGATACCCTGTAATCTTTTATTTAAATTTTAATTATTTTCTGAAAAAATATCTGATGTTCTAGCAGTTTAGAATAGCATGAATAAAAGAAATCCCACCTTATTGAGAAATAATTGTATAAAAATATACTATTAGATGTATCACTTAATGTGTTCATCTATGACAGCAGACAATTCTCAGCTCTAATATATACTTAAAATTAAAATAAATGAACACGAAAAATCTATGACTACCAGATAATGGGTCTTAAGTGGCAAAATTTTTAGTACTTTATTAATACTTTTATAATATTTCGAGAAGTGGCACATGCTACTTTTTTGTTTTATACAGTTCACAAAAAAATACTAAGCAGTATATATGCCAAATTAGGTGTGAATACCACAGTAAATTGTTAGTTTGTGATTATTTTTTAAGGTACTAAAAGTATTTTACCATATTTTGTCGAAGGTACAATAAAATTTTGATGGGTGGAAAGGTTTGTTGATAATGATGTAGATGGTACAAGTCTCTTGATAAGTACAAGTACAAGTCAATAATTGATTGTCTGGTTGTTGTACCACTCCATGTGGCCTTTATGGAAGCTTAAATTACTCTTAAACTCCTCTGAGTAATATTTTAAAATGGAGCAATATTGCCAAAGTACTCGGTGATTACAAGTTGATCATTTGGGGCGAGACCGATGGAGGAATTGTATTCTTTATTATTATTTATTAGCCTAGAACTCTCCAGGAAATTGATAATAGTAAATATCAGGTGAGTGGAATGACTGTACTGCGGGTTTATATTACGGGGAATTCCACCTGAGCCTGCCTTTCGTGCATCGAGGCACAGCACACTTGCTGATGAGGTAAAAGCCTGCCTTAAGTCATCCTAACTGTCGCCCAAATTCCAAGCCATACCCTTGTGAGTCAATATGAAGGTTGTATCTCACAGCAGAAGATGATGATAAAGTCTACATTTTTGTCGGTAAACATTTGAGTTTAATTTTTTTTAAATTACCTTGGATTTGAGAAATTTACACGTTGAAGGCTCGAACGTAAGGAGAGAGCTCCATATTTTCCTTTCCCTTATAAACATTGAACAAGTTCATTACTATTTCTTAGCACAAAAAAGCAATTTTCTGTATTGATCTTAAAGGACACTCCGTAGCAAAGCATGGATAGATACCATTAGGTGTATCTATGTTTCAAGGTATACATATGTTAAATTAAATTATTTTTATATTTTACAGTTTTATCAGATAGCTCCTGGTCTTCTGAACACATTTGTATCAAGTATGCTTGGAGGAGTAGTTGTTGCAATCACCATGGGGCCTTTGGATGTTATTTCGACTCGACTTTACAATCAAGGTATAAAATTATAAGCATTTATTAGTCAATGTTACTATTTACTTTGTTGCCACAATTTAAAAAGATCTTTTACTAGTCAGTGAAAAATCTCAAAAATGTTTTTAAAAATAATGTTCTTAGCAATTTGTTTATTTACAGGTGTCGATGCTCAGGGAAGGGGACTCCTTTATTCTGGCTATTTCAATTGTGTTTCAAAGATGTGGAAAACTGAAGGGTTTAGAGGTTTCTACAAAGGAATAGTGCCTTGTTATATGAGAATGGGTCCACACACAGTACTCTGTTTTGTATTTTGGGATGAGCTTAAAAAACTCCATCACAAGCTGTTCAGGGAAAAGTAACTTAATTAAATTTTCTGTTTGTCACAGAAAAAAAAATATCCCTAAATTTTAAACTATTGTATTATTTTTTCATCTATATGAATAAATTATTTATTTAAAGAGTATGTTGTTTTAAATATAACTTTGTTAATGTCATCAATAAAATTAATTTTTGTTATGGTATTTATATTTAAAATATGTTGGCTGTGTTTCTATTATTTGAATATTTTGTTTATACTCATTTTGATGTTTTAAACCTTTGACAAAAAATGCTGATTAAATTTAACAAACCTTAGTTCAAAAGTTGTTGTTTTTTCATTATCTTTCCTAATAGTAAGTAATGATATTTAGTAGGCCATTTTTTATCTAAGGTAGAATTAATTTTAATTCTAATTGATTAATAAGTATTAATTTGAATCTGAGGTTAAAATCATTTTTTGTGTTTGTATTGAAAATAAGAAAAATGATTTATAAGATAAGAGGACAAATAAGTCTCCATAATAGTATAGTTTTTCTTTGGCTAATAAGTATGAGTAATAGTGATGTCTATACCACAACTGAACTTGATTAAAGATATGTTTTAGTTGCACAATTTTTTAAATCTTTTAATGAAAAACAAATGGTGGCATTACTACTGATCCTAAGGATCAACTTGTTCTTCCAAATAAAATTTATTTAACTCAATTCAATGAATTTTAACGTTAATATACAGGGTCTGATGCTTAGTAGAAATTATGTATTTGTATTTATATCCAACCCGTGGATTATCACTATTAAATTCTATGTAACATCAAAATAAGGGATAGAATAAACATTGATATTAAGCAAAAAATTACACCTCTCCTTTCAAATTACAACTTCAACAAACCTTTCACTTAAAAGTAATTATAAGTATTGATATTCCCAAAGACCTGGTTTCTATTAGCTACATAATATAAAAGTCATACTTTATTAACACGTGAAGCGCCATGTCAGTTGTCACTAACTTCTTGTTTGCACCACATCAGTCATGGGTGACTGACAAAATACTTTTTGCTAGCCTTATAGCAACCAAGTCAAACTTCCAGCTGCTTGCATTTCGGCGAAATCTGATATAGAGATATTGGTAAGCAAGACAAAATAGGCTTGGCGCTTAACGTGTTAAACATAAAATGATAGTGAAATTAATGAGATTAAACGGTACCTTAGCTGTTAAATAGGTTGATTACAAGGTTTTTCGCTGGTGGAAGCCGTCTTTGGTTAATTAGATCCCGCTAAAGCTATCTTGAGCTTAATGAGTATTATAGTTTGAATGTGTAAATAATGGTATATATATCATCTTTTAAATGGTTGTTACTTGAGCGAGAAAAATAAATTTCTTTAGTCTCATACTAGAAAGATAAAGATATTTAAATTTATTACCACTTTTTTTTGTTGTCAATTGAGCATTCTCAAACAAAGTTATAGGGGGGAAGAAAACAATAACATAGGACATCAGGTCCTCCTTCCCCCAAAAATTAGACAAAAACACATACCGACATATTACCCTTTACCTGTCTGAAAGTAGAGCCTCTGCCTTCGGGCTTGAAAATTAAGTCATCATCTTGTGTTTTACTGTTTTATTGCGACAAAGAAATCAGGGATAGAACTTGGCAACATAAAATAAACATAGTTCTTCAGTTGCATTTTATTCAAATAATGTGAAGAAATACATAAAAATATTTTATAACTTATATAGATCACTCTATACTAAAATATTTTAAAATACAATTAAAATAATGGTATATATTCATATATATATATATCATATATCATATTTTAAATGGTTGTTACATGAGCGAGAAAAATTAATTTTTTTACTCTCATACTGGACAGAGATATTTAAATTTGTTACCACTTTTTTTTGTTCAGTCAATTGAGCATTCTCAAACCAAGTTATAGGGGGAAAGAAGACAACAAAACACAAGACAAAAAATAGTCACACTGATGAAGGTACAAGAAAAATAAAACCCTGTAAGTGGATTTTTGAAGGGTAGATTGATTACCTATAGGCACACACAGAGTTTAGTTCAACTGTGGTAATTCGGAGTAGAGACGCTTATATTAATCCATAAAAAAAAAAATTAAATGGGATACAGTTTGAGTACAGAAGAAGCCCTCTTAACTAGATCTCACATGGATTTTTTTTCCCCTTTCTAAATGCCTAATTTCATATTGTCACATTGTTGGCATTTTGATTATACCTAAAAATATTTCATGATAAAATAAGATTTTGATTATTGTTTTACTTAAGTAGACACAAATTAAAATAAGGCATCGATTCTAAAGCCCTTCAGAGACATAATTTCAAAAAAGTACTAACTAGTAATCAAACTGCTGTTAACAACAAAATTGTAGCAAAGCTAATTAAAAAAAATGAGAATTTTATCCGTAAACTGTATTATTAAAAAAGTTGATTTCAGTTTTAGGGTGAATACAAAGAAATTAGGTGAAAACAAATCCATTTTAAATAATGCTCTTTTCTAAAAAATTTAAATCGTAAGTGGCAGAGTTTCGGTCTAAGGGTAGTCAATTACTTGACCCAACCGGCTTCTTCATTATGTTAAAATTTTCAAATTCCAGTTTTAAGCAACATTTACTAATCACAAAAGATGAGCACTTTGCAGAAACCCAAACTAACAATTACACTGCTCGCCTCCTTTACATCGGTTTGGGGGGTTAGAAACAAAGTGGGGGTAAGTGACAAACTAAATTTTTAAGAATACTCAATCCACATTAAGAGAAGCATTTAGATGTAAAATTAGTGCTATCTTTACTAAAAATTTTATTAATTACACTCTTTTGTTTCTGACCCCCCATCATAATACAACTTCCATCCCTTTATCACATAATTTAAACGTGTTAACAGAGCTTCAACTGCATAAGGAAACTGAAAATATTTTGAGACAGTGAAACTTTGAATGCTTAATTCCTTAACATCTTATAAGGTCACTTCTAAGGAATAGTATTACATACACATATAATATACATTAGATACATATAAAAATTCAATCGAAGGAAACTACAGTTATTGGCATTTAGATTAGCAAACAAATTTTTTTAAACTTATTTTTAATAATATTAAGTAGCATTTCGTATAATTTTTATGCATTAACAAAAATGAAAATTAATATCCTAATAACCATCACATTTGCTAACAAACTAACTAGCAATTTATACCTATTTCGTATTATTGCACCCTTACTGAATAGCAACAGCCCTAAATCGAACTAATTTTACATAATGTTATATTAGAATTACTAATTTTAAAAGTATAAAGAATAATATAAATCACCAGGCACATAAGTCATTCAGAGGCCAGTCGATATATCGTTTTACCTATACATGAGTTTTTCTCTTCATTAATATAATTTTTTTTTAATGGTTTTCTAAAATGATCATGTATACATTGAAATAATACTAAAAAATTACATTTTAGAAATGAACCTTTGCCATTGTTTACTGATTTCTGAAAGTCTTATGCCGGCAGTATTTTTTATTTTTAAAATGAAACCTAGATTCATAAACAAACTAACTCAAAAATAACAAAGTTTCACTGCCAGAAAGAAAGAGTAAGAAGAAAAACTTTTTACCTCACAATTTTATTTTTAAAATTAAAGCTTTAAAATTGAAGAAGGACGAAATTGGAGCCGGGAATCCTCAATATTTCTACCCGATTTCTTTTTGAAAACCCCTCACATATCAATCGTATATTCTTTTACTAATTAAGGAACGAATTCATTTCTTTCTTTTTTAATTCGCTCATGTCTGATATGTATCATGACAACCAAACATTTTTGTTTGCGTTAAATTTTCCTATAGTAATTACATTTATTTATTTAGGAATTTTGTAATGTTTACCATCGCAGAGCCGAAACGCATTAATGACTCGATGATGTTTTATTATTACGAAACTCAGAAAAGCGATTTTAGCCTCAATTTGGAATCTATTTTATTTTTATTGCTTAAAAAAATGCTAGGTATGAAAAAGCTTGCAAAAAGTACAGAAAGCTAACCATAAAAGCCTTTTAAAAAAAAGAGATAACACGTTTAATTTGAAAGCAAACAGATGGGCCTATACATTTAGTAACAACATATTTCATAAATGAAAGTCACAGCTCTGGCAGGAACAATGCACAGAACTTCTATTTGTATAAAAAGAGGCGGTATTAAGCACCTTCTTATTGAACTTTTAACATGGGGAAGGGGGGGCAGTGCGAAATGAACACAATTTACATAACAAATATGTATATCAGCAATAAAGACATCAATGATCTGTGGTTATTAAACAATGGTCAATTTGTGTACTACTTAACATTACAGTTGTCTATATAGTTACAAAAAAATTAAGCACGTACCATGCAATATGTGCATTGATATACGAACAGCTTACATTAAATGACGTACACACAAATTGACCAATTCCATAATGCAATGAGAAAATTTTTTTATCATAATTTAAACAAAAAATATTGTCCTGTCTATAGCAATCTAAGCACAATTCACTACCATATCGAATTAGTTATCTTCCTAATTGTTATGGCCCTGTTATGTACAAGTATTTACGAAACATTCAGTTCGATAAATCTATTTTATCCAACACTACGCTAGAATTATAATTTTTATATATTTTATATTAAATATTTTATTTTTTAAGAGTAAAAACACTAATAACACTACTTAATCCAAATTGTGCAGTTTGTCCCACTGATACCCATTATGTATTCCGTATCATATTTGTTAACAATGAGGCACGAATGAGAATAGATTTCTGACAAACTGATAATAAAAAAAAGACCTATTATTACTATAGACTTAACATCATTATTAAGTTTTAGACAATTGACTGTATTTACTTCAGAAAGTTATATATTTTTGTAATAATTTCACTCGCCGGTAAATAAATATTTATATCAGGCTTTCATTGTATTAAAAATTGTGAGAACCTAGCAGAGCAGCGATCATTGAGGCATGTGGAATTACTTAATCAATATCCCAAAATTTTAAATTTGTTTTTGAAAATCACAAATGAAACAATCGGATTTAAACCTACTAAGTCGTACAGGAATGACAATCTAATCTTATAGATTAATGTAAATTACAGTACTTTGTGAAAATATCGACAAATCCTTTAGGATATTGATGGTATCCTTCGAACGACAATTGGTTCTTGTAAAATTGCCTCACCTAGATACATTACTGCCCTGAACAATAATATTGCTCTCCTATCTCTTCCATGATCACTGTGACCAAATGAACCTATAAACAGCTGAGTGAACATTCAGCCTTTTAAACGTTTTTTATATTCATGCCATACTGTCCAAATAATTTCTTCTTTAACTTTTAATTGTTGATATGTTTTTTTTTGTCTTTTGTAAATAAATTTATGATAATATGATGATTATAAATGAAAAAATGAGTGTTTAATATTGGAAAACAAATAAGCTGTTATTTGAGAATATCAATAAATTGATAATGAAAATAAGTCTTCCATTATTAATAAAAACAGATTATTTATAATCTTGTATAGGTAGCACTGTCAAACTTTCTTACTGACAAATTTTCATTATTTACATTCAAGCACTTTTGTGCATACTCCATTTATTATCTTAGTTAACTCAGGATCACAATTTGACAGTTGTTAACATTCATTCAGGCAGGGATGGAAGAGCAAGTACTAAGTAGAAGTTCAGGGTAGCAATGGTCAGGAGTGGGACAACCAAACAGGTACACTACAAACTTGATCCTAATGAAGTTCCAGCAGGTAACGGTCATAGGTCTATAAATAGATGCTTATTATTTTACAGTAATTCATGTACTACTTCACATTAATACCAATCAAAAAGTGATAATGTTTTATTTACTCCCCATTATAGTGATCAATTCTGCCTCAAAAATACTTTTAAATTAAATGTAGTGAATATAACAAAAGAAAGTCTACGTGACAAAAATATAAATTCATGTCTTTTTTCTTAACACCTCAAAAATTATCCTTACTAAATCAAGCACATGCAGCAACCGACAACCAACAAATAATGTAAAAACATGAAAACCTAAATTTAATATCCTGACCAATTAAAGTTTTTGCAACTTTGTATCTAACAAATATTTATTTAAATTAAATAGCTTAAAGAAATTAAATTTTAAATGACCGTACAAGTTTTCTATATTATGTCAAATATAAAAAAATTATTGTTTATTGGCAAGAATGTCATAACAGAATATGTAACTCTTTATAGTTATTTTTTAAACTTGTAATTAAAATGTTCAATGCAATCATAATTATAAAAAGTTATAAGTCGACATAAGAAAATCAGACTTTATATTACTTCAATAATGTGATAATGATTGAGAAAATACTTGTTAATTGACCGATTAAGTCGAAATAAAACAAAATTTTTTCTTTCTTTTTATTTTTTTAATTGAAAGGAACAATTATAATTGAATAAACAGTGTCATCTGCTCGCAGTTGAAAGTTTATTTTTTTAATTTGTTTTAAACTACATCAGTAAAAAAAAAGTTACAAATTTTCAATTATTATTGAAATAAACTTAATTGTTTAAAAACTAGGACCAATATCATATGATTAAAGAAAGAGTTTGACATCACCAACAAAATAAAATATGGTATATTTTTAAAATATACAACAGTTCTATAGTCAAATTTAGATGAGATATAGATCCCACTATAATTAACAAAAAAAAAAACAGTTCTAGGACGAATTGAGATCATCTATATAAAAACTTATCCGGAGATCCATCAGTTGCCCGTTTACATTTCAACAATCTATCATTAATTACTGATCCCTTAGAAGATGAATTTAATATTTTGATTTTTTTATAAACAGAACATGCATTTGCAATAAAATGTAAAATTTCATAATAGCCAACAGTAGATAATTTTCAGTGAAAAAAGTGTAATGATAATTATCAGTAGCTCATTTGTTGAATTATATAAATGAATTGTTATGCTTGTCTGACCTTATCAATTAAATTTTTTTAAATGATAATAATACTGAAAAAAATATCTTAACATAAAATAACTTCAAACCTTTTATTAATTACAAAATTTTCTAAATTAAAAACTTTGATATTTTGATAATACAAGATCTATTATCAATGAGTACTATTTAAAAGAAGATTTAGAACACCGCTGATCCTGTTTTCCTTTCAAGTGCAATAAAAAGAACAGCTAATCGTTAAACTCTTCCTAATGGAAATATTGCGACCACAGAGAGCTAAGCGTTTTTTTTTCTTAATTTTTAATTTATATTTTTAACGATAGAAAAATTGTAGATACACGCCTAAAACACCGATATTTTTTTTTCTTAAAAATACATACAAATATCTTACGCATTATATAAGAGGGAATCAGGGGTAACTAAGGAAATATTCAATGATTTTTGTATACAGTCTTCAAAAGCCTTTTCTCCTCACACGAAAAAAAACAAAACAATAAAGGCCTGGTCATCATTTTTACTTTAATGATCCCCTTATAAAATTTAGGGGAAAACACACATTTCAAATCAATAAAAAAATAAGAAAAAATATAACAAAACTCTACACTTGAAAAAACCACCCAACTCAGCCTAAGCTCTTTTCTATATAACAAACTTTTTTTTTTACAAAAACTATATATATATATATCATATATTAATAATCAATAATAATAATAAACGATATATTAACAAATTATCCGACTAAATAGAAAAAATATATAAAACACCAACAAAAAGGAATATATAATTTGCTTTACAATAATAATTATTACCATTATTAGTAATAGTAATTTCTAACTGCTGCATCACAAGTTCCGCATTTAAAAAATATCAAGAAAACATTATTGTACTTTTAAGACAACCGAAGTTGTTTCATATCCATGTACATTAAATATATCTTTGTACTCTCACAATGTTTTAAGAGATGAAAACCCCCATAATTGCGCCTAACGTTTAGACCTGAGCCACATAAAACCCACAGTAAAAAGGGCTCTAATCTCTCTACTGAACACTAAACAGTCCATTGGGTAAATGTCTAGCACATTTATATAATGCAATATATTTATAAAAAAATTAAACAACTGTATATCCAACAGTTTTCACATCAGAATCATGTAACACTATAAAGAATTAAGTATTACATCAAAGATGATTAACAGGTAGGTAAACTAGTGCCTACTGTGTTGACCTCAGAGGCTGGAAAGCAGATCCGAGGCTAGGTTTCAGCTGGAAGTTCATGCTTGGTTTCAGGGGATAGTCCATTTCAGATATATCAACCATTGGCCTCCTGTAAAGCACAAAAATCTGTTTATTACTTTTCATTTGAGTGCAAACTGGTAATCATACAGAGCCGAAAAAGTGGTCTAATACAACAGAATAACAAAACACAGTATAATAAGTAATTATAAAATATATTAATAGTAATAACCTAATCTAATATAACTAATAGTAGTATATTTTATAAAGTATAATAAACAGTTTTCATCAAACAACCCTTACGCACAGGTTTAAATTAAAACTCAGTAATAAGTTGTATAACTACAAACAATAATTAATACAGCGGCATCTGAAAGAAGCTAATTGTACTAGCTGATCTACATTTTGTATTATCTTCTTTTATGATAAAGACGAGGATCATTTCCCACTTGATGGAAATCATTTCATACTCATGTCTACAAGAGCTAGCTTAGTGGGCTATAGGCCTCAAATTTTCCTATATAAAAGTGAGGAAGGATCGTCTGTTGTTAGCAGGTGATGATGATTCAGTAATAGTAAACTTGACAATTTTTGTGAGGAGGCTGACAATAAACCAATGCTATTCATACCGACGAATCCACCAAATTCAATCCTGTTATTCTATGCTTTGTAACGTTCAATCTTAAATCGCAACTTACATTGGCTCACACTCAGTGAAGATGAGTTGGGTTGAGTTATTTTTAGGTTAACTCAAATCACCATTTTGGACACCAAGTTATTTTGGTTTCCTATTCGGTGACAATAACAAAAACCAAAAATTCTGACTGATAATTGGAGAGGAGGGGAGAAATCAATAATTAATTATGAGTAGTGGATCAACTGCTTGGATAGCCAAAAATAAACATATTAACTAACTGTGAAGATACTTACGTCAGAACGCGAGGCCGAAGATCTTACTATTTACACTTCCAAATAAACATATTAAACTATGTTTATTAATTTTGTTTCTTCCAAGCAAACATAATACACAAACATATCTAACCCAAGTAAATGTCACAAAGGCAGGCATGCAAATAAAAAAAACAAATGAGAATTCAAGAGAGAGAAAACAGAACAGTGTATTGTTTAATCTGAATAACAAAACAAAAAAATAATAATAATTCAGTCTGTTAACAAAATAAATTTCTAGGACTAGGCCACTGTTACTCAATCCAACCACTGAAGAGTTCGAAAAAACATTTACTTCCAGCGATGTCATGACCGGGGCCCATATCTGTGCGATAGTCCTAATCCTCTCGGGCATTCACATTGAGATGTTCCATGCAAGGTGACAATCCCTTATTCAGGTATTTCTTTGCCTTTCATAAGAGCCTTGCCACAGAACAAAATTTGTTTAAAAAAAATAATCTATCCAGTGAACTGATTTTCCTCTCCATGAAATTCCACTTTGCCCAGGTCCTTCTCTCTTTTCTTGCCGCTCTCGTACTGACCTTTTCCCACTCCCCACATTGAGTGATCTTTCTTGATCCTCCTAGTCCAATAATTATTGTCTAACAAAATAATTATTTACTTCTTACTATAAAATACATACAACAAAACAATTTCTTCTAATTTAACAAAATATATTATTATGTTTTTTATCCATATTGTTTATATTTAAATTAATCTGAGGTTTTTTAGGTTCTGTTAATATAAAAAAGAATTCTGGCAAAAGGAAAATTGTTTAATTACAAATCGATTCATGAATTTATATACATATAAGCACGTCTGTGACGAAATTACAATGTTAAAACTAAAATTTAAATTTACCTTAATATTACACGCGATTGGCCAGATTTACTATTTTTATGTCCTTCGGCGAATTCTTCTTTTTTCTTTGTTCGTTGTTGTTGTGCCATGCGATCAGTACACCTCCACTGCTATCATCTCTTCAATCCTTCTCTAGATAAAATTATTCTTCATACTACTGTTCTTCTATATGCTTGCCTCATGTCTCCTACGATGATCAAAACGAACAAGGCTGGCTTCCCGCTCTCTCGTCGTTTTTATACTCGTCTTTTGGCTTCTTGATTTTTTCATCCTTTTTTTTTCCAATGCCAGTTGTATCATATATTTTAACGTTTCTTATTTTAAAGTTAACAAATACAATAAAATATTTGACTTTAATCATTGATATTATTTATGACAAATATTAATATTATACAACGGCAGCAAATAATGTCCACACATTCATAACCATGATCCACGGGTTGTTTACCGCCCCTTTTTTATTCCCTGCTAATTTCGAATTTAAAGTCTTGATAAATAAAATTTTCAACATCTAAATATCACAACAATATACATACTATTCTCCTAGTCCTATTAATTAAACAACATAAATCCAATTTTAATGACCACTTTTATCTTGTCTGTGTTATTCCCTTTTGATTACCTCCTAATTGGAGTAAAACCTTCACCCCCAAAATTTCATACGAATTACATAATTTAGTCCACCTTCCTTTTCTTTTTTCCTATTTTCTTTTTTTTTTAATTTTACTGTAACGAAAACTGTAATATCCTATGCTGATGATTCACAAATTTAACTCTCTTTTTATTATCCCTCAGAACCATAACCTGTTTTCCTTAACGTCCAGGGAAAGTTTGAAGTGAATCATTTCCTGGGCCAAAGGATCATTGGCTCTAATCCCTTTAACCATTCTTTCCTGGACCAACTACTGTTTATATCGATTCCCGACCCATCCAACACTGCCTGTTAAAAACATTGGCTAGATACTGGAACAATCCTAAAATGAACATTCCATAAGCAAATGTTCCATATCCACCCAAAACAAATGGAGAAATTTCTCAGTTCCTCCCTCATCTTTTCACAGTTTTATTGCTGCTTTGCATATAATGATCTCTGTCAACATCTCAATGTAAGACTAAAACATCTTAAGAACTGAACCCTCGGATATGTTTTTAGGAACATGAGATTCTAAAATTTCTCATCACCATTAGGAGTCAGTCAGAAAGGATATTACCCTTTATCAGATAACAATACTATCTTGGGATTTACAAGTACCAAACCCTATCGACCAACTCTGCACAATACATATCCACTTAAATTTAAATCATCTACCCTACAACATTAAATCTTCCCTATCAGAACCTAGATTACAGATCTGCTTCGGTTGACTGCTTTGTTCTCATCATTGCCTATCTTTGAAACTTTAAAGCCTCCACCCATCCGTCATTCTACTTCCCAACCAGTTTTCAAATCCGGTAATTTTTAGTTTCTTCTTTCCTTTCAGCCCACCACTGCCTCACGAGAATCAGTGCCATGTTTTACCAAATGGTCTGCTTTTTTATTTGCATCCATTCTCATTTGGCCTGAAAATCATTACCATCTTGGTGTGTGAAAATATAATGAGGGAGAAAGTATAATTGAAATTCAAAATCAAGGGAGTCTGGGTTTTGCTGGAGTTAAGTGTGTCAACGGATGTAGCTGCAGATGTTAATGCAGTTGGCTGGAAATAACCATAAAAATATGATCAATTTATTTCTATTTTGATTAGTTGTGTTAAATCTCTAACTCTGTATGGTAAAAACATGTTTATTAGCACAAGCATGTTTTTAAAATAATTAACTATTGAAAATCTGATGATAATATCTGATGTTTTTTCCGAATCCTTGTCATGCAAAATCTCTATACTATTTTGGCAAGAAATAACACAAGATAGTAACACACAACGTTGCGTAGCAAAGATGTAACACAGAACAATCCTGACTATAATGCAAATGCAACAGTTGTGAATAAATAAAAAATATATTAATATTTAAATTAATGTAAAATAATATAATCAAAATACCTGTCCTCAGTAAACCTAGTACTGACTCTTTCACACCCATCTGGAGGTTCCCTGGCCAAAAACCTGTTTATTCTTGGAGATGTTCCCAAACCTCGACCTTCTTGTTCAGGTGAAGAATCTTCACTTACATCTAAAACATAAAATATATAAATCCTAAAGAACATTTTATAATTTTCAAATAAAATTAGCTATCAAGTTTTGACAGAACATTTAATATCAATATATCTGGAGTGTTTGGCAAAAAGAGTATAAGTCATAAATGCAAATTTTCAATATTTTATTGATTTTAATTTAAAAAAAAAACCACATTAACCTAACTTAATTATAATCATTATTATCATTTCAAAATGTTACATTTTAAGAGCTACATGACTTGCACTATATAGATCTAAAATTTTTGAATTATAGCAAACACTCCAGATATCTAAGTGAAATAACTTAATTAATGATAATCTAATGTGTGTTTATTATTTAACTAATATTTTGTTTCATTCAAATAGACTGTTTGTTTTAAACAGATATAAGTTGAGCTAGTTGAAGTTAAGGGTCCGGTTCACCTCAGAAGAACTTGGTGGAGTAAGTCATGGCTTTTAGTTGGCCAGCTCTTTAGATAGTAGGAGGGAATTTTCTACAAATGTTTTCCATTTTTAATTTTGATAATACATTTTTTTTCATCAGCATGACTTATTACAGTTCATTTATCAACCCCTAAATTCCAAATCTCCATATCTCTATATTGCGGGGAAACTATATTGCATCTCTTTTCCCGAAGCCTTCCCATTCTAGCTTCTATGTCCTTAACCAACTTTTTATTGACAGCCTGGCCTCTCTTTTTTTGTCCTCCCAAATTTTTGTCACTTTAAACTATGGTTGCAAATGAGCTAAACAAAAGTTCATAGAATTTAAATCTTACAAGCTTACTACATTTTATACATTTGGGTACCATGAAAACCACCAGAATTACTTAACATAATATGATTCTATATGGAAGCAAAGAACAAGTCATCCAGACGTTTTTATTTAACTTAGCATAAATATAAAGTTTTGTTAGGTATATGATGTTCTAAAGTATGGCCATCAATATAAGTATATAATTAGTACTAAATAATTAATATATTTTTTTAGTGAGCAATTCAGTTTTATTTTGTGACTTCCTAATGTTTCGATGTGATTCAGATACATAGTACAAACATTTCAAAGCTCAGTTTCCAGATTATAAAAAAAGGAAACTCCTGAACTTAAAACAGGCCCATGGCTACAGAGTAAAGTGAAATAAATAAATTTGATTACATACCATGCAGTTCACTAGACGGCCTTGAGTCAGACAGGTTATTAACAAGACCTCCCCCTGGAGAGTTCCTTGAGGGAGGACCTATAAAAAATATTATTATGAGTATGAGAAATATAATAATAAATACTATGAGTTATCATTATATTATTATATAAATGCGTAGAAGAGTTAGGAAATTGGCTTAGGTTGACAAAAAGAGAGACATTCAGTTTTCATCAAACTTATTAATGGGTTAATTAATTCATTATTAGTAAGCAGATTTCCCAATAAACTCTTTTACTCATTTATAACAACAAATGCTATATGTTAACATATAGCTCGATCGATAGGAAAAAGGTTAACTTTGTCTATAAAATAATGAAAATAAATTAAAGTATCAGTTTGAGGAATTATTGACTATAAGAGGCCGTCAGATATCTACATATATTTCCACAGCCATCTCTATGGCTTGGTGGTTAGCTACTTTGATAGTAATTAAAAATACTCTGGCCCGGATTTTTTCCAAATGGTTCAATCAGTCTCATGAAGATGAAAAATCCACAAAAGTAAACCAAATACAGTGTAGATACCAAAATAAATGCTAATCAGGTGAAACTGCAAAGTTAGCAACATTTCCAAACTACAGAGACAGCCTAATCACTTCTGGAGACATCATAAAATAGAGTTTTTAAAAATGAAATGTATGTTATTTTTTAAGGAAGAATTTGAAAGAAGGAAAATAAATTATAAAAAGTTTAAATTCAAAGAAGTGCAAGATCAAGAAGGGGTGTGCCAGTAAATGGAACAGCAAGGGAGGATGTCAGTGACTGGATTGGCTAGAGAAAGACCCTGTGAGTTCAGTTGTTTAGAATTGCTTGAGAAGAGAGGTGTTGACTTTGCAGATGGTCAAAGATATTTGTCATGGGGACCCTCGTATTTAAATTCTTTGTATTTCCTCATATTTCATTTCTTTGTATTTCCTCATATTTCATTTCTTTGTATTTCCTCATATTTCATTTCTCCATATGCCCTCCTATTTCATTTCTTCCTATTTACTCATACGTATACATAACAACCTTACTCGTCAAATTGTTAATATATAAAGGCTGCAGAATCTATGCGAAACCATTGAGGCAGCATTATAATTTGGAACATCAGGATCAACAAAACATACTGCTTGGGCTGGAACAAGACGAATTGAGACAGAAAACTGTGAAGAATCCAAAAAAGTATATGCCTTATATTTTTATTCAATTATTTAATGTTAAATGTTTGGTTGTCAAGGACTTCCTTGATTTAAATATAATAAATTATATATATATATATATATAAATTATAAGTTTAATTAATTGATTTTGTTTTTATTAATCATTAAAGAGAATATTAAAAAATGGTGCTCATCATGGGAACTTATCATTTTTTTAAAGAACTATAACAATATATTGAAAAATAATGCATCATTAATTTATAGACAATGTTAACAGTATGTGATGAATGTTTCATAAAAACTAATAAATTTCATTCACACAAAATGAGAAATAATTAGAATAAGAAGTCTTGCCTTCGATATAAATGGTTTATTACTAAATATACATCATAATATGGTGAAACATTAGCTGTTCGCAGCTTCGTTGATCATAATTTGCTTAATCACAATAAAATATTATTCAACAAAACCCTGAGCCACCTTATAGATGCTTTATTTAACATATAATAAAGGGAAGTATTTAAAAAAAAAAAAAGGTTGCCGCATGTCTATAAACTGCCCCCCCTTTTCTCAGACTAAGTGTTTTCAGGTCACTTCTCAGAATCTAATAAAGCTTTTATGTTTTCTCCCAGATGCTTGAAGACACGCTAGACATTTTTTTTAAAAGATATTCCAGAGAGTAATGTTTCGGGAGTCAACAATGTAAATCCTGTATTAAATGACATTCTAATTGATTTCAGTACCATTTTTTTGTCAATATTTTAACTATTTACAATTTTTTTATTTAATTTTTCATATATAATAAGGCAATTTTCAGTGACCAAGATTGTCTAACAAATAAAAATGAGTCTTTTGATCTAAAATATTAAGTGTTTTTATTACAATCATAGAATAATGATTTTAGAAACGTGAGTGGTAGAGCCCAATAAGTTTCTCTTGATATTGTTTCTTCACTCATGTCATATATTTCAAAAAATAAAATTCAGTTCTTAATAGATGAAAAAAAAATGTAGTCAGTAAAGTTTAAAAAAATCTTTTAATTGAGCAATAAAAAAAACTAAGGATATTTAGATTCATATTTAGATCAACTAGCATACCCGAGTATTGGTGGAAAAAAAATTAGCCAAAACAACACGACACTGTGCTGCAGATATTTTTTTAACAATTTCTACAAATAGTTATAATTCTCAGATCTATAATGATTGATCCACTTACTTCCACCATTTAGCATGAAATAAAGAGCAGCCAACACAAAAATAGTTTTGAAAACTGCTACAAGTAGCGGCAGTTTTTACCTGATGACGGAGCAGTGAATGCAGGGGTCTGGGTATTAACAGACCTCGTTTCCCTTAACAAATCGGCCACTGGTGCTCTGTGACCCTCTGGAGTATTTTCAACTCCCTAAAAAAAATATGATAACAAAATGAATCTTACAGCAATCCCTTCATATTGAAAAAATAAATATAAAACAACATCACAAGAGAGCATTTCTATGTTTCACAGGAGACTTTTGATTTGTGAGGAATAATGTTTAAAGAGGGTCTTAAGTGCGAGCACCAGTTTTTAAATTAACATTAATAATGCAAATTGACTTTTCAGGGAGCAAGGCTTAAAACTCAGTACCTTTAATATTAAACATCAGTACTTCCAAGTGGAATGGGACAACATTCCAAGATGATATATTACAAATGAAGTACTTAAGTAATTCTTACACTATCATTGATGTATCTAGGTATCCAGAAAAATCAAGAAATCAGATGTATAGGGTTTCTACTCACTAATAAATCTGTCAACAATGAATACCAATAAATAAAAACTCATATACCAATAATTTATTAAACTGGAAATTCAAAAAGTTTTCAGTCATGAAAATGTTTAAATTAACAGCTAAAAAAAAAAAAAGAGTGACACTTCATGGACACTGTTAGAGTCCTATCCTCTGAGATATCCCTAACGAGTAAGAGCCTAGCTAATATTAAATCTCATTTGCTACAATCTCAAACAAGGTTTAAATTTAAAATGAAAATTCACAACTACCTTCTAAACCATGAGGGATACATTTCTCAAAAGTAATGCAATACATAAATCCATGTTATAAATCTGGTGTGAAAAATATCCATTTTTTATGAAATCCATTACTCACTAAAGTGCTTGCTATTATTAATATTAACTAATTACTAACAAAAACAATTTTTTTAGACATTTATTTTGAGGTTTCAGGGGAATGAACAGCCCTTTAAAACAAAACATGGCCCAAGGTATAAATTGTATCGCATGAACAGGATTAGAAGCTTCACTGGAATTCACTCTTAAACTAAGTATTGAGCCAATTTATTTAACAAGGAAAACATAGTTTCTCATAACACATTAAGTTATTTTTACAATAGCTTCAACAGATTATTAGTAAAATCTAATAATAAATTTAAATAAAAAAAATAGTTTGGACCACTAAATACATCATCAGAGCTTCTAAAAAAAAGAAACTACATTGTTACAATCATCTCAGCTTCTAAAAAAAGAAACTACATTGTTACAATTTTGGATGAAGACTAGAAGAAGTTCCAAATAAATCTGTGTTATAGAAGGGAAACCAACATGCACACAATGCAACAATCTGTGTATACAGCACGAGGAGAAAGATGTAAATTCAAATTTATTTATTTATTTTTGTTCATTGTATAATTATCAATAAAGAGGATTAGAAATTTTTAAAAAAAACTGTATTTATAATAAATTTAACTGTGATTTAACACCTAGAAAATTAATTTTTTAATTGTGAAGTTTAAGTAATAAGGCCCAACTATCAGCCAAACATCTAATTAAAATATAACATCATTGTTATATTTTTTTTAATTTTCAAAATATGTAAGGAGTTTGATTAATCCCTCAAAAGTGCAATTCAGGTAAAGTCAGCCTAAATCAAATAGTTCATAAATTACATGGACTTACAGCAAATATAACAGAAAGGTATGAGAGAAATATAAGTCAATTTTAGACTTAAATTGGTTTATACCTTCCTCTCTTCCCTCTCGAGACCGCCAAGGCTGGGTGTGGAACGTAGAACTAGCCTTTCAATTTCTTGATTTAAACCTTCTATCGAACTCCTCATCCGATGCTTGTGTGAGATATGAGAATCTCCTCCACCGAGCAGGGAGAATGCAGCGGTCCTCTCCCTACTTGAGCCCTCTTTTGTCCTCTGCATTCTATAATAAATAATATTTTAACAAAATTAGAATCAAAATATTAAGATCTCCACAAAAAAAAACATTTAGTACATATGTCACAGAAAAATAATTAACTGAGATAGGTTAATATTTTATAATTAATCATTGTTTACTAATATAATCACATTAACATATTTAAAGGTTAATAATTAATCAATTGCTTGGTAATTAAATCCATATGGAGCAGGTTATTCAAATTAATGACCTTGAGGTTGTATAATAAGTGTTGGGACTTGAACGGACTATAATTACAAAAATATATGGTAACTTGTCATTAATATAGTGTTTACAACACTGTATTCCCTTGCATACAATGTTCTAATGGTGTTCCATTTTGAACTGTCATGATGGTAAAAATAATAGTTAATCCATAAATATAATCACGTATTGTTAGATAATTAATTGTTCGTAACTAAAGCCTGTTTCTGTCCTCTTGATAAGGCACCCAATTAAAAATTTGATTGAAGGTTTTGATGTCTTGAGCAATAATAATACATAACACTTGTTGAGAATCAAGTGGATTGTAATAATAAAGTCATTAGAACTGTCATAAATGTTGTGTTCGCAGCACCTTTTTGACATAGAAGCCTGAGTTTTTATTAGAAAATTGCAGTAGTGGCTTTATAGATGCTAAAAATAATAACAACCCTTAAAATAAATAATCATGTCTCATTTAAATAATGACACCCTTACTTATGTGGTTACATCACACATTAATAACTGTGTCAGCCACCCTTTTAGTTTGTGTCATCCTATAATGAAAATCACAAGTGGGGTAAGAGTTTTAAAGAGACATACGTATTTAACAACCAGAGAAAAAATATATTGGCAGGATAAGGACTTGACCTAGGACCTGTAGCTAATATAAGACACATACATGTTTGTGTCTGTATGACTTTTAGATAACACCCAATCAAAACAAATTTTAAGCAATTTTTACAAATCAAAACTATTGTAATTAATTTAATAAGTTAACATTTTAAAAAATATATACCTATGACGAATAAGTTTCTCAAGCTTATCCTCATTCCCTGATTCTTGGTGTCGTAAAACTTTCCGAGGGTCTCCATACCAATCTTCTGTCTGAAAAATAATAATCATTTTTTTAAATCTTTATGACTTACATTTTCTCATAGTGGATTTTTTAACCATTCCTGTTATTACCTCAATTTTATAAACAAATAATTCTATCACTTAATATACTCCAAGATGTGACAACATTAACTCACGGAAAATGAAGAAAACTGTTTTAGTTCATTTAACGACAAAAAAATAGTTCTTCCTGTTGTATCAACCAATGAATTTTTACACAATTTATTATACTTTTAAAGTTCAATTTCTTCTAATTATTAGTTTATCTGAAATTGATAATAGCTTGAGCTTATGACCTTCCAGGTTTATTGCAGCAACTTTTCAAAAATACCAATTAATTTTTAACAAATAATCAAAAACATCGCAAATGAATCATGATGAAAAATTTATAGATATTTAACAAATTTTATTTGATGAACAGAAGTTACATTTTTCTATTACTAATTTTTTTATAATATGCACTTATATATTTTGAAAGTATGTACTTTCTTAAATACAAGATTTGTGAGAATAAGAATAAGCTAGTGCCAAATATTTAACCTCATAAAGCAAATAATTTCCCTGCTTATGAAGGTAAGGGGCAGTGTGTAGAGACGGCCTTGAGTCTAATAAAAACAACTTACACTCACTAAACCACAACCCATCCAGAAATAGCAACACTACTAATGTTTACCAATGGCTTGCCAACAATTTTATCAAATTTATAAATACAATAGATGGAAAACAGAAGGTGTTTATACTTTTGATCTATTATTGAGGATCAATTCTATTGTAAACAATTATCGCAATTTCTAAACGTGAAAAATAAATTAAAAATATAATCGGAATATACAGAAAAAGACATAAAAAAACTATCGATATCTTGAATATGAAAAATGCAGCATAATGTACAGCATACTTTAAATAGCTCAGGTAAACAATCAAGAAGATAATAAAGTCATAATCTCATTGACATCAAATATCATAGCCCAGAGATTATAGGGTATAGCATATAGTGTGAAATTATAAAACGAGAAAATAATAAAAAATCAGCACTTCTTATATATTTACACCACTAGCATCATGATGGGCCATGAGCCATAATTGAGGTATTACCTTAGTAAACTTGTAAAATCAAAAATTGAGTGAAAAAAACAAATCGGCTATGTTGCTTCAATTTTTTCTCTTCATCTTGCACATGTACATTGATAAGACCTTAGTTTTGATAACTCGGCCATATTTATATGTTTATTATTTTAAAAAAGATCTCAAAAAAATAGGAGAACCATATAAACACTAATAGTTATGAATGCAAGCACCACTTCCTCAGATAATTCCTCAGGAATGAATGAACCACTTCAGTAGTTAACTTAAAGATTAAATCTTTAAAAATATATTTACCCTAGTGACATTGAAACAAAATTTTATTCTATTATTTTTGTGAATTTGATCTACACCATTTAGCACACAAGTGATACAGAATATTATATTTAATTTATTATTATTATCATGCCAAATTTGGTTTAAATAATTGGCTATAAGTACTATTTATTTTAAATGATAAAAAAATTAAAATTTGTAGGTTTAAACATGTCTAGGTATTTGCAGAGGTGTTTATAATAATGTGCTAGGGGACCGACATTTTAAATATTAAAGAATAAAATGCTGATTTTGGCCTGTTATATGTAAAATTTAAGTATAACATAAAAATAATGGATAATTATAATTCATTCACGACCAAAAATATCTATTACTGAAGGTTTTTAGATAGAACCTGGTAATGTCTTGATACCTTAACAGTGTCAAATTAGACTGTAAATAAATATGTAAATTTTCTCTTATCCAAAATTCTCAAATTGTACTATTTCAAATGACTATAAGTGAACAAAGTAACCTTACTATTTTTATCTGACTAGAAAATGTTCATTTTTAAAATGGTTGGCAATTCGCCAATCACTTACCACTGAATGACCATGACCAGGTCAAATACAATAGAAAACAGATTAGTAATGCTACTACTACCTCCAGGACTCTCTTGAAAGACATTTCACAATAAATGAAAGGTTTCACACTATTCTATATCGATAAAGGGGGGTTATTTAAATTACATTAGAAGATATCAACTTATTATTTCTCTCAAATATAAAACTAATTGTACATCTAATCGTTGATTTAATAAAAATGAAAGTTTTGATTTATTTTCCTGTTTAGTTCTAATATTTCAGAATAAAAAACCTAGAGTAATATTAATAGATTTAAAATTGAGTACTAACATTTTCCAATGGCTCACCTGAGTGGACCTGTCAACCTGAAGATTGCTTAGATACAAAGATTCCCTCGGCCAATGACCTGTCAGATATATTGTATCCAGTGATGCTGTCCGCCTCATCGACGGAACATAATCTGCTCCTATTCTCGGCCTTAAAACTTCATTTTTGCCTACAATTAACAATTTATCAATAATTAAACTAATACGTTGATAACCTTATGTCAGTAAATAATATAATAGTATATAAATATGAAGATTATATATATTTTGAATTTTGTCTCAAAGAGTAAATGAAAAAATAAAAGAATACGAAAATAGAGAGGGGGAGAAATATTCATTTATAACCTCCTATTTGCAGGTGACTAAACATGCTAGATGTTTAGGAAGCTAAAACAAGGATAGTGTTGGAATATTGAAATAAGCTTCCAGAATACAAAATAACTGATCCCCGGGGCAAAGAGAAAATTGAACTGGAAAAAGGAAAAACCCTCAAAGAAACAATTGTGCAGGAATATTAATGCCGGTTCTGTAATTGACAGTGATAGGTCAATTGATTAGATATACAATAGGAACCAGAGATCATCCCTCAGCTGAGAATTTTTAATAGCTATGAAATAAAGAATGTCTATCAGAGCACGGCTGTAAAGAAAACTTATACTACAAGAAATTGAAAAAAACAAAACACTAATATGGTATGGACAATTAAAAAGAACAGCACATGGAACATGGTTAAATGAAAAGTATGATTGGGGTATAGAAGGGAAAACTTCCTAAAAGACTGTCTTGATCATTTAACACACATTTTTCAACTGATCACTACAATCCATTTTTTATCATAAAACAACCCTCATCCTCTGGCATCAGCTGAACATTCTCTTTCAAACAACACCCAATTAGTTCTGGTCACCAGACAAATCCCCATAAAACCCCTCAGGTGTAGTAAAATGTTCCTCTATCTACCGGTTACTTTTCATTGACTAGAGTGGGCTCTATCTACCATCTATTTGCCTATGACAAGGATTCACCGATCACTTCATTGCTTTATGCTCCTACTCAGCCTGTTACTTACTGATTAAAGAATACCTAGGTAGAATTTTTACTTTAGGGTCACTCCAAAACCTTTATTGAGGAAAAATAATCGCATTCTCTCCTCTCACTCAATAACCAAATATCACACACACCTCTTTCCATGTGTTGTTATCTCTGAAGTTTTAAATACATCACCAACTTTGATTAATCCTTAATATCTCTACTGTCCCATATTACATTGAATTAGGGTACTTACAATATCAGTCAGTCCATTACTAATGTTTCGTTAGATTCTTCTTTGATACTACAATTTTTCCAAAAAGACTATTTAGCCTACGACATCCTCAATATGTGAAGGAGACATATCATAAAATACAAGACCCTGCCCATCGTGGGCACCATTTCCCATACCATTTTGTTTGCCCTATGGTACAAATCTCTGGAACTCTCAATACTCAACACTCTTCTTTACTTCTAACTATCAAATCTAGACTTTTTCAATTCTTTCTCACCTCTCAACCTGACAGTGAATAGTATCTTTAATTTAACCATTATTAGTTTATGTCATAATGTTAATATTTATTGAAATATGTAAAATGTAAACAGTACAAATAATATTATAAGCAGTGCTTAGGACTTGCATTATTGCAGTCTTGTTACTTTTTTTTGGTAGGGGGGGAGGGTCAGGAATCACTTGTCTAGCACTTGGTTGTCGGGGATGAGATGAGAGACTAGAGCATTTGCATACAGATTGAGATGGCCAGAGGTGGGAATGGAAATGGTAACAGTAGGTGACAAGATCTTGGATGAATGGGATTGTTGAGATCAGAGAGGGCATGGTTGTTGATATAGAAGGGAGCATGGCTGTCTTGCAGATCCTGGATTGCACGGACTGGAAATCAGGTGTCAATGACCTTTGTGGTTGACATGCCCTAAAACAAACCAACAAAAGGACTGGTCTGGATGTGAAGGATTCAATTTAATAGAACCAGTTAGGTTGGAGTATTGTTCCAAAGATCAATTTTATGTTGTCAATATTTGGTTTAGAATTTCTTCTGCTAAGCATTTGTGATGTTTTTTAAGGTCTTTCCCTGTGATGGAGGAGCGAAATGTCTCTGTAAGATAGTGGGGGGAAGTTTATATTGATCAAAGTCGGTTTCCAAAAAAAAAATAAAATAAAACAGATTGCTGAGAAATATGTTTAAGAATAGTTGGAGTGATGAAAAGTGGAGTTCAAAACCAGGATAAGAATATAACACTAGTTTAATTTATTTAGTGCAACACACATTATGTGCATCAGATAGACAACTATCTTCATCACTATTACCCATTTCCAAGAAAATTTTATTTTATTTGTGTAAACAAAAATATATTGTATGGTCCCCTTTCTACTAATCAAAAATATACCCTTAATAATCGCAGCGACTTCATTAAATACATACTCAAATAGACTTTTGCCGTTATACAGTTATATCCAGGCTTTTGGATGGAATAAGTGCATACAAACAAAGTGCAATAAATGAACTGCAATTTTGAATAATAAATTATCAGGATACTAATGTTTCTTTGATTTTGAAGCTTATTTCTCTTGAATAAAGTGAAGAATTCTTAGTGGTTTAATTGCCCTTAAATTAAATAATTAATCTCAGTCACCAAATAATACTTAATAATTTAAAGAAAAGATAACTACCTATCCGTCTTGGAAATATTACTTCACAAAATCATTAAAATACTTATCCCTCTTTAAAAAGTGCTATCAACAACAGAAATATCCGCCTGGGTAAAAAATATTAATAGAACTACTTTAGTACAATTGTTTCATATATAATGGTGTGGTATAATTCTGATTATTAGCATGTAATATTTTTAATTAAATATTATTAGTATAGGGAGGCTGAGCGAACACCAGCCAGACCCATCCCCCAAAGAAAAATTCCTTATAAGAGCCTGGGTCTCCCAACAGTTAGAAGTTAACACATAAACTACTAGGCTACATAGACGGCTAGAAACAAATACAAATCAATAGAGTAACTAATTGAGCTTTTACATCGTTTTAACCACATTTCAACTGTTTTAGACACCTAGATCAATTTCCTCTAACTGAGCAAATTTTAGCTGGGGTATAAAGGTAGCAATGATCTTAATATTAACAAACATATTTCCAGAATCTATTGACTGATGACTGGAAAAACTATATGTTGATCTTCCAACACACCATTATGTCCAATCGCTATTTCGGTAAATTATTTTGGAGAAGAAATGCATGAATTATTTTGATTGAACAAACAGCATTATTACCTTATGAAATTCATGAGATTTTTATTCGTATGATTTATTGGTGAATATATTTTTATCATAACTGTAACGAAAGTGTTGAAAATGGAAAAGCAAGGGTATGTACAAAGATTGTAATGCAAAATATACTATAATTTATGTAACAATAAATGTCTAATCTCAAAAACAAAAAAACATAACTGCCACGATCATCCATAATATATAACAAACACATCTCCCGAAAAGAAAATTATTAAAATCAGAACAATATTGTGATAGTATATCACTGATTGTGGTCATACTGTAATAGCACTAAGCTAAACAGCATTAGACATCTTACTCTGTTTTTTTTATATAAATACTAATTTAAAAAAGGGCAATAAGAACATGAAAAATTAATTTATTCAGAATTCAACTGATAAAGTTTATAATTATGCATTTATATAAACATGATAAGACAATTTAACCCAGTCCCAAAATCTTTACTCTGAATTATAAATAATTAACTTTAACCTGTGGCACAATACTCCATAAAGAGATAAGGCCGACCAAGGTTGCCACCCACCTAGTTGCCAGATAGTTGGAGAACTGTCCCCTCTCAACCTTATTTCCAATTAGACCTACCTTTTCTTGACCTGATTCGCAACAGAACCAGGCACATCCCCTTCAGAAAGAATCCTTTGAAGCCAGTATTACGTAAGTAAAGATCTTAAGGCATTAGACCATGGAGATGGCTTTATGAGAACAATCTTTACAGCTAGGTAAAAGTAAAAAATGGAGGCTAAGCAGCCTGATGAATGATGTATGCGTTTTTATAGGTGTATAAGAGGCACTTTTTTTTTTTAATTGGGGAGAGTCTAATACATAAAATGTATCTTAAAATGCAGTTTTTATCAATTTCCTTAAATTTTGTTTGGCTTTTCACTTTTTTTTTTTTCCTTTTTTTTAAACAGGGGTGTCTTATTCGCATATAGATATATATACATAAATGCAGTACATTAAATAAATAAGGTTTTTTCATCAACAATTATCAACTCTATAACCATTGATTGCAATGCATCAAACATAATGTTTATTGTAGTCCTTTTATAAGTTTTTTTTTGTCTGGTGTACCTATAGATGATCATGTCAGAAATAAATCCCAGATCCAAAAGAAGCATAAGTTTTAATGACCAATAACTAGTCAAACCATTATGAAAATTGAAATTAATTTCGTAGCAATGTTTCATCCATCACAAATTCATGACAAGTTTCATCCCACAACTAAAATATCATGAACACCAACAAAAAAGAGCAAGACTAATTTTCCAGGATTAGTTGGGCTGGATGACATTTAAACTTGGTTCAACAGAGGTTGACTTCAATATACTTTCAAAATATTAAACTCTAGGATATCTCCTCAACCTTATAATCAAGAACAAAATATTAATTGAAATTAGGTAAAACAATCACAAAATTACAAACATAAGAAGAGGAATCCATCCTAGGTCAAAAAAATAATTTAAACAACAAAAAATAACATGATTTTAAAAACTTCTCAATCTAGTGTGCAAATGAATAATCTTGACATACTAGTTAAAAACAGTTAAGCAAAGGCCAAGAAAAAGACACCACACCTCAAGGTAAATATTCATTGTCAATGTCAAGGTTAAGAAAAAAAGTGATTGACATAGGGCAGTATTAATAATGAAATGTAATTAGCAGAATAGGCATGAATGTTAATCAAACAAAAACACAATATTACAAAACTAGGAATGTTTAACAACCTAATGTACTATGTACTGCATATATTAGAGGGGCAGCATAAAAATGAAAGACATATTTAATTAAGCAGATGAGTACATAAATTATAATCAATCCTTTACAAGAATGCACACATAACATCACTAATAACAAGTTTATCTATTCCACAATTACAAAAAAAAAAAAAAAAAAAAAAAATGCTATCACATCTTAATAAAACTGAAAATTTCAATGAGAGCAGAATGTTTCATTTCAGAATTTGTATCCCCCCAAAAAAAAAAAAGGATTGTAAGAATACTTGTGTAAATTAAATTTAAAATGTAAAAATACACTTTGTTTACATTCTAATTGATACTGTTAAAATCATCAACTATCAACCAATAAAAGAGCAATCGTAAAATCTTGGTGTCAGGAGAAAGATTATATATTTTCATAATCTATAAATTTTCACAAAATAAAACCTGTCAACTTCAAAAATACTCAAACCTGATTTGAAACCATCAAATTGTGTTGACCCTGACTATTGACTATTACTGAATATTCAAAGGAACAGAAAAGTGCATGTAATTGCCAAAATACTGTCAAATGTCACCAGAGAATGTTAAAATGTGTATATTTTGAAAAAGTAAATGCTTACAACGAAAATATGGAAAGCTAAGATGGAGGATGAAATGAAGAATCAATGGGACAAACCATTCTAAATCATTAAAAACGTATGTATTAATTAAAAAGATAGCTTAGGCAGTAATTAAACTATACTAGGCGTTAAAATGAGCTTATGAATACAAGAGAAGGATAATGATTTAGAAGTGATAGACAGCGATAGTAGATGCTGCTTAAAAAACAACTTCAATGTGTAGGATTGCAATTATTCGTAAATGTCTTTAAACATCTAATAAAACCTAAATACCTTTGTAATTAACAGCTCCAGGGCTTCTTATGCCGGAGAGGTTTGTATCGGGGGAAACGCGAACTTTCCATTGAGCCGAGGGGCTTTTGCTTCGTCCTTCTTTAATACTATTGTTTTGCCTTGTTAATGAGGACACGGGGAGGGTGGCTTTCATAGGGCCCTGTTTCGAAGACGGGGATCTCCGGACCCACTGGGAGCCCTGTACGGACATCTTGCTTCTGCCCGGTCCGACGTCTCATTTATTTCGACGGTTTAGGGTTGGAAAAAAGAAGCGAAGGGTCTCGATTGTGTGCAGAAATGAAAGCCTACGGGCTACTAGTGCCAAAGGCCTCCGGCTCGCTGTCGGACAAACTACATTTTACAAAGGAAAGAGAAAGAAAAGGCTTACTAAGAGTGAAAAATGTAGGAGGGAGTAACGATTGCCCCAGCGGAGAAAACACTGAATGAGCCTCCACTAGAATGCACTACTACAACCAACCATATGGCCAGAATTGGCTGTAATAAAAACCGACTACCCCCTCCCTCCAACTCACAACTTCCCCTCCATTCTAACCAACTAGATCATTAGCTAGAAAATATTTACACAAATCTTATGCATTCTCAAAAGGACAATTATTTTAATAACTGATCTGCCATTTTTTGCATTTGCAATAACTTTAACCACTTATCAAATAAATAGTGGGCAGTTGCAAGAGCGTTTTTCCCCTCCTCAGATTCTTTTAAAACCAATTTGATCCATTTAAGACAGCTTTATGAATATAGAGTAATTGATTTATTCCAAACAAATTTGCTTTACTTGGTCATTTAAAATGATTAGTCTTTCATAAATGTCAATAAAGTTATTAGCTTTACTGAGATAAATCAAAAGAATGACCATTGGTCATTTTCACTCATATTAACATTTGACTTAAGAAAATTATCTGAGGCCATTTTATAAAAAAAGTTAAACTTATTTTTAGACAAATTAGATTTTAACAAAATACTAATTAAATTTTTTATACCAGTACTTGTTTTCAGGAAAATAATTTTTTTTTTCAATTAAATTAAAACTATTTTTATTCATATTTAACTCTTTATACTTATTGCCTGTCAAATGTAAAACAGAAACTATTTTCAACCTAATTAAATCGAAGTTGTCTTCAATAAAATTAAACAGTTTTTACCATTTGTCAAATCTAAAAAGACTAGTTGAACTATTTTCAACCAAATTAAACTCCTATTGACAATTAAAATACTTTATTTCAATCAAATTACTTATCACTATCTCCTAAACATAAAACACCTTCTTTTTTTTCTAACAAAAGTGTTTAATGTGATTGAAACTAAAGTTTAATTTGTCTGGAAAATATATCACAAATTTATATACATTTGCTTATAACTAACTATCTGAAAAACTAGAAATAGAATAATTTTGTTTACACAGGTGTATGATGTAATAATTTACTCCCAACAGGCCCTTGTGTACCCTCTTACACAAAACTAGCGCGATACGCTGATTGATATTTATGAATTATTATATACATAAACCTCTAAAACTAGTATAGGTATTCTGAATGAAATCCTTTAAGAAGACAATCTAACATTAATGTTTATTTTGTTAACTCATGTTGTTATGAAACATATTCAACAATTATATTTATAGTTATTTCTCTCAGATAAAAATTATTGTAAACCAGTTGTTTACACAAAAAAAATAGGAACTTCAAACTAATAAATTTTTATTTTAAAATAAGTAATAGGAAACCGGTCAATTATTTAATATAAATAACTGCTCATGAATAAGGCTTATTTTAGCTGAACTTCAAATTATTAAAAAAGAAGAATTTCTCTGTAAACACTTTAATTACTGCTGGATTAAAGGGAATTAAGCATATGTATAATTACCAGTTTTGAGATGAACATGTATAATTTTAAAACAAAACTATTTTGGTGTGTAATGTTACTGTAAAGAATTATACTTGTTCACAATTAAGAATATTAAATTAGATACTTAAAAATCCTTTTTTGTGAGCAGTGGTTACCTGGATAAAAGCATTGATCCTTGATTACATACATGCAGTAAATAGCTAGCAAAATATAAAAACATCCTCATATTACATATAATATATAAACTATCATTTAATACCAAATATATATCAGCATATATGAGTAAATCTCTGATATGATGTACTACTCGACCGTACACACATACAATTTTTCAAACATTTATAAAAATGTACATTTTGACAAAAAGGTAAGTTTAATATTGGAATAGTATTATACCAATATACCATTAGACATACCAATAGCAACCTACATGCTTTTTTGTTCACTGTTTAGCAAAGCATCAGAAAATGTATGAATGAAGGTGGTAAATAAAACACATATTTTATAAAACAATATTTACTTGTACATAAGAATTTATATCAATCAATAATGAAAAAAGTAAAAACATTAATTAAAAAAGAAAATATAACAATGGCAGAATAAGTTCGCCACACGATTTTCAAGCGTAAATAAATAAGATACACAAATGACTAGAAAATGAAATCGTTAAGATTCAAAGCCCAAATGAAAGAGAACATAAGAGATACTTTAACATAGAGCTTTAGACAATGTAATAAAGGCACTGGTATATTCGTTAAAAATTTATTTAAAAATAAAAAAAATAAAAGGCACTCATGAGTTTTTGCTACTTCTAAGCGGTTAATTTATTATTATCAGGCAAAAGTTTGAGGGTAAATTCGCAATTTAAGTTCGCACCTAATCGATAAAATAAACTCTTTAGGTCTTTGATGGAAACCTATTAAAACAAGAAAGAAAAGAGAAAAAAAACGCTTCTCTAATAAGGAATCGGAATAGTACCTAAAGTGACCCAACTTCTGGAATCAAGGCTTCTACTAAATCTTGGCATTTAGACAAATTTTTAATTATTAAGAAAATTAAGAGAAAAGATCAATGTATAAGACGCATTCAGTGTATAAACCCTAACTTTCAAGCTTATTTTTGTTAAAATAAAAGTTGATAACAACAAGACAAAAAGCCTTGCACAATGATAAATACAGTATATTTTCATGCATTTGAAAATGCTTTACAAAAGCAATTTTCTTCAGTTAACATACCAGTGCTCACATGATATTCAGAAGAAATATTAACATAAATATACAATAGATATATACAACTCAACGAGAAAGAAAACAAATTACAAACATAATCTATAATCTAAAGAAAATGTAGGTGCATTTTTTTTTTTTAATTCTATATACACTTCTATATATTTAAACTAAATCATAACTAAAATAAAATTTTGAGTAGGATGTGACTCAATAAAACAAAAAACACTGTAATTGACACAGCTAAAATATTTTTTTTTTAATTTATTACATTTAAACAGTCTCAAACTAAAAAAAAATATTTATGTTATGTACCTACAATCCAACTACAGTAGCTAAGAAGTTCAAGGTAGTTTCAGATTTACAAGCAAAAAAATATTTAAGGAAATGCTGAAGAAAAATATTCTCTAAAACAAAATTGATGATTGCAAGGATCATAACCTATAAAAACATATTTGATGCAGCAGCAGTTGGCTAAAAATAGCTCTAACCAATAATATTATAATATGCCTTCAATGAATTGTAACTCAATACAAATTACCAATATTTGCCAAGTTATACAAAGAATTGCCTATACTCAAGTAACAGTGACATAATTTTGTGACAAAAAATAGAATATTATATTGATTTAATAGTAAAGCTAAGATCAGCAGATACTATACTATACAGTATTTAAATATTATGGGGCATTATTGCTACTCATTATACAACAAAAGATATCAGTTATAAACTTTCCAAGTTTTAACTATTTTCCCACATGGAATATTTAAATTAAATGGAAGTAAATATTAAGTGCTACATGAAAAAGATAAAGATTTTCATATGGAATCAATGCTGAAAGAAAAATGTATTACTTAACTTAATTAGAATTCTTAATAACATACTACTTCAAAAGAAAAAATAACAGTCTATATAATCTTATTTTACCTAATTATTTGGCAGTAACCAATTACATGCATAGGTATGATTTGTATACTTAACCAACAAATCAGGGTTTTGAAATCTTTGTTTACAAAATTTTACAACCATGAATGCAAGCAATGACAGAAAATTTGAATGAACACTTTTTTTTAAAACAGTCTCTTTTGAAACACCGTTAATTCAAGAAATTAGTGATTGGAGCAGAAAGCCTTTTAAGACATATGAAGACAAAAGCGCTCAAAAGTAAACTGTAAAATTAATTTTGTTATATTTTTAGTTTGTAGTTTTTTTTTGTCATTTTTTCTTTTACACTACCTACAGTAAATATTATTGAACTGTTAATCCCTAAATATTGAACATGTAAATAGATCACCGAAACATGTATTCATTATATATATTTTGAAACTCTCTTTGAATGGTAATTTATAGTAATTTCTTTTGGGGAGGGCTATTTGATTTATTAAGTAATCTTATCTCCATCCACCCTAATAAAAGTTTAAAATTTTTTTGTTTTGAAAATTTAATTTTCTGATTATTAAATAAATAAATATATTATACTTGCAATCCCGAAGAGAGAGGCTTTGCTTTTAAACAGGTAAGGAGAAATAGTTTCTCACTGCTGTATGGATGGATATTCCATGATAGCTGTCGTGAAAGTGATTCAATTCTACACATCACCTCAGGCTGCATGATTTCACATTGGTGAAGATTGTTTGGTAAGAAGGTTAAATGGCTTTCCATGGGAACCTCTAACAACCGGTTTATTTCAAGATTCATTTGTTCACTTCAATTGTTCATCATGAAGTTTACTAAACTATGCCTGCAATTCACACATATAGTTTATTTATAAAACGAAAGCAGGTTAATTGTCAATATTATGGGTGAAGTAAACCTACATTTCAAAATTTTACATACCACAATTTTTTTCTTCACTTTATAAGCTCTTTAGTTTAAAAAAGCAAGAAAAAAAAGCAATTTAGTTCACAAAATTGTACGCAGTATAATTAACGAGCAAAATAAAATCAGTCTTTGATAAATAAATAAAATAATTGAGCGGCCACTGAACTATGGCTATCCTGCTATATTAAAGTAACATTAATCTTGACTAAAAAAATGGAACATATAATTAACCTTTGTAATTTATTCAAAAAAATATTCTTTTGATCCATAATTGTAAACTTCATATAATAAGCAATAGGAAAATATTATGTTTACATTATAGACTGAATGAAGTTCTAAATAGAACTGAATTAATAGATTACAATGTTGGTGCAGACTTCGGTCTCTGTATTTTGTGTATTGCACGAATTTTTGAGAAGCTATTTCATAAATAAATTATAGAAATAATTAAAGTAAGCTAATAAATAACCTTCCTTATTCTTCTTCACAGCCTACCAATAGCTACTTTTACATGCTTTATTACTGCTGTAATGTTCAAAATTTAATAAACACAGATTAGTTTAAACGATTTATGCCTCAATTGTTGGTTAAATATCACAAAAAAAAAAAGTAAATCCATAAGTCCCAAGAAAACCAGTGCACTTAACCTGTAGCCAATAAAGCCCAATGCATTGTATACTTCTAAGCTGAACAAAGTAACATTTTATTAAAATTTACTAATGAAATGATAATCAACTTTGTTGAATGATATGTATACAACTGTTATGGCAGTTCAAATTATCAATTTTTTATATCCAATATAATTTACATTTATCACACAAGATAATACTGTCATTAAATAATAACAAATGAAAATTATATTCCCTTCTTCAGAAATCATTTTATTTACAAAAAATTTATTTGAAAATAAACATTATTCTTGTGATTACATATGACTCAGACTTGAAAACATAAAATAGAAAAAGATACATCAAAAGAAATATTTATTCTTTTAAATTTTTTTCTTAAATTAATTAAACTATTCATATATATACTTAGTGACACATACACAAATACAAATCGGATATTTTCAATAATAAGCATAACTAAAGTATAAGGTTTGTAGTAATTTCTAAACATCATTCATGGCACAAATTTCATTGTTCTAAGTAAACATAGCTCCTTAGGAAATTGTTTAAGTCATTGACCAAGAGAATATTTGTATGGATTTGATATCCCCCCCCTACACATACTCCCAACTCAAAACAAAAAAGGGGAATCAAGAGTAGTTTGTTGATAATGAAACATACCAAGATTACATTAAAAGAACCGCTAAGCCTGTTAATAAACATATATTACAGCTCATAAAAAAAATATTCATAACCCAAGCTTATAAATAATAATGACAGCACAGTAACATTTTATCACAAAATATGCATTTAATCATACAAGGAGATGTTCAAAATTAACAAATATAAAAGAAACCAACTAAAAACAAATGGAAGCTGAAATTTCTTTAAAGTATATGATTCAATGTTAACAATTATACCACCCACGCAAACAGTAACAATCCATCTTACCTCAATTCAATAAAATTACCATGAAATATAAAAATATCATAACCACAAAGATTACTAGAAAACAGAACATATATTGTCATTTCCAATGACAATAGTTCTGAGGTTAAGGGACGAATTCCAAAAAGTTATAAAAATTTTATTAAATTCAAATAAAAACGATTAGCCTTTAGCTGGACTAGGCTAACTGTGATCACTCAGTTCCAATATAATCGGCCCAAAATTAAAAAAAAACAAAAAAAAACTAGACAGGTGTGGCCATACACCTTCAAAAAATTCTTTGGTAAATAGAATCTTCTGTATGAAAAAAAAAAAAAAAAAATTACCTAATATTTCTACAACAAATGACGATAACTGTTTACAAATTTAGAAAAATTAACAAATAAAAAAGGGTCTGAGGCTAATAGTTAATTAAAATATATTTTACTCATAAGGGAAAACCTTGTGATAACTAATCATTTTGAAGATTCAAAAATTTATATACAAAAGTAACTCAATAAAATGGAGGAAACCAACAATAATTTACTAACAAATGTCCTATCATTTTATGTTAGTACCAATGTTTTGAATACATGAAATTTATTTATGAACATTTCTTGTAATTTCTTTACTACAGAATTCAACTGCCGTTTATTTTTGCTACCAGAGAAGCATAACAGTGAATTGAAAATGCTCCTCGACCAATCTGGAGCAAAACTGGAAAAAAAAAAAATATGTACGTTGCATCAT